>JAPQNM010000046.1:12181336-12228836 GCA_029783475.1 Metacarcinus magister
TCTTTACACCTACCATTTTTTTTTGTATGCAACCTCGACTATTTTTCTTCGCCTTTGTTGGTACATCGCTTTTGTTCTCGTATTTCACCCGGTTGTTTTTTTTCATTCTTTTTTTGTCTTCATTCTCCTCGTTCTCTTTCAACTATGCTCGTCATTTTCATTTACTGTGTGTATTTAATATTCGCTTAGTGCAGGAAATGAAGCACCGAGGCAAAGAGAGAGAGAGAGAGAGAGAGAGAGAGAGAGAGAGAGAGAGAGAGAGAGAGAGAGAGAGAGAGAGAGAGAGAGAGAGAGAGAGAGAGAGAGAGAGAGAAACAGTACCTTATGATATAGTATTATTACTATGACCTCAATGGAACTACAAAGCTACTTCCACGTCAATGTAGGGTGTGTGTGTGTGTGTGTGTGTGTGTGTGTGTGTGTGTGTGTGTGTGTGTGTGTGTGTGTGTGTGTGTGTGTGTGTGTGTGTGTGTGTGTTAAAGTGCCTCGTGTTCATCTTGCATTAGCCACACCAATACATGCTACCGGAAAGAATTTATTTGGAAGTACATTACGTCACCACTACTGCGAGACAAACTTCTCTCCAAAACAAAGGGAGGAAAGAACGTGTCTGGGCCGACAAACCCTTCTTAAGACTAAAGCAGAGCAGCACTACCAGGGTGTTGGGTGGTGGGTGGTGGGTGGTGGGTGGTGGGTGGTGGGTGGTGGGTGGTGGGTGGTGGGTGGGTGGTGGGTGTGGGTGGTGGTGGTGGGTGGTGGGTGGTGGGTGGTGGTGGGTGGTGGGTGGTGGGTGGTGGGTGGTGGGTGGTGGGTGGTGGGTGTGGGTGGTGGGTGGTGGGTGCTGCTTCCGCTATCTTTTAAAAACATGTATAAAAAGAATCTATGTTCGAACCCATTTTGTTATTTGTTTTTAAGAGACTCAGTGGTGTTTTGTTGTTGGTTTATGGCGTTGTTGTTGTTGTTGTTGTTGTGGTTGTTGTTGTTGTTGTTGTTGTGGTTGTTGTTGTTGTTGTTGTTGTTGTTGTAGTCCCTGTTGTTGTACTTTCAAAACATTCACACAATTAATACTACTTGTACTGGACACGTAACTAAAACTATTCATGTTTCAGATATTCATCCCTAAAATATTTAATTAATTTTGAATGAAATATTGAATGACCTTAAGGGAGCGTTAGGGGATCAAATCTTGAAACAAAGCCGTGCGAAAGAATATATTCCTTTCATCAAATGTGCAAAGTAACGTTTCAAACTGGAGAACGATGAGCACGCCGTGTGGCTGGGCACTGCCTGCACATGGTGTGTAAGTGAGTTTGCACCAATACACACGCGGGAACACTACATATTCTGAACCAGTAATGGAAGTGAGAGAAAAACGACTACCATTTCAGTCTAGTCTGTGAGCTGATGCAGACAAGTTTATAACATCAAAATATTGTTAATTTACATAAAAATATACTTAGCCTCACATCAATGTTTACTTAAAAGCTGCATTACCGCGCATAAATTGTTTTGTTTACCGTCAATCTTATTCATTATTTGTTTTCAGACTTCAACAATAGTTATTACAATATGTCTTTATCATGAAATAACTAAACATTTATCTTATCCTCACAACACCAATATGGTATTCGACTATTCCAAAATATTTTTACATTACATCAATTAATCATGCCGTCCGTTCCACTCAGAAGCTTAAAACTTACCTTGAACGAAGGAAGAAAAGTAATTAAAAATGTGTGTGTAATCCAGGCATGAAAAACAGTACCCACAATATGTATTTTTTCCCTCAGACGCACCTGAGCTTCGTCCTGTCAAACGTACCCACAATCCCCTCGGCAAGGAGCACCTGCCTTCCTCATTTGACTCCCTATTTGCTGAGATTGGAAGAACATACGCGTAGTCAGTAAGAAAAACATTTCATATCACGAGGAAAAGATTATGGGAGAGATAAAAGAGAGAGGAGAAAGATAAGGAATGTCTGGTTATTACTGTTACTAAGGAATAGACGGTCGTCAACTACGTGGAACTCCGTGGGAAGAGACAAGGAGCACGAATAAGGCACCGCGAGGTACAAGATAAAGAATGTAAGCTCTATGCCGTCTGGGGTTGATGTTGATTCCTTTCATTTCTTCTTGAGCTTCTGGTTGTACGACTACTGGGAAATAACGCGGAGAGTACTCTTGTCTTGCTTCTCAAATTCATATCTACCTGTCACCATCCAACTGAGTCCATAATTTGTTTTTCTTAAGTGTTTGTCCTTCACCTGCCGATCTAAAAGGATGGGACAAACACATACAAGTTTAATGTGACACGAATTCAAGGATGACTTACTATACATTCAATTCGTTTTATTGATTTCTTCTACCATTGAAATTTTCCTCATATTGAGTGTACCAAGTTTGGGATCTCAATATGATATGTTAACTTGTTGCTCAAACACACCCAAGACACATTACCTCAAGACATATTGAACGCAACCATCCTGACACTTGTAAGAACTGTTGGCATCCTGTGGAGGTATTTCCGGTCTCCTCTCCAGCAGGAGTTATCGAAACGTGATGAAGGCTATTCATACTGGAACTATCTTTGCTGAATCCGAAACTGCGATGCTGTGAGAACGAGGGATGTCTCTGAGGATCCGCTGACCCAGTTTCTTTGTGACTGTGGCAACAAAGATCAAACGAGGCCAGTACATGGATCAGTACAAGGGATAACGAGATATTCAGAGCAAAGGGGGAGGGGAGTTTCTGCATTTCCCATTCAATCACATCCGCCTCAGCTCTGAAGTGCTTCAGTAATTGACTTGTTGAACTTCCTCATCCCTCATCAATAATCATCTGCATTATAATAATCACAATAATCGTCATCAACATTAGCAGCTACATAATCAGTGGTCTATTGGAAGGGGGAAACAAGTCTATCATTACACTGTTTAACATCAACAATACACGCATCAACGCGCGACATTAGTGAGCATCAATGAGGCTTAAGACATCCTAAGGTTTAGTTGAGAGGTGTGTTGCTTAGCCTGGTGAGGGGAGAAGGAAAAACAAAGGCAAGAGTGGGAAGGGTTGCACTTCCCTGCACGAGGGAGAAGCATACGACCCAACTTGGATAACAAAAGTGGCAGGTGATGTAGCTGCCAATACCAGACATCACATGAGCGTGTGCACATCCCCCCAAACACACACATACCCACCCACCACACACACACACATACACACACACACACACACACACACACACACACACATACACACACACTTTCACATATACACTTAGCATCAGCCACGTCAAATGTTTTTCTATTTTCCATATAGTTCATTAATTTTCCAAGTATTTATGGCTTTCATATAATAGATCCTTTCCCCTAACACTCCACCTGCTCCCGCCAGTCTGACAAACGGCCTCTGATCTGCTACATAAATCTGTCTGTTCGCCCGCCGGCTCCCGGGATAAACTAGGGTGAGGTAAGGAGGTGTCTGTCCTCACGCCAGTACGTCTTTAGGAGAGCCTGCCGAGGTGGATCTTATGCCTCTCGCTTCCTCCTGCTTTTGTTGCTACTACACCACCGCCATCATTTGTCATACCAACAGGTTTGGTAATACTTCAAAAATGTCATAATTTAACCGGTGTAAGCGTGTATCTTATCGCTATGACGTGTAATTAGAAGAGAGAGGTCGTTTGCATAAAGGCTTAACCGCTTTTATTTTTAATCGACACGTGAAGATGAATAGTCTTGGTGGACAAAGAAAGTTTCAGAGAAGATTTTTTTAGCGTTCCTTCTAATAAGCAATATACTCTTTTTGCTCCCCAACATAATTTGATATCTATTTACTTTAGGTTGTAAGGCCTTTCTATAAGCACCTCTCACCTCTCACCTCTCTCTCTCTCTCTCTCTCTCTCTCTCTCTCTCTCTCTCTCTCTCTCTCTCTCTCTCTCTCTCTCTCTCTCTCTCTCTCGTAAGTTTGGGTCTGAAGCGTCATCAAATTGGTAGCTTGCTTGACCCTTAACTTTGCTCTACATTGTAAACTTGCATCACTTCTCCGTTTTCGTTCGATGAAGTGTTCCTAAGATGCCCGAAGCCGTATACCTTTCCCTTTGATGTCGTGCACAGTAAACCAACTTCGAAAATGTGTGTGTGTGTGTGTGTGTGTGTGTGTGATTAAATATAACGATTGGACTGAGATGAAAGTAAGATATCCGAAAGAAATACAAGTGGAGTGTGTGTGTGTGGGGGGGAGGGGGATGGGGGGTGAGAGGCGTGATTCTCTGCTCAAATAAAGGTGCTGAATCAGAAAACAATACTCACAATTTATGTTTTTAGTGACCAATAACTATCGGAGGTCACTTTCT
Organism: Metacarcinus magister; assembly: GCA_029783475.1. Classification (NCBI taxonomy): domain Eukaryota; kingdom Metazoa; phylum Arthropoda; class Malacostraca; order Decapoda; family Cancridae; genus Metacarcinus; species Metacarcinus magister. The sequence continues at coordinate 12,185,693 of JAPQNM010000046.1, forward strand.
GTCACGACCTGCTGAGGAGACTGCAGCAGGAAAACGCCGTGACATTTTCCATCACACTTTCCTCCATTTTTTCATATAATGCGAGTAAAATAAGTTTGATTTTCTTTATAGTGATGATTTTATAATGGAAAAAATATTAGAAGAAAACACATTAACGGAAATCTTAACTGTTTCCTTGCCGAGATATTTATAAAAAGACTTAACTTTAAAAAGAAAATAGAGATGAGAAGTATTTTACGTTTACTACTACGGAAGGATCCTTTTCAATGCAGTAGTTCGATAATTGGTTTAAAAAGCAATAGGAACTCGCTCTACATCCCACACACGCTCAAAAACACGCCACAAAATACCAATCAACACTCAGGTAGGCGAGACAGGTAAGGTACTAATAATGAAAATATTTATACCGGGAAAAATAGCTTTAACTGTCTATTAACGAGAAATTTGAAAGCTTTATGAACTGAAATTTAATGACGTTCCTTCTTAGTGTGGACTGAAGGAAGGAGTGGAAAGCAAAACACTCATAGCAAGATAAAAATTAAATATGGAAGCATTTATCAATCTATTTATATGCCAGGTTGTTATCTTTCTAAACAAGGGTAGCCAAGGCAAGGCACGCCAGGGTTTAGGGAGACATTATTATACCCTTCCCCTCTGCGCCTTGTCTTTTCATAGGAGAGTACAAAGAGGAAGGGAGACCTCTCTCGCTCCGTCCCTTTTGTCACCTTTTACGAACAGCACGGAATACGGCGGTAGAATTCTTGTAGCCTCGACCACAGGGCTTCATAAAACACACACACACACACACACACACACACACACACACACACACACACACACACACACACACACACACACACACACACACATATCCTGAGTAATACAAACAACATAACAGACTTTTTGTAAATATAAAAGCAAACTCTGAAACAGAAATCGTTCCTGTATATATATTTTTATTTTTCGAATTCCTGCAACGACTCCAAGGCTTGTAGTTTCCTTTTCAACTGCACCGTATTCCTTATTTCAGTATTTATTTCAGTTTTAAACAATGAAATATACAAAATAACTGTACACCATTGCAAAACGTGTCATTACTATTATTATTATTTCTAACAACAACAATAACAGTGATAATAATAAAAAAAATAAACAAATAATGAAGTATACACCCACCCACACACATACACACACACACACACACACACACACACACACACACACACACACACACACACACATAAACACAGGGAAACTAAAACTTAAACATGGAACAATAATAAAAAAAAATGCACGTTCAATTCTGCGTGAGGCACCTTCTCTCGAGGCATCACAGCCCGGGGATTGCAGCAAAATGGAGTATAAAAACCAAGCGTCGCCCAGAGCGTAAAGTTTGCTCCTCAGATATTGCGGGAAATTTTTAGAGACGTGGAGAGACTACGTGCCAATATCTGATTCAGCAATTCCTCATTTTACACGTCGAGTTTTAATGAAATTTGTCTTCGGTGAGGGACCCGCGATGAGGCAAGGGTGAAGGCAAGGCAAGCGAGACAGCACTTAGACTTCATCATGAGGGAAAAAGGAATATATGTTATAGTCATGAAAATCTCTCTTGCTCTCCTTTTCTTATATCTTTCTCGTTCTTTTTCTCTTTCTCTCTTTCTCTCTCTCTCTCTCTCTCTCTCTCTCTCTCTCTCTCTCTCTCTCTCTCTCTCTCTCTCTCTCTCTCTCTCTCTCCACACGTCTAGTTATGCAATAGAGATAAATATCAGTACCATGTCGCACGTGATTTAATAGGGATTTCACAAGCGAGAGTGGAAGTGCAGTGGGCAGATACGTTAGGTAGCTGCAGTGAGTTACCGTGTACTACGAGGAATGGGGAAAAACACTACTGACCTCATTTTTTTCTCTCTCTTTTCTTCTTATTACAATCTACAGACAAGCTGGAATTTGACCGTGAACTACATACTCAAGAGACAAGACGAAAAACCAGAGTTGCAGTCACATAAGATAAGCAACTGAGAATCGGTGTCAATCAAGTCAAAATTATGTAGGTTTGAGGATACAGTGTTAGAGTATAATTATATGTAGTGTGGTTCGTGAGAGAAAGAAAACATTCCTTCTACTCCACTCACGCCTCACTCCCACTACTTACTCCTGCCACTCCTCTTCCCCTTCCACCTTTACCCCGGAGTGAGGCACAGCACGTAAGCTTTAATGAGTAGCGTCCGTGGGTTTCGTGCACCAGTGATGCCTTGGGTAGTATGCATTTGTGTGGCAGTGGAAGCAAACAGCACTAGTGGACTGTGCGCTGGCCAGGAGCAAGTTTAGGGACCAGTGATAAAATGTGTCGTGTGTGTGTGTGTGTGTGTGTGTGTGTGTGTGTGTGTGTGTGTGTGTGTGTGTGTGTGTGTGTGTGTGTGTTTGTGTTTGTGTTTGTGTGTGTTTGTGGTAAGTTTGTTCGGGGTAAAGTAAACGCTAAAAATGGGTCTCGAGGTTCTGGTTGCAGTGGTTCGTAATCTCGCCCACCACTCTACCATAATCATTATTTGCCAAGCTACGAAATCACCTGAGCGTCGTTCACTGCCGCTCGTATTTCGTGGTTATTTTGAAGCAAGAGAAGTGTGTTTGGTATACGAGGCTCCCGTGAGGTAAATAAATATGCATAATAAAGGAGCATTTCAACATAACATCTCCCCTTTGATGATAAGGCCTTTGAAAACATCACGACAAGCTCAGGTATATTTCAGATGGAATAAAAAGGTATTAGATGTGCCATTGCCTGGTGGGTATGAAGTGGGCAGAATAATAGGTGATGTTTCAAGGCTCTCCCCCTTACTACCACCCTTACATTAGTGTGGAAGGGGGCGTCGGGGGAAGAGGGGGGTTAGGAGAGGGGGGTACAGCGAACACACTGTAGTGCCAAACGTCATAAAGCTGAAATTCACTCTTAGATCAGAGTCTTCCTGATTAATTGCCTCATAATTCTAAAGCAACGAAGTGTCCTGGCCAACAAGGGCGTCGGGTGGGTGGGAGGGAGGCAGGTGCAGGTATCAATGTCACCTACACACACATCATGTTTGGCCAGCTCAGAGCAGCGTGGGATTGAACTAGGAAGACAGAGTGCTGAGCCATCTAGCTGAGGATATAGTCTGAAGTCATTTTATGAAGTTAATTAATGTTGGGATAATGTTCAAAGTGGCAATAACTGAGTTTGAAGAGCGGACGTTGTGTGTTACATAATGGTATTTTTTGGGGAAACTCATGTTACAAGAGTGTTCGTATAATTCATGAGAAAGAACAAAAAACAGAAAAAAACAGATTTCATTAACCAAACAAAGACTTCTGTAATATCAAGTCCTGGGGGTCGAAATATGGTGTTGAATACATGTTTTTGCAGTTTTCAAAAAGTTCACAATTGATTTTCTACATTTGTTAAATCTTAATCACCACATGAAACTGCAACCTTCAGCTTTCATTTTTCACTTTCCAGCTGAATCACCCACTCTTGCTGTCCCCCTGTTTGCCTGGAAGCTCTCAACACTGTGTTTTTTATTATAGTTATGGGTCTCTAGATGCTGACAAAAAGTTATTACACGTGGGTTGTGGTACAGGTTACTGGGAAGGATATTTAGGACTTTATGTCTGAGCTGTTAGCGTTTGTAGGACTCATTTATGGCCTCATCAAAGTCTGCAGAAACGGGTAACCAGCGCACAGGTATGAGGTTTAATGGCTCCGTGTCTTCCATCATGGCCAGAGTGTAGTCAGTGGTCGTCAACTTGGTCCAAACGAAAGAAAATACTCCGACGGCGTAGTTGTAGTTCCCTCAACCTCCACTATTTTTTTTTCCTTTTTGTTTTTCCTTCCTCCATTGGAAAGCGATGGAGATTTATGTTTTTAGACTCATTAAATCTCCGGCACTACGAGTTTTTTTTTATATTTTTTGTTGTGTTTACGAATGTCGTTATTTCTTTCCCTTTTAAGCATGATACGAGCCATACAATATATCAAATCGTGTTTTCTAAGCTAGCCTAAAGTTGAATCGTATAAGTTAAGCGTCTTAGATTTTTCAATTTTAAATGTTTTTTTTCAAGTTTCTTTCTTTTATTTTATTTTCACCACTCAGCCACAGCATCATTATGCCTTTAATGCTGTTAATGGGCAGTGACGCAGCTTTGTCTCACGTCCTGTATAAAAGTAAGGTACAGAAATATATAAGAAACATTTCGTCTGGTATCTGGTCTAACTTCCTCTTCCTCCTCTAATCTTTTGAAATACAGGAAGAGAAAATAGAATACAGTCTGCAGTGTTCCTCTCTACATTTTTCTTTAACAATTTAACGGTTTCTGTGTTGACTGTGACATGACCTTCCACACGCACTCAAGCATTCTAATGTTTTGTAGTTGCGAAAAACGTAGACATTTTTTAGTTACCCATATTGAGTGTAAGACAAATGTGAAAAACGTAGACAAAGAGTTAGACATTTTTTTTTCAGTTTTCATTTGTCAGCGGTGCAAGTGTTGTCCCTTTCTGCTGAAGGTTGCGACAGGAAACACACAGGAAAAGGTTGGACTTGGTAGTAAATGACCGACCGTGGATGTAACTATTTATATATTCATTTGCTAGACTTGTTCACATGGGCATTTTTTTTCCATTTCATCTCTTGGTGCGACTTCTCCTTCGTAACGGGTGACGGGACAGTACTATTCCGTTGTTCCAGGAAACCCTAGTTCGCCTCAGCAATACACAAATGGCGTTGAGTACATCGCAAGTAATTTAATATGGTTTAAAAGTAATCACACTTGTACATTTCCGTCACACACGAATGCCTCAGACTCAACGAAGGCTGCTGGCACTCGCAGTAAGTGATGAATGGCTAGACTTCCATGTTATTCCAGAAATCTTGTGCGTGGCGGAGGAATGATAATAATTTTTGTTCGTGTCACCTTGGAATACTTATTACATTTCTTGGATTTGCGCGAGACTTGCCCTTAACTCTACCTACGACACTTGAAGCTCAGTCTACGTTCCATTGTGAAAATATCCTCCCAATGACGAAATAAATGCGTTTACTACCAGCTGTTCCTCCACGCACACGCACTTTGTATTTCCCTTGAGTGTAACTAAAAGATTTTCGGAGAACTAAAAATAAATATTTCAACGATATTCTTCTTACGTGCGCTTTGCCACAAAAATAAGAAAACATATTAGTGTCACGCTCTCACGAACACCATGATTCTCCCAAATTCTCGCTGCTTTTATTTCCTTGGTGATATTTTGCAAGCTCTCTCTCTCTCTCTCTCTCTCTCTCTCTCTCTCTCTCTCTCTCTCTCTCTCTCTCTCTCTCTCTCTCTCTCTCTCTCTCTCTCTCTCTCTCTCTCTCAAGAATTAAATAACATGAATGGTGACAAAAAACAATGAAACCAGTCATATTGAGTCTCACTTCCTCACTCCCGCAAATCTTCTACGAATATATGATTCATTGTCTAATTAATTATGTTTTATACAGTGAAAGTATTGCATATGTGTGTTAAGTAGTAAAGACACACAAAAGAAGTATTGCAAATCTTCTGAGTTTCGTAGAAAAATAATAACTTCGATAAAATATATGTCCAGTAAATAAGGCAAGAAAAGCGAAAAGGTGCTGTCGTGTGTCTGCTGCAGCCACCTACTGCAGTCTCGTGCTGTTGCCATCCGCATTGTTGGTATCTTAGCAGGACAAGCTACCGTCCCTTCCCTCAAGAGATCCCTTCCCCTTCCCTTCCCCGGCGCGACACCACCTTGTATATCCTCCTAACTTGACTGATGCTATGCTCTTTAGAGTGGGAGGCGCGGCAGCTTTGTTCACAGGCACGGTTACCACAAACGACAATAAGGTGAAATTGAAACCTTAACACCGTGATGACCTACACTATTGTTCATGATATTTTCTATACAATACAACATCTTTACCGGACATTATAAATTCATGTAAAAATGTATACTATGTTTAATCCAAGTCATAAAAACAACACGACAAGCACATACATATCCATCACCATATATTTTTCTTTTGATTATATATTCATAACATAATCATAGTAAAATTTTTAGGTAATTGCATATTCATGATACTTTATAATACATTCAAAGTTTTGTTATCAATAATTATCATAACAGTCAAACCATAATTAACCATGTAACCAGCTCCGTGTGATCAGGTATCGATAATTATCACATTGACGATACTTGTGGCAAACTTTCGCCCAGTGCCACCTCAGGACTGTCAATACCTGCCTTAAAGCGAGAGGCCGAAGCTACGAGGCACTAGTATTAAAAGGAAAATATTCAACGTTATACAAATATGAATACCAATACAAGGAAATCGTGTTGTTTTAAATATAGATATGAATAATGTATTGCCTTGATATTTGTGATTGAAAATTTAACTCTGTGTTCTCGCAACTATGAAATGATGCATTACTTATGAATTATACCGGTATTCTCTCTCTCTCTCTCTCTCTCTCTCTCTCTCTCTCTCTCTCTCTCTCTCTCTCTCTCTCTCTCTCTCTCTCTCTCTCTCTCTCTCTCTCTCTCTCTCTCTCTCTCTCATTACTCATTCATCATTCATCTGAAGTAAATTTCTTTTCAAAGTAATCAGTACAAAACGCAATATATGGTTTCAAATATCATTCAGTTGAAAAGATATACCATGAAAAACTATACACGAATGTATATATGAATACGAGCACCTAATATTAATCCTTCATCTTTAGAGGCAACACTTCAACAAGGAAACACGAATATCTATCATATGTAGTAGGAACAAACAGACACAAAAACAAAACTAAAGACACGTCCATCAGCTTGGTATTACGTGATGACAATTCCTAGTATGTCTTTCAACGAGCGGCTTCATCCCTCCTACATTTCCTTCCCTTCTTCTCATTTCCTTCATCCCCAGTCCCCAAGGCCGGAAGGGTTCACTTTCCTCCCTTTACATAGCACGGCCAGAACCTTCAAGATAATAAGGCGAGCAGAGCCGGCGAGGAGGTTTGAATTAAAGTCTGTCCTCGCTAGAAGGATTATGCGCTCAGCAGCCTGGTGGGAGGTGCTTCCACAAATTACCCTGACGACGACCTAAGGGACGAAACACTTTCCATTCGTTTCGTCAAGTTTCCCTGATGGAAATATAAGACCTGACATAAAAAAAACGAAATTGCTGTGAGTGAGAGAAAAAATAAAGTTGAATATACTTTATGAAATGAGACTAATCTCTTAAGCCGAAGGTAATTGAATTAAAAGTTGCAGAAAATAAAAGTTGTAAGGCAATATCTCTTTCCGGCAGTGTCAGTGTCACTGGCGAGGACTGAGCCGAGGTGTTACACAATGTCTGTCCCGCTCTCCCTTGTTCTCTGTTGTTAATTCAAACAACAGGTAACAGTGAGTGGCGGTGGTCAGACCCAGTGTTGTAATACGATTCTTTTAAACACTACCGTATTGTTTAAATGACCTGTTAGTCGCATGACCTCTAAAGTAAAAACAAACAAAAAGAATAAGAAGTATAAATGAATTAGAATGTCCATCTCTATGGACGATAGCTACACATAATAAAATAAGACTGTATCCTTCAGTTGAGAATTAATGTGTTTTTAGCGTGGCCAAGGATTGCAGAGTAATTTGATAACAGGACCATTAGTTTTGACTTCCAAGGGGGTGCGAGGCATTTTTATCTACTTCAACAATTTATACACGCATCTCTACACTAAACAATGACTGTCCGAACAAAAGTGACTCCTCCGCCAACTGTTCCCCTTTAACAAGTTCTATGGGACGTAAGTTTACACAGCACGGAATCTGTTTGTTGTCATTACTGTTAACACGCGGGAAAACACGACAGTGATACAGACGCATACTAAGGGAACCTCCTCCACTAACAGAGAGTCGTGACCAGAACACAGTGGCAACGTCTTCACAACTTTAAATAGTAGATCGCAAAAACCTGAACTGGAAACACTCACTAAACATTTAACGTGAAAATGAGTTACGTGTTCAAAACGTATATATAAAAAAAAATTACCTCGTTAGCTACGTAAGTGAAAGGTGTTGAAAGACAAATGTGACACAGGACACAAAGAAAAGTGGTCGTACAGGCAATGGTCGTCCGTTTTCTTTGGGTAATATGTAGAGTCCAGGATTGTCACACCGTCTGCCGCGCTGGACAGCCAGGCGCTCCTCGTTTTTGTCTTTTCCATGAGATTATGAAATGAAGTGTGTGTGTGTGTGTGTGTGAGAGAGAGAGAGAGAGAGAGAGAGAGAGAGAGAGAGAGAGAGAGAGAGAGAGAGAGAGAGAGAGAGAGAGAGAGAGATAATAAAGAAGAGGTGTAAAGATCGTTGTAATATCGAATAAAAGAAGAAGAAAAAAAAACATTAACAGCATACCGTGTACATTTATACAGATGAATACGTCTGTTTCGTTATGACATATCTATCGAACAATGACATAATATAACGGATCATAAAGCAGAATATTTAATTAATCAAAATTCAAGATAAAAAAATCTACTTCTGAAAGATAATGGACTAGATTGTGCATTAGACTATGTTATATAAACGAAAATTCATGCAGGAAAAAGAAAAAAAATCGCAATGAAACACGATAGAAAAGAATTGCTGGCTGAAATATCGCTTCCGTAAATTGAAACTAACGAGGTTGAAGAGAAAAAACACACGGACAGCCAGGAAGAGGGTGAACATGTACAGGTCTGAGCGAGCGGCACTCATAATGCTATCCATCATTACTTCTAAATTCCATGGATAATGAACCCTAGCAGCCTCTCCTCCATGCTATTTATCCCCCGGGAAGTCACATTATTCAGTCGTAGGTCAAAGAATTAATAATGCTGACTCCATTCTGAAACAAGTTACGAGGCACTAATAACAGTCGGTCCTAATTATAGCGTATATTCAACACTTCTTAACCGTGACGGAATTGAACCTTTGAAGAAAAAAAACATTGGGTTGGGTAAGCTAGCGATGTGGTGGCAGGTCATTGACGGCTTTCATGTTGGTTTCCTTCAACGTAATAGGCGCGCAAACACATACGACAGCCAACATATTTCATAAACACACGAGAGAGAAAAGGTCGGGGTCACTAACAGCCTTTAACGTAAAAACAACCTAGTCCACGTTGCCTTTCCAAAATTACAGTCATGGAGACGGAGCCCAAAGGTAAATGGAATAATGAAAAGGCTAAATTTACTTGAAAATGAAACAGGAAAAATACATTCATAAGTAATAATGGTAAAAAAAATATAAAAAATCAGGACACGCAACGCCTTTCCAAATTATGAACCTTTACTCATTCTGAATGGAGTGCAACACATCAGTAACATAAATGAATGGCAGTGATGAGTTATGATACGAAAACAATAACAATACATAAAATAATAACAATCTTACACACACAGATAAAAAAACAGACACACACACACACACACACGGCAGCAGCAAACCAAAATACATGGCCTTGAAATACGAAGAATTACCACAACCTGAAATAATTCCATCTCACCATCAAACGATACAACATTCCTTTACCATAATATCCTAACAGCCTTATTTTTTTCGTAACTCACACACGCAAGTAATTAAATCATTAGAACCTTACTTGTGCATCCACCATACAACTAACTATCCACGGCCACACTAAATATAACTCAACCTTCAAACTGTACCAACAATTGAACACAAACTGACTCATTAACTATTATACATGTCTTTGTAATGCCTGAGTACTGTACAAAACACTAATGCCAAAAATACACATCTCGTTTTAAGTCCATCAACCTCTAGAGTCAAGGTTATCAAAGGACATTTTTTTTCCCCCTCGTCTTCAGCTCTATTAAAAGTGACGGGTTTATATATACGTATACATACACATTTAGCACGTACACAGAGGCCATGTTGGTGGTGTGCTTAAGTAGTCCCTTCCCCTGGTGGTGTGATGACGAGGTGATGGAAGGGCGTGAAGCCATGCAAGAAATACCCGCTGATTACACTTTCAACGGTAAACAAGTGGCTTCCTCATGGCCGTGACCCCACACCCTGATCTTGTACCTCTTTCCTCTTACCTTCCCCTTCCCTCTTTTCTCTTTCAATCGTCTGTCTATCTGCCTGTCCTTACTACGCCTGCCTTTCATTTTTTTTGTTTTGTTTGTGCTATTTCATTCTGTATATAATATTGCGACTTTTGATATCACTCTCTCGCTTCCTCTCACATTCTTGCTCCCTCTAGTTCTTCCTCTCTTCCCCTTTCGCTCTCCCTGCCTTTTGCTCTCTGGCTCTCTTGCTGTCTCTCTGTCTCTCTCTCCAATGAATCGTTATCAGTCTGGTTGAAGCCTTTTATGCTTTCTATCTTCTTGCATCGTTTCCTTCTTCTAAGATGCTATCATTTTTCTCTCTTCCACGTCCTGGAGCTGGGGTCCTATTCACTTTCAAGACTAGCCACATATATGCTCTCTCTCTCAATCTCTCTCTCTCTCTCTCTCTCTCTCTCTCTCTCTCTCTCTCTCTCTCTCTCTCTCTCTCTCTCTCTCTCTCTCTCTCTCTCTCTCTCTCTCTCTCTCTCTCTTGAACCTCTCCTCGCTACATCCTCTTTCAAAAGACTCAGGAAGGACCGTCCTCGCCACCCACTTGCCTCCCTGACACGACTCGTCTTGACACCTACATTTTTAGGAGTCTCCCCACATGGGCCAACGCCTTAACTTCACATTCTTGCACTCAGCCACTCACCCACTCACCACCCTCCCGATCCGATACCCTTCACAACTGTTGCTGCTGTTTGTCACACTTCACTGTTCTCGTTCTTTCCACCACCCTTATTGGCTCATGAACTACCATGTGTGTGCGTGTGTTTGTGTTCTAATGTGTCCACTTCATTATACAACAAACACATGCAGACAACACTTGTGGATTTATAGACAAACCTTTACCGCTAAAAACAAATAATGGTGACGTCAATAATTGGCCAGACCCGTTGAAGCACGCCCACCATCGATCAATGGTTCACTCATGCACACCCTCCAGCGGCAATTCTCTCAAATTTCTAACCCTTATCCTTCCCTGATGGTCCTCACCGCGTGGCACTCCAGCGGGACCAAACATATATAGTCTCTGTGGCATTACTGTGTATATTGTGAGTGTGTGTGTGTGTGTGTGTGTGGGTGTGTGTGTGTGTGGGTGTGTGTGTGTGTGTGTGTGTGTGTTAGTGTGGCTGCTGATGAGCCAGTAGGAGGATCTGACTCACATATTATCACTCACGTACCTTAAGCAAAACAAAAGAACGAGGAAGATGCGCTACGAATAATGATTTACACGAAACCCATAACTAATATTTTCTCTTCCACAAAAATTAGTTACATTAAATCGGATCCAGCTTTGTTTTTGTTCAAATGTACAGCCTCGTAAATTCATATCGTGTTTTACAATAAGATATAAAACATATTTCACCATACCTTGTCTCCTACGTTTCGTTCTCAAGCCAGTCAGTCCCACTTGAAACGTTCTTCTGATGTATCCTCCCTCTCACCTCCTCTATCTCCCTCTTCTCTTTGGATCCTTCTTCACTTTTTTACTCTTTCTACTCTCCCCGTACCCTTGTGCTTGTCCCTTCTCCCTGCTTCCTTCCCGTTCTCCCTCCGCCTATCAATCTCTCAGGCATTTATTAATATTTCACGTGTAAACAAATAGAAAACAGTAGCAAGTCCTTCCCTCACCCCGTTCAATGTGTCACTCAGAGCTAAGTTCACGTCAAATAGATTACATGTGAGGTTGTAGAACTCACATTGTATTTTCCTTATATGAAAAATTGATAGATAAAGGGTTGGTAGATGGTAGATTATCTATCGTTATATTCTATTCTTATTTATTTATTCGTATATATTGTTGCTGTTTCTGTTTATCCTCCAACATTTTCCTCCTTCCTCCTCCTGCTGCTCCTCCTCCTATTCTTTACGTTCTTTCTTCTCTCACATCCTCCTTCACCTGCTACTCCTTTCCCCCATCTCTCTCTCTCTCTCTCTCTCTCTCTCTCTCTCTCTCTCTCTCTCTCTCTCTCTCTCTCTCTCTCTCTCTCTCTCTCTCTCTCTCTCTCTCTCCGTTTCTTCCTATTCCTCCTTCACCAAAAGAAAGACGTGTTAATGGAGGGACGATTTTCAGCATTCCTTTGTTTCTCCTCGTTTCCATTTTCAACACACAGCAATTTTTATTATTATTTGCGGAGAAAATAAAAGTGAAGAATGCGAATATTATGCACCGCACTCCTACCCACATGAAGAAGCACCACCTTCGAACACATCTCATACATCTCTCTCTCTCTCTCACTCTCTCTCTCTCTCTCTCTCTCTCTCTCTCTCTCTCTTTCTCTCACTGATACACAACACGCTCTAGGATCACGGTCGCCCCACGATGAGATTGTATCCCGAGAAAACTATAAACCCGAGCCATTCACACAAGGCTTTTTGATTCTCGAAGTAAAATCCCTATTGCTACCACCGAATGTGTCTGCCGAGGACTGCCTTCCGTATTTGCTCGCAGGTAAAGTAAGGTGGCGAGGGAAGGGTTGTGGCAAAGGAAAAAACATTGAGGGAAGTCTATTTGGAAGGTCATCGAGAGAGAGAGAGAGAGAGAGAGAGAGAGAGAGAGAGAGAGAGAGAGAGAGAGAGAGAGAGAGAGAGAGAGAGAGAGAGAGAGAGTAGGTTTGATAGTGTAAGACGAGGTTATGGAGAGCATCGTAGGACAGAACGTGAGGGATGGAAAGTAGTAGTGATGGATGACCGGGCTTTGGATGACAGTTACGACACGGGTGAGCGGGTGACTGAAAGGAGATGACGGGTGAGGACCGGTACAAGATAGAGATGAAAGAGTAAATAAAGTTGGGAGAGACAACGAAAAAAAACACGTGATGGAAATAGTAAAAGAAGAAAAGGACTGGAAAGAGAAGTGTAACATGAGATTTTGTACAAACTTAGAACCTGTTTTAAACGTAGACACACACACAACAGGTATCTCTACGAACTATAAAAAGGAAAAGACATTACAATACTCACGGTTGGCAGCAGAGAAAGTTGAGACATTGAAGATTCCTGGATTTGAGACAGCTGCATACTCCAATACTCCCTTCACCATGGACCCTGCCAGGATACTGCAGATCATCACCAACAGCACCTGGATGGGTGAGTAATGAACAATGTAGCTTCGTCAGGATATATGAATGTGGTTTATTAGTCCGTAGTTTTCTATACAACAATTATAATGCAGTGTTGGGTACTAGTCTGCTCTTCATCTCTGTGTTGCTGCTCTGCTCCAATTTTCTGACCACAAGAAAATTTGGTATAAAAGTTTGAAATTTTAAAATCAAAGTTAAGTTTCTGAAAAAAATGGCTCATATGGTTAAAAGCAATATGTTTTAATTTTAAACTTTATGTAGTTAAAGATTTGTGAAGAAAAAAAATATTAGGCTAAGATAGAGTGGAGCAGAGGAGCAGTGAAGTCCTCTACCGTTTTGTGGGAGAAGAACCGACCACTCTGGTTTGGTTGGGAACAGAGCGGGGAGTTCCCTCCCATTTTAAAAAGCGGTGCCCATCACTTACCTTCACTTAAATCTCGCCTACACTTTGTATCATTCTTCTTCTTCACCTCCTTTAGTCTTTTTATTTCTCCGTATTTTATTAACTGCTATGGTCCTTCCCCAGCAGATGGCCATTATTCTTGTTTTTCACTAGCCTTCAAGGTTTTCTTCCTCCGGAGACCCTTCCTTCCTCCTTACGTCACCCACTCTGATGCCGGACGATTAAGAACTTTCCTTCCGGCTCTCCATCTTTCCCTTCACTGTATTCCCCGACGATATATTAAATTTTCTAAACAAGTCATCCTCTTACCTTCCTTGAGTTACTAGTTCTTCGGCAGACTTCAGGCGTTACATCAATCACCTTCACCTTATCTCTTCCTATCATTGAGTAACGAGTCTTCCATCGAACACCGATCACACACCTTGTTATAAGACGAGGGTACCAGCGTGGCGCGGCGCCATGATAATGTACTTTTCCGTGGTACTTTTTGTGTGCGTGAATGAGCGGGTATGTGTGGGTGTTGGAGATAAGCAAGGTTTCTGACGCAAACTGATTACATTAGCAATGCAGTTAAGTATGCGAATAATTACTGCACGGACACGTTAATTATGAACCTACTACTAACGTTCGATGTATGTGTGTGTGTGTGTGTGTGTGTGTGTGTGTGTGTGTGTGTGTGTGTGTGTGTGTGTATACATATATATATAAATATATATATATATATATATATATATATATATATATATATATATATATATATATATATACACACACACACACACACAGCGTAGACACACACAGAAATTAATCAGTATTAAAGTAATATATATAGCAGTGCACATTGGTCATTTTGTAAATTATTTCAACCGAAAATTGCCTATGAATCCCACTATTGGTCCGAGCAGGTGGACTAGAAAACAAAAGTTGCACTGAGCTGTTCTGATGCTTTGTGATGAACTTTTCTTTATCCAATAAATCATAAACCATCTTTTGTTTCCATTGTTACTATTATTCATATTTCAAAATAGCCTCACATGATTAGGTTTAAAAAAAATCATCATTCGAGGTGCTTCCGTTTTTTTCATACAAGATCTAAACAACAAACAAAACCCAGTGATCTCAGAAGAGTCCCCCAAAAAATACTGCATTACCATACCACCACATGAAACCCACACAATAGTTCTCATCCTTTACCAAACACATCATAACCACAACATGAGCCTTGCATACCTTAACAATGAAACGCAACACCTGCACACACACACACGCACGCCTCTCGCAACACAAGCCTGTAGATCCTTCCCCTGCACTCCCACGCCTGTATACATCCCATATTTCAACACCACAGCCTCCCTAAATCCCCTCATCAGCCTCCCTCCCACTGCACTGTACAAATTCCCTGAGCAGCACATCCCCCCAGCATCCCTTCCCCTCGCAACACCCCACCTCAACCTAACAGTACCTACAGAACCTATGAAGTCCTTCTCTAAAACGAAGAGATAAAGAGAGCAAAATGACGACGGAAATAAGGGCAAATTTATGTTTTCCTAATGTTTTCCTCTTCCTCTTCCACTAAAGTCCTGCACTCGCCACAATTTTACTCATTTCCCTCCAGAATATTATACGCTGCATCGCTCTCTTTTTTTTCTCTCTCTCTCTTTATTTGTTTAAATCTTGCATCCTGAAAATTACTGGAAAAAATGTTTACTACAACTTGGAAGTAATATCACAGAAATTTAATTGATATTATTTCTATCGGTCTCTTCCAGTAAGGGGGAGAGAGAGAGAGAGAGAGAGAGAGAGAGAGAGAGAGAGAGAGAGAGAGAGAGAGAGAGAGAGAGAGAGAGAGAGAGACGCTTTAGTTTAGTCTATGAAAAGAAATCAATTTGCGTCAGGAAACACCTTCCCGCCACAGTCATAAACTCAAATGCAAATCAAACATCCAGTGCTCAAAATAAAGAACAAAAATAAATAAAAAAACACCACATGAACATTAAAAAAACAACTGTTACTGAATATTCAAAACTCAATCCAACTCTCTGCACTGACGATTGTTTTCCCTACAGGCACCACTCTCTCTCTCTCTCTCTCTCTCTCTCTCTCTCTCTCTCTCTCTCTCTCTCTCTCTCTCTCTCTCTCTCTCTCTCTCTCTCTCTCTCTCTCTCTCTCTCTCTCTCTCCACTTTGATTTATACTGACAATGGTTACGAATGTTGTAATAATAAAGTAATATTTGTCATGGAATTAATCAGCAGATGAAACGCAGTGTGATGAAATGGTGATGTCTATAATTTTTGGTCTTCTTTAAACAAACAACATTGTCGGATTGCAATACATTAACACCATCCATCACAATTGAAAAACAACAACAGTCGCTCTCCAAAACACCTCCAAGCGTCAACTCTACAAAGTGGATACCAGATCAAAGGGAAGGAGACAGTGTTGTATTTCACTTTCTTTCCGTGTTCAAGTTAAGTAGAGTGTCATTCAATTTCAATGTTGTGCTATATATGGTGTGTTTTGCTCTCTCTCTCTCTCTCTCTCTCTCCTCTCTCTCTCTCTCTCTCTCCTCTCTCCTCTCTCTCTCTCTCTCTCTCCTCCTCTCTCTCTCTCTCTCTCTCTCTCTCTCTCTCTCTCTCTCTCTCTCTCTCTCTCTCCTCTCTCTCTCTCTCTCAAATAAGTTTACTCGCTGTAGTTGCGGGTTTTCTCTCTTTATTCATATTTTTCGTACAACTTCGTAAAATTACACTTAAGTGGCAGCACTTACACGAAGCGTGCGTGAAGAACTTTACACACACACACACAACTATTTTTCTTTTTAAACCTCATACATTAATGCGCAGGCAATTACCTCACATCATCAACTACTTAATTACGGTTGTGTGTTTGCGTCACTAATCCGAAACGACGACGTAATGTGAAGAGGAAAACAGATAACTTAAAGCTCGGTTAGACCCTTTCAATCCCTCCAGATAAAGACAATCTAAGAGGGAGGAAACAGATGGGAAATGACTTTGATGATGCAAAAAAAATACTGTAACCAAAGTATTTTCTCTTAAACTCCCTGATTAATCTTTGTAATGACCCTGATCGCCTTGTTTACTTTTACCTAATGGAAGTACAAGCTTAAGATGTTACTCTAAGGGAAATTTGAGCGTCATGGAGGGTTGAATGCGTTGATCTAAAGAATGGTGTAGCAGGAAATTATCTCCGTGTTGGCTTAGAACTTGCAGATTATTGGTGCAGCGACTTTATTGGGTGATACAGAAAACCATCAGCGACCTAAAGTGACCTGCCCATTCCCACCCTGATGAATGTGCCGTTGGAGGAATCATTTGTCCTTGAGCTGAGCGATCGATGTCCTCACTAACACACATTACCAAGACGATTACACAAAGATTGGCAGAGAGGGAAAAGGAGACAAAAAAAAAGGAGAAATAGATACATAGATAGCTAGACACACACACAGACATAGAGGGAACGCAAATATAGAATAAATTTACATACAACAAAGATTGCCCTCTCTCTATTTTTACAAAGCAATCGGTTCTCCTATCAACTCAAGTCTTCCACATCAGAAAACCACAATTCAGTGTTTGAAAACTGCACACAATGACGTATCTTAAACTATTCTAATGTCTTCGTATATATCCAGGCATCACAAAAATCTATATATCTGCTTGTCGTGGTCAGTCTCTTATACGGTAAAGTGTGTTGATTCACCCTCCCGCAGAGCATCCAATGTCATTTATCTTTACAACCCTTCACGTAGCCGCCCTTCTCATTTTCATCCACTTCCCGCATGATTACTTCGCTACAACCAATAGTTTTTATGAATTTCTCTGTGTCGCCTCCATTCAAGGTTGTCACACAGATACAACTCGATGAACAGGATCGATTTCTCGATTTCTATGTGCATCGAGGCAGCACATTGGCTAGGCTGAGCCCCCTCCACAGCAAACATGGATCAAGAGAGGAATGCGCGTGCATGCATGTGTATGTGAGTGTGCGTGTGCGTGTGCGTGTGCGTGTGTGTGTGGTGTGTGTGTGTTTGTGAGTGTTTCCCTTGCATCACTGTCGTCAAAGCTGAAAGCAGAACAAACTTTGTCCTATGTACAAATATAAAGCAAACTTCCTCCGTCGTCATGGTGAGGGAAACCCAGCACTGGTAGTTTTCAGAGCCATACATCAATGTTACCTCGAGGCGGCAGGCTTATGGTGCGCAGTGTGGCGTCAAAATCTTTCCTGCACGATATTAATGGTTGGTATCCATGCCCCATTAGCATTCCTGCACCTGAATGGTTCACTTGTATTGCGTGGAAAGCCATCAATTGTACACTCGACAAAGATTTCTTATGATCGTCACTCATGTAAACAAAGGTAGAGTGAGTTTGTGTATTAATATTTTCTTTATAATCGTCTTATTTAATAGTTCAACACTTTCATTCTTTTTATTGCAGGTTCTCCACTTTATGTCTATCTCAATTTAAGTTCAGGTATTCACAGTTTTCCCTCTCTCCTTCATTGATCTTTAAGGTTTACTACGACGGCCACTTCCTCATTCCCTCCCTCTCCCTCTCCCTTCCCCTCCCTGCCAGCCGCACTCCTTTCCTTCCAACATTTTCCCTTTATCTTTTACGCTGACTTCACTCGTTCCCAGAGCATTATCTCTCTGCACTTTCCATTAAAGATACTTAACATTTCAACGAATCTTTCACAACACCAATAATGAGTTAACAAGAAGGATGGTGAAGTAGGCGATGCACCACTTGATTGATATCTATGCAACACGTATCATTTCCCGTCATGTAAGAGGCACGTATCAACATGTTCACAACAGGCACGTAATTGTATATCTATATGACGCATGATGTACATAAAGAGTAGCTAAGAAATTTTTTACTAACGACCTGGACGCTTCCAATGTAATATAATTCTCATTTCTCGGTAGAAGCTAAATGCGACCCTGAGTTTCCAGTATCTTATTGGCTTTGTGAAATGGTGTAACGTTAACCTGTTTCCTACTCAATTGCTTTTCCTGTCATTCATGTTCATTCAAACCTGTGAACACATTGTACATTTAACTGTGTTCCGTTTACAGATGTGATCATTCACTAACTAAGTGTTGCAAGCTGTTCATTTCACAATATTGAGTTTATGAAGTGTGTGTATGTGTGTGTGTGTGTGTGTGTGTGTGTGTGTGTGTGTGTGTGTGTGTGTGTGTGTGTGTGTGTGTGTGTGTGTTCCTCTTAGCCCATCCATTGTGTATGTCCTTAAATAAACAAATAAATAGTTTTGTTTATAGTTGGTTTGCATATCTAATTTCAGGTAAAGTTTAGTTAATCACAGTATTATAGCATTAGTACTTAAGCTTGATTATAAAACCATTAATGTAATTGTTCATTCACTTGTATGTTCCCATTCACTGACTGCCATTCAAATTAACCGTTTATTGTTATTATTATTACATACACACACCAATGCATGTGCGCACACGCGGTTGCCTATATCATATAATTATTTCATTAAAACAGATATAATAAATCATACATCAATATGTTATAGAATTAAAAAATCCAGAAATTGAAAGTAGATTTTTTCTATTCCGGAGGTATCATTTTAATTGATAAACGAAACGCCATTACGTTAACCGAATTAAATTTTTCAAAATTGAAAATGAGAAATTACGGATGCGAAGAAAACAAATTAACATAATCATACTATATTTAAAAACTGAGAGAAGGGAAATGGAATATCCTCGTGACGTAAACAGCTCACGTTCAAACAGGCAGCTATGTAACGCGACATAATGAACGCAGCGTTGAACTTTACTAACCGTGTAACTCACCTCTAACAGAGTAAACTGTCGAGGCAGCAAGCTTTTTTATAACCAATAACAGCAGCACGGGGGAGGGGGAGGAAGGAGTGGATGGCTGGTATGGAGAGGAGAGACAGAAGTTACATAACGGGAGACACGAGTGACAGGAAGGGGAAAAAGACCACTGCTGTCAAGTAGGAACAGCAGTGTCTTGACAGGCACGTAAAGGGAAGGAGTGAGGAGATCTGGTATAGGAGAAAAAATGTGTGTGTGTGCGTGCGTGCATGCGTGCGTGCGTGTGTGCGTGCGTGCGTGTGTGCGTGCGTGCTTGCGTGCGTGCGCGTTTGCGTGCGTGCGTGCGCGTGTGTGTGTGTGTGTGTGTGTGTGTGTGTTGTAGAAAATCAACATTTCATCATAAGCTTTATATATATATATATATATATATATATATATATATATATATATATATATATATATATATATATATATGAAGATAGATTTATCTTGTACATTGCTTTAGTATTGAATAAAACATTGAAAAAGTAGACTACATAAGAAAACTCTGCTTCCCACCACAACTCTTCTACTTCCCTTGGGAAATTTTCACATTGTGAAGTAAAGTTCCTCACCAAACGATCGAACACCAGCCTCCGGAAGGAATGCTGCGCCACCCGAGAGACGAAAAAACTTTACAACTGAAGATGGGAGAGGCATACTTTACTCAATGATATCAATGATATCAAGAAAGAAAGGCCTCCTCGAAGTAAATATTGCCGTCTTTCAGAATACTTTTCAAATAAGTATATACAAAGATATAAAAATATCCAGCGGTTAGCAACATAGCTCCACATATCCTGATTATTTGTATGGAGAATAATTACAGGGATGCCTTGGTCATAGAATTTAAGAGTAATAGAACAAGTGATGCATATTTTTCCTCTTCGTCTTAAAGGATCTTCTCTGAGGGAGCATAGGCGTGCACTCTTACACGTGATGGATCGCACACATTCCTTTCAGTTCCTACAATTCTTCTTGGAAGTGCCCACGCGGGATCTCACACACTTCTCTTCCCGCACGTCGCCCAGTTTTGAATATCTACGTTCTGTGCGTGAAGAATATCAAGAAATAGTAAAAATATAAGATGCAATACAATTAAGAAGTAAATAAAATACATATTAACAGTCCAAGATCCACCCTACACAAGGTTCATTTCCCATGCAATTCTTCGTCTTTGAGAAACTTGTCGACAAAACACAAGGAGTCTTTCGTGTCATCACCGCCATAACTGATTATACGATCGGCATAACTAGACGTAAGTTCATTCCCCTGTCTGTCCATCCATCCATCTATCTATCTACACAGAAGTGACGGTGATGTACGCAGAGCTATCCATCAACACGCCGCCAACCCGACAATGAAGTTACTGCGTTCACGAGTGACTTTTTGTCCTCTTCTGTGGCTTGATTAATGTAGATAATGACACCCTCGAGATAAATCCATTTCACACCAATTACGGCGAGCTTTGACTGTGTGTGTGTGTGTGTGTGTGTGTGTGTGTGTGTGTGTGTGTGTGTGTGTGTGTGTGTGTGTGTGTGTGTGTGTGTGTGTGTGTGTGTGTCACAACTAACCATTTGACAGAGGAAAAGGTTAAAGAGTGAACAAGTAAGTGCAAGAATGTTGAAGGTTGCATTGAGGCAGAAAGGACGCGACGGAAGGCTTTGTGGGACGCGACGTGATGAGAACGTTGGAATATAATGATGCGAGTATATAGCAAGCGAGTAACAGCAGGAAGGAAGAAGATATGAGGAAACGAACGCTAACGAATTCTGTGGTAAATGTCCCTTGACCTAGAGCAGAAAAATAGCAAGGTGAAGGAGACAGGTAGGTGTTAAAGTAGTGTTAGATAAATATAAATACACTATACTACGTTATTTTGGGGAGGATGTTTAAGTAGTCCAAAATAACATTGATATCGACGATGAACTTTTCCAGCTAAACTCATACTAGTAGTGAGGAAGATGCAGGGTGAAGCAGATTTCTATGAGTGACGATGGTAAACAAGGCGGAGTATGAAGCAGGGAAGTGATAAGAAGAGGGAAGGCAAAAAACAACAAGCAATCCGGAACAGTGAATCGAAGCGGCTGGATTCTGAGCGAAAACGGACGAGGGAATGAATGAAGGAAGGAAGGAAGGAAGGAAGGAAGGAAGGAATGGTGGAAGACTACAAGGAAGAGAGAAGGACGGAAGGAGAGAGGAAGGAGGAGAGAGGAGAGAGGAAAGAGGAGAGAGGAGAGAGGAGAGAGGAGAGAGGAGAGAGGAGAGAGGAAGGAGGATAGAGCTTGCAGTTTGTTGATTATCTGATTCAGTTTACGCCTGTGTTGTCTCCCAGTGGCAGTTCCTCCTTTAGAGTAGTATCGGATTATTTTCTCTCCCGGTAAGACTGGGAGAAGCGTCTTTTAAGCGTTCTCTGCCTTGGGTTTATTTTGGTTATAGAAGGAGCGTTGGTTTTGCACTGCCTCCTTCCAGAGCCTCAGCGCCACCTCAGCCAGCAAACCCAAACACATGGGACCACCAACTCACTCTGAATATTAATCCTTTCCTTGAATTCCTGCCAGAATATGTCTTTGAACGGATTAAACGAAGAATTTCTGCAACAGATTATCACTAAACCTTAAATGCTGAGGATATGTATGTATGTATGTGTGTGTGTGTGTGTGTGTGTGTGTGTGTGTGTGTGTGTGTGTGTGAAGGGGGTAGGGGAGGCCCAGTGGATGGCGGGGCCGTACGCTGTGCAGGCTGGCAGTCTGCAATATGTGTGCCTCTCGTGCGATATTTATATTTATGATAATTGTAGTTTAATTGGTGAACAGTTACGTCACTATAATTATTATGGTGCATAATGGAAAATCGCCTTATATTTTTCACTAATACCTTATGTAGCACGCTTTTACATTCATCTCATTTTATGGTATTGCTGTAAAAAGGTTATCTTGGTAAGCCATCCATAATGGATGGTAAATTATTATTTTCTTTATTCTTCTGGTGGTTCCGAAATTGGCTCAGTTTTCCTTTGATAAAGGTTATTTTATCAAATACGCTTTAACCTATGGGTATAAAACCATCAAAGTTGAAAAAACTGAGTACGGCGGCCAGCCAGATCGAACTTGCAACCTTCAGGCCACGAGCAGACCACTGTACCACAGAGCCACCCCCCCCCCTCTCCATTCCCTGGGAAGGAGTCCTCCCAGGGAACCCGCTTGGCCTGCCCTCTGCCAATGAAAGTTATTAACAGTTTTAATATTATTTCCTGGGTATGAGTTTCTGTGTACTTCATATGAAATATATATTCATAAAGTATGAATATGTATAAATAGTCGTCTGCTGCTGTCAAGATAAGACCACTCCCGAAAGCTGAATTTTCAATGAGAACGTGGCGGCCATAACTATTGGAAACTCATATCTCACAAATGCACGAGTTTTCAGACTCAACTTGTGCACGGACTTTGATGGAATACAGAAGCTTATTTATTTTACAGAAAAGTTTATTTACCTCTAACAAAAATACCTTTGAGGCAACAAGTACGTAGTGGCGGCGCACAGCCTCGACTTATTCGTTGTCACCATACACACACCTTAACACTTTTTGATCCTTTCCCCTCCTATCACCTCCTAAGAATCTCTCTCCGTCCCCTTTCCTATGTTTTAGACACGATGGTCTTCACCTTTTCTCTGTGTTTCCCAAGTTTCCATTTTATCCTTGTTCTACGACGTCCAACACCCCTGCACGCTTTTCATTTTTCTTTATTCTTTAACAAACTTTGCATCCTTGAACACTTACAATCAGTCCCACACTTACTGCCCCTCTGATACCCTTCCCTTCCTTTCCTCCTCTCCACAGTGCGTGACAGTCGAGGGAGTGAAGTGACAGAACAATCGACACTCACACTATGGAAAAACTTTAATTACCCCGTGACTGCAAAAATGATACTCGGACAATCAGAATTTTGCCTTAGTTCATTATAACTTTTGCTGGACTTCTCTCTCATGTCCCTCTCTTTGTGGGAAACTGCAACCCTGCGCGAGTGATCTTGTCTGGGTTTTTTTCTTCTTCCTCTGTTTTTGTTGAATTAGATTTTACACCTCTACGATTTATTTTTCTTTTTTGGGTCAAGCGATAATGGAAGACCTTGTTTCCAGGAATAGTTAAAATAAAGAAAAATAAAGAAAAAGGCGTGCAAAAAAGTCGTATTCCAATCTTCATCCCTACCAAATCTCATTACGCATCCCTTTAGGAGAAGCAAAAACTTAGGGATTGCCAGGGTCTCAAGTTCTGTGGAAAGGCCAATTCAACAGCATTATCGTTTACCACGCTTTTCTCCTGTTATCATTCAGCATCGGAGTCTGTTGCCGTTTCCAAGGCCAACAAACTTTTTCAATCACGTATCTTGAAGCTCCTCACGCGGTTCCTGCACTTCTTCCTTCCTTGCCTGTCCTACCAACATGTCAATTTATTCTCTTTTAGTCTTCTTTCGTGCTTATTTGATCTCTCTCTCTCTCTCTCTCTCTCTCTCTCTCTCTCTCTCTCTCTCTCTCTCTCTCTCTCTCTCTCTCTCTCTCTCTCTCTCTCTCTCTCTCTTTTTGATATTGATTTAGTCTTTCTCAGTGAAATTTGATCATATGTTTCCTTTGTATACAGTTTCTTCTCCCAAAATCTTTCAATAGTTTTCGTCTTCAGTTTCATCACCACGATTCTAAGAGCCTTAGGGAAAATCATTGTATATTTAAACTAATACGATCACATGTACACCGTCATTCACACACATACAATAGTAGCTACCACCAACACTACCACAGCTGTTCTCTACCACCACCACCACAATAGCCTTTCACATGTCCCAGCCAGCCACCAAGAACCCAAGCCTCTTCTCCCTCCCTTCCACCCACCCACCAGCTCAACATATCTCCAGCCCACCGTACAGACAGAGGATCCGTTCCCTCGGTAAGAAATAGTTCGCCTAGAATACGGCAGCTACTCGTGAGACATATAGTGTATTCTTGTCTTTTTAGTATGTCTGTATTGTCTTGTGTGCATAGCTGATGCATTCCACTTTTTCTTATATTTCCTTGCTGTTTCTCCCCTGTCTATCACCTTCGATGCTTCTTTCATGTTTTCGCCTCCATCCATCCATCACTTGCCTACTTTACTCCCTCCTTACAGCCTTCCCTCCACACATTCCTCCTTTCCTCCTCGCCTGCCTGTATCCCGCTCAGCCCCAGCCTAAACCCGCCTTGCCGACTACAAGGAATCGCTGGATGGCAGGTTACATTGTGTGTGTGTGTGTGTGTGTGTGTGTGTGTGTGTGTGTGTGTGTGTGTGTGTGTGTGTGTGTGTGTGTGTGTGTGTGTGTGTATTCTGGTGTCCTAGTCCACCGCTTCCTCTGTCATTTGTTATCCTTCTCTTCAATCTTTCCTTCTCTATGTCCTCTCTCCTTCTTTCTATTTTCCTATACTAATCTTTCTGTGCTTCCTTCTCTTTCATGTGGGCCTCCTTCGCCTACTCCTCCTCTTCCTCCTCCTCCTCCTCTCACTCATGTATCTTCTCCACTACCTCCTCCATCTTGTATTATCTCTACTCCTCTTCCTCCTCCTCATCCTCCTTAAGCAGTACTTGAGGGAAATCCATTGCGACATATCTAATATCCAACAGACAATGAGTGAAGTGTACCCCGGGAGCACACACACACACACACACACACACACACACACACACACACACACACACACACACACACACATTATTATTATTATTATTATTACAACCCTAAAATGCGGTTTAGTTATTCAATAAATTTTGTTTCTATAACATGGACCGTGGACGAATACATATTTTTTCATGAATTAGTTTGTGCGTGTGTTCGTACGTATGTCCTTGCTCATTAATTAGCTGAATCATGTGTGTGTGTGTGTGTGTGTGTGTGTGTGTGTGTGTGTGTGTGTGTGTGTGTGTGTGAAGTAAGGTTTCCCGCTGTGAAAACCCAATATAATTTCCCTTACTAAGTTTCCCTCACCCTTTCGCAAGCAGTCCCGCTAATCATTCCTGCTTCCCTCTCTTCCGCTAACGTAATGTCTTTCCTCCTTCCTGCTGCATACACACGCACACCTCTTCATGCTCCCCACAACATATCCTTCTTTTATCATCCCTACACGCACCTTACCCTTAGGATGTACAGACGTTATACATAAACACCCATATGGTATACTTCCTAAATGTAACAGTAGGAGTTATTAAATGTGTGACCTTCAAAGTTCATATGCAGCTTAACTTATTCACCCTCAAGCTTCCTTCCTGCCCTTCATTACTTATCTTAGAGTTCCCTTTCCTTCCCTTCCCTTGCCTTCCCTTCCCTTATTAATAGAGGGTAGACTTGGCTCCATTCTCTAGAACCCTTATTCATTACTATACTTTCTCATTTACTTAAAGAAATGTATGTATTACCAAAACAGTATATGTCTATGCATTACGGGGTGTTTATAGTGTTTATAATAATGTGTTAATAGTTGTGGAATGGCGATATATTTTGAAAACATACATATATTTACTTGTATTTGTATCCACACTCGTCCTTTCACCCGTCCCTCACCACCCCCCAACACCTGTCCCCCGCTAGTCTGCTGATGGGTAGTTTTGTTATGTACACCATCCAGAAACTGAAAATGTGTGTTAATGTGTGTTTATGTTTGTGTGTGTGTGTGTGTGTGTGTGTGTAAGCGTTACGTGATAATCTTTACTCTCAAAATAAACACAGGTATTCATATGCAAAACGTACATTATACAATTATACAATTATACGTATGTTCTTTATATACATACATAATTCATTCAGAGATTTATGTTGCGTACAATGTTAAAATATTGTTGTTATAGAGGAAAAAAAGAAACATTATTTGTGTCGTTGCCTTTGTTTGAAAGTGACACCGCTGTTTACCGCACTGTAACGAGAAACATGAGTCTGCAAATCACGTCAACTAATGAAATACAAATCAGTTCCGTTCATTTTCAAATCCGACGCCATTCATTCACCACACAACAAACTATATGCATTGCCTAACATAATAACTCCACCACTGTTTGAACTAACGAAGCTAAATTTGTACAATGGTTGAAATGTTAATTGAGAGTAATGTACACGTGTAGGCAAAGCAAACATGTAACTATAAAAACCAATAATGGGAAAATGTATATTAACACCCAATGAAAACATACACCAAAAATAAATACAAAATGCTCATCAAATCATTTATATATGTATTTTTTCTCTTCTGATACTCTTGATATCTTCAGAAGTAGTAATAAAGTGATCAATATATTTAAACTTTCCTAACATGATCTCCTCGTCACTATAATTTCCCTCTAATAGCATTGAGGTCAAGGATATAAAGAGAGTTTCCCTGCACCATGGCTATTGCTTGCCGTTTGCAGTTTGAATTAATAGTTGAAGATGTTGCCGGGAGAAATACCGTCACAGACAGCTCGTTGGAGGGTTATAACTTCTCTCGTGGAAAATATGGTCCGGGGATTTCATATTCGACGAGAGGTGGAGGAAAATAGGAGTGGAAGGGAGGAAGGGCGAGGAGGAGGAAGAGGCAAGGGAACAGAGGAATGTGGAGAGCAGAAGTGGCGAGGGTAGGACAGAGAAGGAAGAAAGTATGTAAGGAACGAGGAAGGAAGACGGAAGCGTGGGAAAGACAGGGTGAAAAGAAAGAGCAGGTCGAAAGAAGAATTGGATGTAGGAGAAATGAGAAGAAGGCTTGGGTAAAGGGAAGGGAAGAAAAGAACGGGAGAATAAAGCAGAGGAAACATGAAGGAAGGAAAGAGAAAGAGAGAGAGAGAGAGAGAGAGAGAGAGAGAGAGAGAGAGAGAGAGAGAGAGAGAGAGAGAGAGAGAGAGAGAGAGAGAGAGAGAGAGAGAGAGAGAGAGAGAGACCCACAAACTTTACACCATGAAACATACAATACAAAAAAATGCAATTACTTTTTAGACTCAAAGTGTTAGTTCTCGGGCAAGAGAGACGCCAAGGGGATTAAGGAAGGAAACACTTGGGGAGAGAAAGCTTGATAAAGAATGGCAGGCAATCCGAGTAAGTGAGGGAAGAAGGAGAGGAAGGAAGAGAAGAGGAGGAGGAGGAGGGAGGTAGAAATGATTTGTAGCACCTCCCAAGTTGCCTTCTCAGCGACAGACCAACTTGCACTTTTCGTCTCCATAACGTTTTGGTTAAGTCTGATGATGTATTGATTAAGGAACCTTGGTGTGTGTGTGTGTGTGTGTGTGTGTGTGTGTGTGTGTGTGTGTGTGTGTGTGTGTGTGTGTGTGTGTGTGTGTGTGTGTGTGTGTGTGTAGGTATCGGTGGGTGAATACACGAAATAATCTTGACACACCAACATATAATTATACATCTACTAATTCACGTTTTTTTTTCCGTCAAATTATTTCCTACCCATAACTTTAACATTGCTACATGTATATAAATTATTCTAGACCAGGAAATTCTACTTTTATGACCCACTGTAATGTGTAATGGCGTGCTAGATTACAGGGCGGGTGTGCTACGACATATGAGTATTCCTACGATAAAACATAATTATCTGACACCTATTATTAAGTCCATGCGTTATGAAAGATACGCTTTGTCACGTAATTAAACGAAAGACCGTTGGTATCGATGTGTCGGGGGAACTGTAGTGTATAGAACAGATACACACGCTTCCAGATGTTGTTTTTTTTCTCTCACTATTTCATAATACGAGAATAATCATAATAATCGTGTTTAAAAAAAAGTTAGGATATAGTCTAGTCAACGATCTATATGTGTATTAATTTATTTCTATATTTATTTATATTTGTTAATCATCTGTGTATTCATTCTTTTTTTTTCTTAATTAAGTCTTTCGCATCATGTGATAAAAACATTTGAGAAAAGATATGGAATGGTTTCAAGTTCTTTTATTTTTCTGTTCATATAACAAACTGATTTCTGAGTTCCTTGTCTACAGTTGATGCATAAATTTAAACAAACACACACACACACACACACACACACACACACACACACAACACACACACACACACACACAAACCTCTACACACTCAGAATGCAACGTGTAATCTTACTCTTTCTTCTTGACTGGAAGCTGGAAGAATGGACTCCATATATTTCCAGCGCTACTATCTCTCTCTCTCTCTCTCTCTCTCTCTCTCTCTCTCTCTCTCTCTCTCTCTCTCTCTCTCTCTCTCTCTCTCTCTCTCTCTCTCTCTCTCTCTCTCTCTCTCTCTCTCTCTCTCTCATGCAAATAGTAATAGTTTCCCACGTTGAAAATTCATACTAGTTCATGAATTTGTCTTTTTTAATCGTAAATCCATAATATTTCATGAATTTCTCTTACTAATCCTAAATCCATGATAGTAAAATAATTTGTTGTATTAATCATAAATCCACAATAGTCCCTGAATTCGTTTTTTTTAATCCTAACTTAAAATAACAGAGTATTTCCAAACAAGTCCTCCTCGCCACCTCCATCGCAATGCTGGCACTGAGATAAGCCTGTTTGTGAGAGCTTCACTATGCGTGGCAACGTATGCATTATACACTATATTATACAATGTGTTTCGCGCGTCTTCACTGAACTATGTGCGCCGATATTTTTACCGTGTGTGTATTCTGTGGGGAGTGTGTGTACCTAGCTGTGTGTGTGTGTATTATATATGAGTGTACATCCAGAGGGGAATGTGTTCGTTTCTACTGTGTGTGTGTGGGTGTGGGTGTGTGTGTGTGTGTGTGTGTGTGTGTGTGTGTGTGTGTGTGTGTGTGTGGGTGTGGGTGTGTGTGTGTGTGTGTGTGTGTGTATTTTTGTTTGTTTGTGTGGGTGTGTGGTTGTTTTCCGTTTTTTTTTTTGGCGTCCTCAACCCTTTGTTTCAAGATTTTTCAAGGGGGGCGGGTAGGGATGTGAGGGAAGGCAGGAGAATAGAGAGAGAATACTCGTGAAAAATGAGGATAAAAGTTACACACAAGAGTGACTCGCCAAAAGAACTAAATTAAACAAGTGCAGCGAGAAACAAGAGAAAAGTAAATGGGAAAACGTGTTAGGAAAGCAACAGGAAGAACACACACTCATACTAAAACAAAAATAATAATACAAAAAAAAAAAGAGGAAAGGGAGGAGATGAGAACCAGATAATATTCGCAGCAAGTTTCAAGGATTTGCTTCTATATTCTCTCCCGCATTAGAGTGGCTTATTTTTTCTTCCAGTTCGTGACGAAGAACGATCCGGCTGTGCTCTGGATGCAAGGAAAATGAAAGAACGTAAATAAACACACTGCATCATACACATATTGTCTTCCAAGGAAAATACTGAAATAAGTTGCAAGAGATCACTTATAAACACATTGCAGAAAGTAAATAATATAGAATGGCTTTATATATGGATCAGTAGGAAGGTGGATAAATAAATAGTGGCAGGATGGAACAGGGAAAGAAATTAAAGGCACTAGAATTACACAGGACTGAATGAAGAATGCGTTGAGGATGAGTATATAAATATGGATAGAGGGTGAGGCAGAGAGGAAATGGTCCTTGTACAACTAATGTAAACTCTCTGTCCGGTCTTAAAATAGCAAGAACTACGGACAGTCTGCACCAGAATGTTTAATTAATGGAGTGCAAACGACGGAAGGAGCTAAAAATTCTAGAGGGAGCAACAGTGTATCATCATAGTTACTGTTAATGTCTTCCGTTTACAGTTTTTGTTCTATATTACAATTATTAGTTACTGTTTATCAGAAAATCATGAAGGAATAAGATAAATAAATATTGAGAATGAAACTGATCACTGTAAGAGAAGCAGCCTCGACATGGCACTCAATACACGAGCATCACAAACCACTATTCATCTTTTACCTTAATTAAAAACAGGAATATCCGATTACCGATCCACCATTAATAAAAAAAACCATGAAAAAATAATGTCAAATGATAATCAGTTTATTGTAAGATTTTGGTAATTAATTAATCATGGAGTGTAGATCCACCATATTTATCAACCACATATTATCTTTTTTGTAGAAGGATTTTGAGTTATGGATTTCCTTTCACTTTACGTATGTACTTATATCTTCCTGGAAACGTTATCTTCTTATCTCCTTTACCCCTCCGCATATGATAGTGTATCTTGAGACCAACGTTTCCTCCCTCATTCCGGAAGCCGTAACGCAACAAGTGAGGTTGAGATGTGTTCCTCAATATCGGCCAAGCAATGTTATCCCTGGAAAGCCTTTGCCTTTCAGTGTGGCGTTGATGCTGGCCCACGCCGCCTCAAGCCTCTCGACGCAGTGTTAAATAAACGACGAATATGAGGCAAACTGTGCTAGCCTTAATTGTTGCTTTGTCAATTTATACTCTAACAGAATTTAATAAGTGTTATGACATTCTGCTATTGTATGTTTAAGATGTAAATATATATCAAGATGACTTTATTTCGACGTCTACAGTAGTCACATGTAACAGTTTAATGCATTTTCTTTATATTCTCGTGTATTTTCAAAGCTTCCAGACACACCTTCACTTCCTTCAGAACACCACCGCACACCTGTAGGACTTATATGCACCGCTCTGCACATTCTCTGCCTTGCCTTCACCTTCACTACCAGACACACTCAAGTGGTGCAGGATAATTAAATCTTCACTCTCGCTCTTTACTGAAACCCGAGACGGAAATGTTATGAGATTTTCCATTCCCACAATCAAGGAAAGTCTATTCACTTGCTTATTAATTTTGCTAGGAAGGGAGAAGACTAGGTTAGTGCGTCCCGCCCACACGTGTTAAATTAATTAAAAAAGATAGTCTCGCATTTTTGTTTAATAAGCTGGCTGTTCTCATTTTTTCATATAAGAAGTGTATAATATTCTCATAAAAAATACCTTAAATATTATTATTAAGGCTTGGTTTTTACAATTATTAAGTTTTTTACACAATTATTATGGTCAGGAGGAAGTAATGGTATAGAGGAAAATGGTAATGCGATAGAGAAAACATGAATATTTCTACGTGCAGTGTAGGTATTGCTTTCCATGTTCCTGATATCACCAAAACCTGTCTCCCCACACACGCCAAGGACTCCTAAAGTGTAAAGGTTGTGTTATTTCAGCACAGAAACATGTAACGTGAATGCTTGTAACAGAGTTGTCGGTCCTCCCTCCAAAATGCATCTAACAAGTTGATGGCCATGTCGTGAGTGTTTCATGTAGATAGATAGGCACACAACAGCAAAGGAAAATAACGGAGTCTTCTAGCGACAAGTGAGTTTCAACCTTGGCCCACTTCTTTGGGGATTTTTTTACACTCCTGTTGCAATTGATAGTAAACTCGCCTCGGAAAAGTGAACCAAAATTATATTCCCACACTAATCGAACTAATTGTAGGATGGTTTTCGTGATCTCCGTTCCCAGGACTTTGTATTACCTTAACTGAACGTGTATATATACACGTCATTACCACGTCGCATACAATTCAAACAAGAATTGAGTATAAGTTAAATTATCGAAGTAAAATTATCGAAAATACACGTACAAAATTATTAGCTTGTTTAATGTTTTTTTCTTGATTTCTTTGTTTATTAATGTTTTCTTTGGTTTCTAAAATCATTGTAATACTTTCATGATTTTTCCAAAGTGTTTCTATAATGTTTTGTTATTGAGTGAAATTAAAGTCTGTATTCCTGCATCTCTCTTTCCAAAGTGTTTGTTTTACATTAAAACTTCCAAAACAAGCCTTATTGTGCATTGTAACATCAACTACTTTTATTAACGCAACGTTTTTCGAAATTGTCACGGAGACCGTTTTTTTTTTTTCTGGGAGCCTAAAAATGGATCAGGATTGGGGTGGAAGTGAGTTTTTGTCATTTTACTGCTTAACTATCAGTCTTACGGGAAACGTTCATAGAAGCAAAATTGTTAAGCTTGAAAAGTTCTACCTGAACCATTGATAATTGTCTTAATTACTGTCACAGTTTTGAAAAAATAAAGTGTGATAAAAAGTATTTTTGATCAACACAAATGTATACTTTTTTCAGTTGCTCAGAGTCCAAATACATTGTGTAATAACTCAAAATAAAGGAAATTTTATGCTCTATCTTTTATGTTCTATACATTGTTTACGTAAACCTCATAGTTTTTGAATAATTTTAAAAAACAATATTTGTCAGCAAAATTCTAAGGGTGTACCCTGGCAATTTTGGTGCAAAATGTTAATATTTTTTAATGTGATGCAAATTGTTACATAAAGGTTTGTGGGCACCAAGAACACGATGGTGGACTCAGTTTTGTAATTACTCATATATTAAACACTATTTCACCCTAAAATAAAGTATAATGAGTCAGTTGTACTCGGCAAGCCAAGATGAAACAGTGTTTAATATATGATTAATCACAAAACTAAGTCCACCATCGTGTTCTTGGTGCCCACGAACCTTTAAATAACAGTTTTCATCACATTAAAAAATAGTAACATTTTGAGCCAAAAGTGCCATGGTACGGGAAATAAACTAAAAATGAGAAATAGTTCTGACATAACATTTTAATTTTGCATTCAAATATGTATTTCTGAAAAATTAATGCATATCTACAGCTTCTTGACAGCAGCTGTGCACCTGACGCTTCCTACCTAAGTTGTGACTCATGAAAGGAACCTGTTGCTGGCCGTTCATCAGCCGCGCCGTGTACCGCTCCCACGCAGGTGTTTAGTGGTGGAAACGCAACTTTACGTTAACAAAGCTTTGTATAAATTTGCATTTTCTATAGTAGTTTGTTTAAAAGTATACAGTAGTCTGGTAGTTCATTATACTTTTATACTATCTACTACTTGTTTTATGTGAAATTATTACAAAAATGATGCAGGATGTCTGTTAATTCCCGTCGTTATCAAGGTTGGATGATACAATTGTTTTCTCATTCTGATATTACGTTCAAAATATTTATGTATCTTTGTTACATAAACTACAAGTGCAGGTCTTTACGTTTTAATTTTCTATTATACATTTTTCTCTTCGTTAATATAAAAGTTTGTTGAATATTTTTTTTTACAAATCTTATATATTTAGCGTGGGTTTTAATAAAGAATATGAACCCAATTTCAGTAAATCATATTTTTGTGTAATTTTTAGTATGCCA
Source organism: Metacarcinus magister (assembly GCA_029783475.1). Taxonomy (NCBI): domain Eukaryota; kingdom Metazoa; phylum Arthropoda; class Malacostraca; order Decapoda; family Cancridae; genus Metacarcinus; species Metacarcinus magister. The sequence goes on from JAPQNM010000046.1 coordinate 12,219,341, forward strand.
TCGTTGTTCACCTGGCATGATTTTCCCAGTGAGCTGCCGCCACCTGCACCCTTGTACTGCGCACGCCTCACCCTCCTTCCCTACGGATGTCTGTACGTGGATGCGTCTAAGCTTCCCCTACTAAACTCCCCGTGTACTGGCTGCATCCTTACTACCTTGCCTGAACTCTCCTCATAATTTCTACCTGCATATTTCTAAAACTTTTAGTTCTTACATATTTGTATACTTAAAAGCTACTTAAGTAGGTACTGTTGAGAAAGAGGTTTAAAAGGTTTTTAATCGATGTTGTGTTATCGTCCTTACAAAAAAAAACACCTGTGGCAATAGTTGTGTAGAATAATAATAATAATAATAATAATAATAATAATAATAATAATAATAATAATAATAACAATAATAAATAGCCGTAGGAGTAATAACTTAGCATCACCAGCACCAACAATAGTAATAATAATAAAGATAATTACAACAGCCGCACCAGTGATAAAGAAGCACACGTCTTCCTGTTGTGCAGCTCAAAGGAGTCGAGACTTTACAAGTTGCTGAAGAAGAAAAAAAAAATACACGAGTTAAATTTCCACGCATGAAAAGAAAAAAAAACCTTCCCCCGCACCCTTACCGTGACCCAAACTCACTCCTTTACCCGTCATCCCCAGAGGAGTAGGAAGGGGAGCGCGGCTAGAGAAGGAAAAAAGAAGAGAGAAGAGGAGTATCATTATACCGAAATATTCTTTAGTCTCAGTGCAAGACGTGCCTCAAGCTGGCCTCTCCGTCTTTAAGGGATGGGGTGGAGGGCGGGTCATCCATTTGGGTGAAGTTTCCTGGTTTCCTCTTTTCTTTTACGTTACAGACGGACATGGCAAGTCGTTTGCTGTCTTGTGTTGCAACGGGATTACGCTTTCCAAATATGTGACCGTTTTCTTTAAGGGAGAATTCGCTCGTCATTCCTTCGCTTTTCTATCTGCACAAAGAGAGTCATGCATAACAGTTGAATTCGTGCAGAAGGATAAAGTGTGTAGGTTTAAGCTGATCACTGTCATATCATATCTAGTAAAGGATTAATGCCATATGTTTAACCTAGCAAAGTTAAGTTAAAATATCATACAAACTGAAATACCCTAACGTAGCTGCAGGGTAAGAGATTGAAATTGAAAGAGATTATTATTCCCCGTGCACTTGACAAAACAAATAAGGCACACAGTTCAGCCTATAACAGGAACAGCAACGAGGAGACTCAACGTGATCCTCCCCACCTGTTAGTTAATAGACAGGTAATTGAAATAAGTCCCTAGCTAGTTAATTTACTCTCTGTATTTACGAATATTTGTCTGTCTGTCTGACTCTGCCTCACTGTCTCTTTGTCTGTTGTCTATCTTTCCAACCATTTATTTATTTATCTATCTGTCTATCTTTATCTAGCGAGAGAGAAAGACACTGCAACAAAAGGACAGACCATCACAGCACTTTCCTCCCCCAACAGAGCCACTCACTCCGCGGGGAGGAGAAACATCAGAGTCACATTTCTCCATTGGACTGGTTCGTCAGCCTCATACCTTGTCCAATGCTCTAAGGAAATAAAAGCATAACTCATACGCCAGGTCTTTGTGGTTCCATCTAAGAACTTGATGCGTCAGAGGATACAACACTTGCAAGGATGAAATGTAGCAAGGAGACAGCATATCAAGGGAGGAAATAATGCTGTCCTGTGTTGTGTGTTAAGGCGGCACGTTACGGGGAAGGGATGTGGGGTGTGTTGTGGGAAGGAGTGGTGTTGGAGGAAAGGTCTGAGAGAGAAAGGGTTTAGAAAGGGGAAGGGAGGAAAGCTTTGGAGGGATAGTGTTTGGGCAAGGACCGGGAAACTTGAGTGCTTTGTGGATGGGATAAAAACTTTTTGTTTCCTTTTGTTATTCACGAGTCCGGTGTTAGTAACTTTGCCTGGGTGTGACATTGATACGAATTTATTTCTTGTTAAGCTACACAAAAACCAAATTTAGTTTTGATTATATTCTTTTTTTAGTAATTCGTGAACTCGACTCACTCACTAGCTGGTGTATTAAAAGGAAATGAAAACAAATTAAAACTCGTATACAAGACAAAAGTATAAAGAAACGCACTCTCTCTCTCTCTCTCTCTCTCTCTCTCTCTCTCTCTCTCTCTCTCTCTCTCTCTCTCTCTCTCTCTCTCTCTCTCTCTCTCTCTCTCTCTCTCTCTCTCTAAGTAATACCACCATTTCATTTTCACCGATAGTACGTGGTTAGTGCTACTCCCTCTACAGCAGCCTTCAAATAACTATAAAATAAACGGGCAGGCTCCTTAATTTCAGATAATGCGGCAGGAGTGCGTTGCAATACTCCATAATCCCTGGTATCGTTTTTATACAACACCGAAGGAAAATAAAGGGAAACTCTAACCAAGACCAGGAGTGAGTTTCTTCTTTGTATCCCCTTTTAGTGGAGCTGAGAGAAGGGGCGGAAGTTCAAACAGAAAAGGAGGCACTATGTATTTAGAGGCAGCATAAAGGTTGTGTTTGTCTTTCCGCCAAGCAAGGGTTCAGAGGGATGTAAGACTGACTAGAACTTGGGACAGGAAGCTGAGGATGTGTTGCGGCCCCGTCTCGATGTATTACTCTGATGTTTCCTTGTCCAGAGAACTTGTGTCGGGAAAGTAAGGAGTCGGGGCAGAGGGACGCGTGGAGGATGTATAGCGTGAGAGTTGGTGGATTCAAAGTATTTTTCCTTTCTCTTTGTAGACTTTCTCTCTGTTTGTCTGTTTATCTCTCTCGCTCTCTCTCTCTCTCTCTCTCTCTCTCTCTCTCTCTCTCTCTCTCTCTCTCTCTCTCTCTCTCTCTCTCTCTCTCTCTCTCTCTCTCTCTTCTCCTGATTTAATATATTGTGCATATCTTGTACGTTTAATTTTTTTCAACGAATAAAGAGAGAGATGTTTCTTTTTTTTCCTTCAATTCGCTACCAAACTGCATTCCCTAAAAAGCGTGAGATTACTTACTCTACATGTTGCATCGTCAATCAATAGCTATGCCATAATATTGGTATTATATTGGTGATTACTGCAGCTTGTATGCCTCACAAATGGTAGGTGTCCCTCGCCAGGTAGTTGCTAAATCTTGTTTACTAGGTTCCCACGGTGTAATGATCACCCCTCCCCGCCCCATCCCCCGCCCCACCCCGCCAGTGGAGTGCCCCGTGAGACTACTCTTATACTACCTCTCTGACAACGCCTCCCTAGCCCGTTCAGCGGTGCCCTGACCTTGACGCCACACTCTGGGACCATTTCCCGCTCGTTACTACTCACTAGACACCCGTTTGCAGCTTGACGTAGTGCTGAGGCCACCATTATCCTCTCGTTATAATGAAGATCTGGTGGAAAAGCAAATGCTACGCGGCCAATAACCCCACATTAAGGGATTTGTGGGGTGATTCTGGTTATTTACATTCCCGAGAGTTCCTGTGCCCAGGTAATTTCAGGTGAGTAGGTATCAGGTTGGTAATCAGTGCAGGAAGCTCTTCCCCCTGATAGAAAACCATCAAACGTTAAAATACGTGTGAACTGTCCTGAAGCTTAAAACATTCAATACAAATATAGTAATTTGCTTGGATTACTTCAATAAAACTATAAGGAAGTCATCTTTAGTCTAGGTAAAATTCGTTGTAAACTGCATTGCAAGTAATTAGTTAATGGTGAAGGCAGGGAGTGCATCTATTACCCCTCGCTCCTAGACCCAAGGCTGAACTCTTAGGCTTTCCACCTGAGAGAAAGCCGTGCCACTAAACTTGGCACTAACTTTGCTAATCAGGAAGGGCAGATGGACGAGACTAAAAACACGTTCGGATCCTAAAGAAGTATTTTTACGTGTAAGACTTTCATTGAAATTGGATGCACAAAGAGGCTGAATACGAGATAAAAGTGCTGAGGACCTGCGTAGCTACCTTAGCGGTGTAATACTTTACTCAAACAAACTTCTGAGAGGGAAAAAAAAGAAAAAAAACTCGTCTCAATAGAAATACAAATATTCTCCATCAAAATACAACCTCCAAATCAGGTTTTTTTTAATTTTTCTTTTCCTTCACACGGTCGATAGTTCTTTGTGCACTAATTTAACCTTGAGGAATAATTCTGCTTTCCTTGCATTTTTCACCCCAATGCACATGCACTAGTAGGCTCGCCCTCACTCAGCTCCAGTGCAGATACCACACCATATTAAACATTCGAGCTGAAAAAATTGAGCTTCCGACGTGCGGCTCAGCGTTAAGGTGGATAGAATAATGTTTAGAGAAGACGTGAGGTTCGTCCCAAGGTCTTTTCCTGCATTATTTTGATACGTATTCCCTTGATGCATTGCGAGTGAAAATTTTGTCATGAATCGTATCATTTGTATACTATCATGTAACTTTCTTTTGTAAATACTTTCTCTCGCATTTATATATCCGTGGGAGATTAAAGTTAACAAAAGGTGAAAAAAAATTAAGAATGCAAGATAAAGATAAATAGTAAGATAGAAAGATAGAAACTTAATAATGTGAAAACAGCCTCAGGATTTCGTTCGAGGATGGGGTTGAAAATATAATGGTGGTGGTGGTGGTGTGGTGGTGGTGGTGGTGGTGGTGGTGGTGGTGGTGGTGGTGGTGGTGGTGGTGGTGGTGGTGGTGGTGGTGGTGGTGGTGGTGGTGGTAGCAAGGCAGCATCAGTCATGAATCGCTTGGTGTTAAGGTTCTTAGTCAACTGCCACGCCACTTGTATTTCAAATGCATGACTTTCTCTCCAGTTTGAGAAGTTATTATTGTCTTTTTTTGTTTTACTTATTGTTGTTGTTCTTGGTGGTGGTGGTGGTAGTGGTGGTGGTGGTGTTTATCTCCTCCTCCTCCTCCTCCTCCCCCTCCTCCTCCTCATCATCATCATCATCACGTAACAACAGTAATGGTTTTATTCATATCAAATTGGCGACTTTGAAATATAACTAAACATATATCCAGTGCCGGGTCAAAGCACACCGAACCACCTCGCCATACAGCCTCCCTCCCCACCTTGTTACCAGAACCACAAAGCCTCAGTAGCAGAGAATATATACGTATGTACACTTGAACGGGAGAATACCTTGGTGTCATATAGGATGAGTAGATTATGTTACTATTTTCTATGAAGACCTGTATGATGAATTAATACATAAATGGGTACAGGAATAAATAGATAATAGAGTGAATAGATATGTATATAAAAACTATGGAAAGTGCAGAGATGAAGGGGTCACAAGCTTTGGTAGTAACGTGTAATAATTGTAAATTGTAAAGTATAGTTCAGTGTTGTGGAATAAAAAGGTGTGGGAGGAGATGGAGTGCATTAAAATACCAACACGTACGGATGTAAGAGTTCGTGCTACAGAGAGACAGAGAGACTCCTCACTAATGTGTTAATTTGTTCCACGTTATGTAATGTATAAAAATAATATATATATGAACTAAGCAAGAACAAGTCTACCGTGTTTACTAGACAACGAATATAACAGGATAGTGTGCATCATGTAATATAATGTAATGGTGTATAGGGAGCACAAGGGAAGACTTGGATAGAGGATGCGTTGATTGGATCCAGCAATGAAAGCTACGCAGGAAAATGAGTTGGAGAGAGGAAAGAAAAAAATAAAGAAAAAGCACAGTTATTTCTGATACTCACTGATCCTGAAGAGACTTGGCAAAGGGGTGTTAACAGAATGACTTTGGGACGTGTTGCATATGTATGTTGTGAAAGGCAGACTTCACGAGGCGGGGAAGATTTTTTACGTAGCAGTAAGTGTTGTGCTTGAGAATAAATGGTTATTTCAGAAAGGGTCACGTCATGTTTTTTGTTGTGTAATGTGGAGGTGGAATGTCTGATGCGAGAGGTAAATTGTATATTGTTAGGGAAGGATGCAGGGATGACAGAAAAAACGTGATGTAATATTCTCAATTTGATATATTGTGATGATAAAATATTCATGACTCAGTGCTAGGAGGGTTCATATGCAGAGTAGTGAGAACGTAAGTACAAGTCAGTTTTTATGTTAATTTAGTGTAGTGTAGGAGGAAGGAATGGTATGTAGGTATTTCATGTGGTGGAAAATATATAGAATGTGAGTGACTGGTAACGTGAGCAGGAGAGATGTAGATTTAGCACAGAAGAGCAAGGTAGAAAAATGGATAAAGATATGAATTAATAACTTCTACTCAAAAAGGAAAACTAGAATTCTTTGTGGAGAAATTCTGGAATACTGAAACTGTTATGTAGATAGCACACGAGAACAAAGTGGGATGTGGGTTAGGTGGAAAGAATGAAAGGTGCAGGTGTAGTGAATGTAATGTACAGTACATGTGTGATGTCCGTTGGGAAGTAGAGTCGCAAGGTGTGATGCAGATGGCAAGGTGTGGTAAAGGACCCATTAACAGTGTGGATTGGTTATGATAAAGGAAAAAAGACTGAAGAATGTTATGCATGAGGTGGAAGAAGCTCGTTGAATAGTTGCATTCATGTTAAAGCTGCTAGCCTGTATAACGCTGCGGGTATTACTGATTCAACGTAAAAATAGCAAATATATGTAAGAACAATATTTCTTTTTATTCCTTGTTATTGCAGCTCACTGGCATTATGACTTTATGCATATATTACGCAAAAAGAAAAGAAAAAAAGACTAGTACCTAGATTTTGAAAAGTCGTGATTAAAAGCATTATAATTTATAATCAGTTATTATAATGTAATTGAACTTTCTCGAACCAACTTAAAATAATGAGCTGAATCCTCTCTAAATTGTATAATGAGAATATTGTGTGGAGTGAGTGACGATGCAAACTATGGAGCACCAGGACCAGGATGACCAATGTGTGCATGGCAGGCAGACAACACTACACCGAGTGGTTCTCCTTCTCTGGCTTTTAATTACTACCCATCTCTTCCCTTCCCTTCTGTTCGGTGCGTTGGAAGGTCAATTATTATTGCGCTGATATATACAAGTGTACATATATGCATTTTTTGGTGTATATATTGTCCTTAGTTCCGAGTTTATAGTGCTTCCTTCACCAATTCTTTTTCGAATCCGATTTATTTTCAGTGATATTTATTTTTTCATCATAGGCTCAAGGTAAGTGTGTATCCAACCGGGCTGGCTCCGCTTACTCGTAACACTTACACATTTGGAGGAAAATGTATTTTTGACGATGTGATTGTTTAGACGAAAGAATAAAAAAAAAAAAAAAAAATAAAAAAAAGTCATCGATAGACGCATGGCGATATGCAAATGTGCCAGATTGGGATTCTCGTGGCAGTATCGTTGGCGTCAGATAAGTTCATCAGATATTGAGTAACGATAGAAACACAATAAAATCCATCGTTGTTTGTGCATTGGGTTGTGAAGTCCCAGAGTGAACACCCTTAGGACCAATACATTCTCCCTCCCTCCCTCTCCCTCCCTCTCCCTCCTCCCTCTCTCCTCTCTCTCTCTCTCTCTCTCTCTCTCTCTCTCTCTCTCTCCCCAGCGGTCCACATTTTATAGTTCATCATTCTGGTCCCATTTTGGAAGACTTTTACGACTAGATAATTATGTCTGCATCTCACAACGATTAATTACTCTGATTTAAATAATAAGCTAGCCTGACAGAGCCTGACGTGCACCTACTTAGTTGTATACTTTCATCATCGTTTCTATTGGGAAAAATAATTAGTGCTATGATTAAAAGTTAAGAATATATAAAAATAAAAATTGCAAGGTGTGGTGTGTACTTTTTTCATTGTTTTCCAGAGTTGCAGAGGGAAAATTAATGTCTCGTCCCTTGGTGCTTTAAATACTTCAGTGTAAAAATAGGGAGTTTGTCGAGATAAATAAATTCAATTCCGATTTGCTGGTATGAGTCTGTGTACGTTTGGTGTTCTCTTGATATAGTTATGTGAACACAAAACACAGTAACCTAGAGGAAATTCCCCAAAAATAATCGTGTTTGGAAGAAAAAATATCATAAGTAATCTATTTATTTTATTATTTTTGTTTCTTCAGGTTATTTACATTCCCCTTCTCCTATGATCCTTATGTCACGTTTTAGGAATAGTATTAGATAGTTTTGTCCTTAAGCTACAGATGCAAGACGGTTACGTGGAATAAAAATGTCATACTGTTCCTCGCATTGTTCTTATAACATTATAAAACACGATTTACATTTACAAATACGATGGTGATATCTATTTGTCTGTCTTTCTGAATATCTATCTATATATACACACAAAAAAAGAATAAGCATGTAGATAAATAAAAAACAAGCAATAAAGAATAAGAATTAATAAATAAATAAAGATAAAATATCTTTCATCCCCAAATAATGAATAAATCACTTTTGTTTCTATTGATACAAATAGTTTCGCTTCCACACACACCTCACTCTTTCTATCCACGCGTGACACACTACAATGGCTCTTCCTGGAACCTTCAACAAGCGGAAAAAGGATCACAATGCAAGTAATATGATTTTTTGTTCTATTTTTGTCATATAATACTTAGGTCTAGTCTAGTAGCAATCAAACTTGTACCCATTTTGTTTGTTATTTACGTTTTTTTTTTATTTCATATCTTTCTTTCAACTAAACACTGGTGCGAAAAGCCTGGTTATAAAAATTTTTCATATAAATTGTTCCATCGTGGTCTACTAAAAACATTTTCCTATTATTTCATCATGCTTTTTAAATTTCTTTCTAGTTTTTACTTAGTGTGACTTTTTACATTTTTGTTTTATTTGATGTGCCTTTGTTAGTTTATTATTATGTGTATCTATATTCCATTCTCAAGCGTCAGTTACTCTCAGGACTTTTCCCCGATTCTTTCTGCCTCGCCTTTGAACACCACTTTCTACCTGTGGAATATTACGTTTTTCCACCATGATTTTTCCTGCTGACCCTGCCTCTTTAACTGTCTGACCACCTTGCTGTCACCATTTACTTGATGTTGATTGCCGCCTAACCTCAAGAATAACAAGATATATAATAATCATCTTTTCTAAATTGCAAGATTATATATTTTTACGTCCTGAAGTATATTTTGAAGGACTAATATCACATTCATCTACAATTCTGTGTTAGTGTCTTTATTTTGTATACAAACGAAACATGTTTTATTTTTTCTATATATTTTTGTTTTAACTTTAATGTTTTTTTTGGGGGGTTGTATCATGGTCTATATACCTTTTTATGTAGCTCTTTAATTCGTAAACACATGATTAAATTTTGAAGAGTCGAGAATTTCAGATCAGCGACACGGCTCTTCGATACAGCTGTACCCAGTTAGAAAATAAAATGTTTGATATGTACGTACGATTCGTTTCCTTTTCTTTTTTCATGTGTGTAGCGTTGCTTCGTGACATACATAGGTTACAGTTATACTTTTGTTCACGTTTGGACGCGTCACTCTGAACCCTCAACACCAGGAACCCGTCAGACACGTCCTAGACACGTCCGCACTGCCGTTGGAGC
>JAPQNM010000046.1:12231336-12273836 GCA_029783475.1 Metacarcinus magister
TCCAAGGCTTTATAACAGTTACACCTAAAGAATGTAACATTAAGCCTTTATTGTACTCAATGTTTAAAGAAAAAGAAAAAAAAAGTCGTGTGATTTAGTCCTTCCTTTCTAACCTCTACTGTATCCTGCTGTGTGTTGATTCTGTCATCCTACACATTTTCCTTTCACTGTCTGTCACTGGTATGAAGACCAGGAAGATGAAATGAAGCCAAGAAGGAAAATACAGAGAAATATATTAAAGTTATGCAAAAGTTTCAGATGTTTTGAATATTCTCTCTCCCCCACTCTCTCTCTCTCTCTCTCTCTCTCTCTCTCTCTCTCTCTCTCTCTCTCTCTCTCTCTCTCTCTCTCTCTCTCTCTCTCTCTCTCTCTCTCTCTCTTCCCTCGCTTCACGCATAGTCCCCCTCTGTCTTTCTCTCTCGCTCTGTCTCTCTCTTTCCCCCTAGCTGGTAAGAATATCGTGTGTTTTCCCTCCTCATATGTACAAGTCCGTTGCTTTTCTCCCTTTTCTGTCCCTTTGCATCACCCTTAACCTTTTCGTTCCTTCCTCTGTTTCAGAAACGCAGTCGCTTTCCACATTTTGTCCTCGCCTGCTCTTTCATCCTCATACTATCAGACTCTCTTTTCTGTCCTCACCACTCTTCTCAAATGCAACACTTTTTTTATTTTCTCTCTATTCTGGGGAAGGAATTTGTCGTCGTATATGTCCGCTATTGTCTTTATACCTGAGAGATTTGTAATGGTATGATGGAGTACAATAGGACAGGTTATATACTCGTAGGAAATTGTGATAAGTTGTTTTTCCGGTGGATTTGATCTCTTGGTACGATGCTCGGTGTTGTGTTAAGATGCTTGATCATTTTTCTTCCGTTATCATCGTTTTCGTTCCAATGTGGCAGATATTAAAAGCCAGTTCCAGGGAAATGCATGAATAGCAAAGTAAAATCACTGTTAGGTCATAAGTATGTTTGTGTTATAGATTGTTTCTTGCAAATTAACACTCAACACCTAAGAAAATAGCAACGAAATAATTAATTTCCTTCATTATATACAATTACATTATATTCCCAACCTTACAAATTTTTTTTATATCACTTTAAAACACACACCACATTTTCCCAACATTTCCTTTCTTATATTCTTTCCCACTACGTCTCCCTGCTTTTCCTGTCCTCTTTACTCTGCGTCGTTATAATTTCCAAGAGAAGGTGGCTTTCCCGGACCATGACAGTAATATAAGCCTGGAAACCCTCTGGCATCTCATCAGGCGGCAGGACGCACACCCATCCATTACAGGTGAAGGTTGTGTGGTGGTTGTAAGGTGGTGGTGGTGGTGGTGGTTGTAAGGTGGTGGTGGTGGTGGTGGTTGTGAAGCGAGTAGTAGGTAATATTGTGTGCCATTTACAACAGAGCGAGTAATATCAGTAAAAAGACGAGGAAAGTACGAGTGAGTGTATTTTTTTTCTATCTTTTTTCTTTTTTGTTGATGAACTGCGTTGGTGTGTTTCTTTATATTGTATTATTACATCACCTCTTTGAGTGTGTGGGTGTGTGGGTGGGGGGAGGGAGGGGATCTTGCGACGAAAGATCAGAAATGGTTTGCGCTTAAGTAAAGAAAAGTTACCAACAAAAAAATAGCAGTAGTAGTAATAGTAGTAATAGTAGTAATAGGAGAGGTTCTAACGGCATTGTTATCGTTGTTGTTATTTATTGTTTTGTTGTTGTCGTTGTTGTTCCTGTAGTTGATATCGTGAATGCTATCATTTTACAGATATCAAATTCCCAGTCCAACATCAAATACCAAATCAGACAGCCTCTCGATTCCGGCTAACGGAGGTGAAAATATGAAGCATACATTTTTCCGTGTAAACTATTCACGTCCAAAGAACATACTGCCAAACACGTCTGACATTTCAAGACCAAATTGAACAAAAAAAATATGAGTTAAGGAATTATTGGGAAAACATGAAGTCACGCTGATAAGACTTGTAAACCAAACTTTTTTTTATTAATAACACACTGTATTACCTTATGGTCGATAGGACTTAAAAATCAATTACCACGAATTAATCACAATAATTAACAAACAATTGGCTCAGGGATGGCTGCCTGCACCTGCGTCCACCGTCAAAAGGATGCTAATAGATTTATCCCGAAGGCCGTCACTCATTACAAGCCACAGACGAGTCCAGATAAAGAGTATGCATCGTATCCCGATAACCACCGATATGGAGGCGCCACACCACACCTGCACCTGATCGACGCTTCAACTCAATTCAACCATAAATGAGCTTTGTTCGGTGCCAATCATTGTTCGTCACGGGAATCACTAATCATTTTCAGGAAATAAATTAGCAGCAAGAGGATACAAGTTTGTTATCTATTTTCCTTCGCTCTACTGTATCATAAATCACAATATAGTGTAAAGCTCTTTTTCTTTGCCTAAGGAACATTATTTAGTTCATACTATTACTTGTCACTATTTGCCAAACAAGACTACAAATAAGATGCAAACGAATACAAAATTGATGGATGACAGGAAACAGATTATAGATACAATAACAAAACAAACATTACATTCTAAGGGTGACTAACTTCATTCGTGGTATTTTTTTGGCATCACATGTACCAGTTTTTTTTCGAATGATTGGTTGGCTGTTCTTTTATATAACACACTTTTTATGTTGATAATTTTTCGAAGCTTTTGTTTTTTGTTGTGTTGAAGCTTCTCGTCTCTTAATTAAATGGAACTCGCATTTGTGTGTCTGTTTACGTTTCTCGCTGCGCACTAGAAAACATTTTGCCGAAGGTGTTATATTTCTGTCTTAAGTAGTGCTCGGAGTAAGCGCAATAACTTTTACTTAGGTCTGTGACGGCTTCTGAGAACTAGCTGTGACGTGTGTGAAGGAGACTCACAACAACTTTAATACCACGTAATCAACTTAGTGTCGTGATGAGTGCAACTTACTCATCTTCGTGGCAGCTGCTCGATTGGACGGTGTGGTGGCGTCCTTGATAACTCACTATGTGTCAGGCTAAGGCTCACATTGCACTAGGTTTTCTTTTACTGATGGAAAGGAGAGGATTGAAAACAAGACATTGATAACAAAGGGAAGCGATGTGGTGCTGGTGTTAGCGTGTGTAGGAGAAAGAGAAAACAAAATACTGATCTTCCATCACTCTTGATTAAGCTCCACAAAACGACAACAGTAATTTGAGAAGGAGAAGGTGGACAGTCAGATGAATAGCAAAACACTGAAAGGAGTGAACAACCGGACATACAAGACTCTTCCAGTGAGGGTGGGTTCAAAGACATGGAGTGGGGTGACTGGCCTGATAATACCCAATGAAGGCTTACTGCTCCTTTGAGATGCTGGTAGCTAGGGAGGGAGAGGAAGACTAAGATGCACTACCAAACATCTTTTACTTGTCTTGAGTGAAGGAGGTCGGGTACGCGGGGAGAAACCATGATTATGAAAAAGACTGCCACTACAAGTCTTGATAATGAGAGAGAGAGAGAGAGAGAGAGAGAGAGAGAGAGAGAGAGAGAGAGAGAGAGAGAGAGAGAGAGAGAGAGAGAGAGAGAGAGAAACTGACACACACACACACACCTCATATTCTTTCCAAACTCCTGGCGGTCTGTCTGCCTCTTCAAATGGTTCTGTTAATGATATCGACTTCGTGTTTATCAAATATCTGCTTCAGACAAGTAGCGGTAGAGGTTCTTTATAAGTTTGTGAGTTGTATTACATTAAATACTCGAGACTATTATTTGTTTACCTTTTTTTAGGAATTATCGACCTGTAGGCTAAATTCATTCTGAGTTTTTATATTATGTAGGTCGTAAATTGAAAACGTTTAGCCCTTTTGAGCCATTTTAGTGCCTATACCTATTTCAGTCACATTTTTGTAACTTGTAATGGATGTATTTTGCATGGTGTGGCATATTATATTATTTTTTTCAGAGCTGACTGGTTGACTCCGAAGTATATCATGAACTATTGATATAACTTCATATCGCTGCAGTAGCTGAGGTTATGGTGCCGTCTTAACATATAATTATAGTTTTGTTCACGCTTTCATTACGCCATTAATAAGGATTCATTGAAATCATATCAACCAGTTACGTAATCTATCACTATGTTTATGTATGCAACCTGTTTCATTAATATTTGTCTCATACACGTAATCGAACGTCATCGACTTGATTGGAAAAGTTACGATTCAATTATAGAATTACAATTTTCATAGAGGAGATTATCATAAGATGAGATCATTAGTACACCTTCGTGACACTAACTCATTATCAAAGTAATCTACTAATTGGTTTCATAATATGAGATCATAAGCTGACACACTTGACACTAACTAATTCTCAAGGTAATCTACTAATTGCTTTCTGAACATGAATCGGACTAATTAGGTTGTATTAACTAGTTAGGTTTTTTTTTATCTGATGCATGACAGCAGGCTTCCGTGTGTGTGTGTGTGTGTGTGTGTGTGTGTGTGTGTGTGTGTGTGTGTGTGTGTGTGTGTGTGTGTGTGAGAGTGATATACGTCCTGCACAAATTGCTAATGCATTAGCCATTTCCGACTTTCTCTTCCCTAAATATTTTGTGAAGTATTTAGAAATCAGACGGTCAAATTTTTCCCAGAGTTCATACATGATGGAGCAACATGAATATCAGGAAATAACGTATTCCCAGGTTTTATTTATTCATTTACTTTTTCACATAGATTAAAATATTGTTTGGGATTTTATATATATTCATTCCAGTCTTATTGAGGCATCGAGCACGAAATCTGTTGTTAAGGAACCTTTGAAAGTGTATGTAATGCAATTTAAGCAAATAGTCAAGTTAAATATACAACTAAGAAATTTTATGAAGCGAAGAAATCAACTGACAATGTGCATTAGCTAATGAATCTCCTTCAGTCTCTTCCTAACATCCTGATGAAACTCTGAAACTATGACGCTGAGAAAAAGAAAAGTTTGTCGTGCCTTTTTCTATCGATTTTTTGTTTTCCTAAGTTTTCGAAAAGTTTGACTAAAAATGTATGGTTCAATGGAAGAAAAGTTTTACGATGAAAGAAAAGCCTAGTACTACGTAATTGAAGAGCACAGAGCGTAGCTAATACTTGTATGTATACTATCAACATATTCAAGTTTAAAGCATGAATAACATCTTTGAAACTTTACTTTTAACTTATCATACCACGACTTTTATGCAATTATTATTCCTTAGAATCATTGATCGCCGACATTGTGCCACTTCACTTGTATAACATCCCAGCCTCTTGCTTTGCCATATGGAACCTTCCTTTGTGTGTTCATTGCACTTGTATGTTAGTAGTAATGACATAAAGGAAATAATTAAGCCACATACCTTAATTGTGTTGGTCAGTCTCACATTCGGAAGCACAGAAAAATACGTCAATTTCGTGTTATCTGAAAATAAAAATAAAAATAACAATAACTTCAGAGGTCACAGTCGCAGTATATTTTTTACAGACACTTTTGTTTTGTATTCACTTCCACAAACACTAAAATTCAAGGAAACAGAATACAGGCCTTGGGCGGGGCTGTCTTGTGTGGTGTGTACAATATTCAATATTCTTGGCGGTCTCTTCAAGCTTTCGTTATTCCCCCATCCTTGGAAAGCCTCTTGTCCTCCTAGAATAACAATGACTGTAGCAAGACTTCCGCGACACGATTTCTTGTTTAGATTTTCCTTACTTTCCGGAACGTTACGATGCGAGCTTGTGTTTCAGAAAGACCAACATTTTTTGACATTCATGGCTGTCTTGTTGAAAAAAAGTTGAAAGCCACTGGGAATCATAAGTTCGACACTATGTACACTAGGCACTAATAATTATAGTTTAAAAATATAGAAGTAGAGATAGAATTAGAGATGGAACAAAACAATTAAGTCAAGAAAAATTCAGTGCATAAAACACGTGAAATAATTTTATGACTCTTTGACTTTCTTTAAAAAAAATACTCTCACTTCTGGCTCCTTTAATGAACTAGTAAGTAAAATAGATGGGGAGCGATGACGCGGCAGAAATGGAGATGCATTGCCTGCACTGAAGAAGTATTTAATTGAAATAAGCACCAGTCTTGGCAAAACTTGAAGGGATATAAATAGCATCCCTCAGATAATTGACTTTTTATTCTACTTTTTAAGAGAGGAGTCAAGATATTATTAAAGTAGGAAATATATTGAACCATAACCTATCGAACTAATGATTTGGTAAATATATGAAATTATCAAAATATCTATTATGTTAAATTATGCTCTCTCTCTCTCTCTCTCTCTCTCTCTCTCTCTCTCTCTCTCTCTCTCTCTCTCTCAATGGCACAGTAGGCAACGCGTGAATCTCGTAATCCCAAGGTTGTGAGTTCGATCCTGACTCAGCGTAAAACTTTTAGAATTGAATGAATATTGTACCCAAACCCGCACCTGTCTGTCTGTCTGTATGTCTGCCTCTACCTATGTATATATGAATGAGGTACAAGCAGGACCATTATGCTGAAATGGAAATCTCAACACAAAGACGGAATAGCTCCTCTCCTTGGGTGCATCGGGGGACAAATTGTCGCTCTAACGATACCAGAGGGACGAGGGAACGACAAAAGAGAGACGTTGAATTAGATCAAGATAAAAAAAAACAAAGTGGAAAGATTTATCGACTGCGTAAAAGTGGAACATTAATTTTTTATTCTGGTGAGTTTGGAAATACGTGCTTGGGCAGGTATTATCTCTTGTTTATGTGACGGCGTTGATGACGGAGGGAAGAAAAATCGAGCTAATATTGGAAGCGCCATAGAGCAGGAAGATAAGGATGATACGAGGAAGAAGAAAGACAAGGAAATTTAGGAGGAAAATGACGGTACGAAGAGAGAACAAGACAAATGGGAGGAAGACAGATAATGTACGACAGTAACGTGAGGAAGGAGGAAGGTGTAGAAGGGAGAACAAAAGAATGAAGGTAAATGAAGGATAGATATCACCTCTACCTGAGATTCGAAGGTGTCATTTGTCAAGTATTTCCAGATGCAACGAAACCATTTTAAACTTTCTCACACTCTTGATCTGTGTAAAGCAGTTGCCTGATATAGCTCCGTTTACCTGTCTAAATTGTCACTTGTAAGACCTTCACCTGTCTATCACACCTGAAATGTTGGACTTAATACACACAATCTTCTTCCTACTTCTTTTTTTATTCTATTTTCCTCCATCTATTCCTCTCTTCCTCCCTTCAACGTATTTCCTTTTACATATCATCCTTCGTAATTTTCTCCTCCACTTGTTTGAACCTTCTTCCTTCCACCAAAGATCCTGTCATTTTCCTTCCATTCAATTTTTTTCCCCTCCTTCAGGCACCTTCTTTTCCTTCCTCTTGCACTTCCTTTTTTTCCACCTTTGCTCAACATTCCCTAACATTTTCCACCAAACTTGCTCGCTTTTTACTCCATCTAACCTTCCCGAGTCACCCTTCGAGACGCCCACTTCGCATTTTCTTCCATCTTCCTACCATGGCCTCGCTGTCTTACATTCCTTTCTTCCGGCTTTTCCCCTCAGTGCCCCCAACCCACGCTTCCCTCTCCTACACCTCATCATCTTTCACTTTCCTTCTGCTCCTGACCCTCCATCCACCTCAATGATGCTTTCGTTTTCTTGCAT
Source organism: Metacarcinus magister (assembly GCA_029783475.1). Classification (NCBI taxonomy): domain Eukaryota; kingdom Metazoa; phylum Arthropoda; class Malacostraca; order Decapoda; family Cancridae; genus Metacarcinus; species Metacarcinus magister. The sequence continues at coordinate 12,239,025 of JAPQNM010000046.1, forward strand.
TCCTTCATTCTCCCTTAAAACATTTTCTTCCTCCTCCTTCTTACTCTTCCTCCTCCTCCTCCTCCTCCTCCTCGCTATCTTGGGGCGTGAGTTCCCGTTCCCCAGAGTCAGTAGCTCGTGAATTAAGCCAATGAATGCCTGTACGTCCCACTTCACAGACCCTTGGGGAGGTGTGTGTGTGTGTGTGTGTGTGTGTGTGTGTGTGTGTGTGTGTGTGTGTGTGTGTGTGTGTTGTGAGTTGCGTTTATTGGTATTTGTTTCCTCGTGGTCCATGTTTTCTTTTTTTATTATGTGTGTGTGTGTGAGAGCCAGAAGAAAAAGTAAGAAAGGAGAGAGGAGAGGAGAGGAAAGAAGAAGAGAGGAAAGGTTATGAAATTACATAAAATAGGATGACATGGAAAAAGAAGAGAGAGAGAGAGAGAGAGAGAGAGAGAGAGAGAGAGAGAGAGAGAGAGAGAGAGAGAGAGAGAGAGAAGAGAAAAAGAGAGGCAGGCAAGGTTGCGTTGTTAGCAAGAGCCTAAGAGGATTGAGGCAATATATGTGTACTTACAGAATTTTACTGGTGCTTCGTAACATTTTCAAAGTATAAGGTTTTCCACATAATGAGCCGTTCTAGAGGATCAATCAGGCGTGTGAGTAAGTACTGAGTTTTAACAAGGCATCAAAGGGAAACTTGCACGGTGGTGAAGACTTGCTTACATTTACCTTACATGTATATTAGGTTTCTTTTGAAAGCCCTCGCGTGATTTTATAATGATGAAAACGATATATTCCCGCAGGTGGAACTTAAAGGTGGTATGTTCGATAGTATTAAATGTAAGCTGGAATGGACCTTTTAAACACCAAAGTTGAAGAAAATTGTCAATATTGACCTGCATCTTACCTGGGAAATAACATTCTCATTGCACAAAGGTAAGGTAAAAAGACGTATTATCATAGTAAGCATATCTTGACTTTCAACACAAAGACGTCTATAAGAGGAAAGAAGAATTACACCCATTGAAGATAGGAATCATTTTTACCGCAACGTGACTGATACCGTGGCTTCAAGAGGAGACGGGAAGGAAGGATCCACAACTGAGCCCACTCCTTCACTCACCCACCGGTCAGCTGAGTGCCCAAAGAGACATCAAAGAGACCACTTACATACGCTCCGTTACTCTGTTGACATAGCCTATTTTCTACTCTCATAGGCATCTGTCTCATCTCGTCTTCCCTGTCCGCCGAGACTCACTCATGCAAGGATACTGTGCTCGTTGTCTTTGGGGGGAGAACATTTTTTATCGACCAAGCATCCCAAACGTTTGTCGGAACATTTCAATAGATCGTGGAGAGAAAGGAGTGCTTGAACGTTAGTTAAAGTTACTGATCGAGCTGGCACGGGTTACAGAATGGTGTGAATGGTGGTAAAAATCTTAAATCTGAGCACAAGGGGAAAGATATCCGTGAAAATAATGTTACCGATGGGACGAATGAAAGAGGAAGTTGAAAACAATTGGAAGATAAAAGTTTCCCGTGAAAAGTGTACGTTTCTATTTTTTCTAACATTAGTCCAGCTTGTAATAGGTTCGCTTACACTCCACTGATGTAACGGAAAGTAAAATGTGGAAATGAAAAATACACGAAGCCTTTTTCCATTAATACTAGGAATAGAAACTCGGGTGGAAATAGAACTAATAGAGATAATACGTGAAATGATACACGTGGTAGTGGTTAGGAGGAGGTGATTCCAGACCCGCAGTTAAGAATCACAATACCTTGGCTAGTTTAAGCTTGTCTACATATTACCCATTACTCTGCAAAAAAAGTTACATTGGGACAACTTTCAATACAATACTGCAGGTTACATGGATTTTGCGTATAACTATATAATTATAAGCGTATGATTTACCGACCCATCACCGGACAAGCTTTATTAATCGCAGGAACATAATATAATAAGCTTTACTGAAATGGAGTTCGATGGAAATAATACTGTAAAGAACAAGTTTATGGGAAATATGTTCAGTGAAACCGTCTTACTGCGCCTTTGTTGCTGTAATCTTGCCACAAACAGTAAAGATGTGTGTTGTTGTGGTCACACGACAACTGATGGCGACAACAGCACGAACAAAAACACAGCAAAACAGGAAAACCTGATGCTGTTGTTGTTGCTGCCGTTGTTACAAGTGTTGGTTGACATTGTAGCTGCTTATTTTGATAACAAAAATGATAGCAGCAGTAGCAGTAGTAGTAGTAGTAGTAGTAGTAGTAGTAGTAGTAGTAGTAGTAGTAGTAGTAGTAATAACAATAATAATTGTTTTACTTGCATCATTACCGAGCTGGCTTGAGAGTCCAGTGTCCCATGTTGAAAGTTATATTAATTGCATCAAAACATGCGAGGCACAGATCAAATGTCACCATTGAAATACTATGACTATTTCAAGGATGGAGAATTTAATTAGCTTTCAATTACTTTGTAATATAATGGAAGACAAAGTATATTTTGTACTCTAATTATATATCGTCACATTCGAGGAAAAATAAAATTTCGGTTGAAGAACAAAGCCACATTGTCTTTTCCTTTGATGCTCATCTGTCATTACCCCGAAACACAGTGCCGATTGTGACAACGAACTTCTTTCTATTGGTTTCCTTACATAGGTTATCAACCAAACTACGAGAGATGCAGAGCTGTGCCTCAGTCAGGCTACTCCTGCCTGGAATCAAACAAATACGATACTCTATCATGTCACACGCAATATAAGAATGATTTTAGAAGCACTGATTATACGTTACTACATTATGACCTGCGGCACAATGTGGAGTTTTATTCCCTGGATTCGGTTAAGGTCTGTGGACAAGCTTGTTCTTATTAACACGGTGAAGCAGGACGTGTGAAACTGTCAACACCTCTGATCCTCCACATTTCTAGGACACATGTATGAATATGCATATGAAGGAGGCAGACGGTGTATGTATTTCAATTAATGACAAGCACCGCCTCCCACCTCCCGCCGGTAACCTTGACTTCCTCTGGAAATTGCTTTGCGCGGAAAATCTTATGACATGGCATTTACAAGCTGCCACCTGTGACCTGATTAACTTAAAGATGAAGACTACATATTATAGGAAGGAAAACATATGTAGATTAATGCAGGCAGGATATTAAATAAAAAATATGAAACATCTACGTTATCGCTCAAAAAGAAACCAGTGAATTAATCAGAGGCAGAATGGTGTTTTCAGTAGTTTCTTAGTTGGTTTCGGATAGTTGAATTATTAGTTGTATATCCATGTATCGGAGAACAACCTTGATAACCTTGTTTTCCTTCCTTCCAGTGACCAAGCTGGTGGGCAGTGACCCGGTGGAGTTCGAGCAGCCAGAGTATGAGGTGACGGTTCCTGAGAACACCCGCGCAGACCACCTGCTGCGGCTGTCTGCCAGGGTGCGGGCCACAGGTAGGTCACTGCCAGTGTTACGCGTTACATGTGGGTACCTGTCATAGTAGTAGCAGCAGATGATTCCCCTGCCATGGTCTCGGCGACACCTAGATGCCCTGATTGCACACCCATTAGCTACTTGTATCCAATTGTGTATATTTCCAACTTTTTTCCCCACAAATAAATAGCTAGTTACAGTTCCTCTGTACTGCAGCTTAAACATGGCTCAGGTGTTCCATGTTTCACGATGGCAAAGTGAATCTCTTAGTCACATATCCAGCAGCTGAGTCCGCTTCGTGCTGTTCTTTTTTCCAGGTGAAACGGTGCAGTACAAGATCAGCGAAGGTAATGAGGGTGGTCTTTTCCACCTGGACCCCGTCCACAGGCAATCTCTCGCTCTTACGGCCCCTTGATTACGAGCTGCAGCAACAAGTGAGTCAAACATCAATAAAGTATATTTTTCACCAGGGCACAGAGTTAGGACTGGCCCAACAAACACTAAAGGAAGGATTGATATATTTTTTCAATGAACTTTTCCACATAAATATGGAACGAGCGCACTGTGTAGAAGAAAAAGTTCATATATAGTTTTGTCTATTTTATATACATCGCACACTGACGCTTTGGCGCTATGATTGCAAAACTAAACTAAACATACACGTTGTTTAAGGAAGTTGTTCTAAAGAGAAAATTCAACTTCAAAACCATAATATAAATTGACAGCATCGACAATTTGTTCATTTGGCACCCTGTTAAAACTGTAGTGTACTCCGAGAGGATGTAGAGTAGTGCTAATCCTTACCGAGGCAGGAATAGGTAGGTCATTGACTTAAACTCCCGGCGCTTGGCTCCCCTCTGCAGGAGAATCCACGTTAAGCTTACATTGCTGAGGTGCTACTGGACCCCTGTTGGCTATAATTGCTCACCATCCTGACCTGACATACACGCAGAAGGGAGTGGTAATAAGACGAGGCCACTTTGCAACTCGCGTAAAACATAAGGAGTGTTAAAGTGGGGAGGAAATAGTATAAGCGCAATGTAACTAGCGACAGGGGCGAAAGACAAAATTAACCGAGCAGAATTTTACATACGAATTTCCAACCCTTATTCTGCATTACTACACAGAGGGGGACGGACGGAAAATACTGAGGAATGAAAATAAAATGTTGTCAAGTTCTGACAACATAATGCAGCGTAGTAAGCACTGTTCCCTCCAGCAAGAAACCACTCTTCTCCACCAACACAATACAACCGGAAAGGAAGTGAAGCCAGAACACTGCATAGCTCTAGTTGGCTCTCGCTCCTTCCATTTGTATAATTTCCACGCCTCCCCGCATCCACACGTCAGGGCAGGGCTGCAGCTGTTTGGAATAACAAGGCTGTTGGTCCCAAGAAGCCCTCCGTCTGCTCTGCTTCGTTCTTGTAGCTTTGGCTGAGAAGAATAGAAGGTCGTGTCCTGCAGCCCCAAAGGAGACGCTCAGTTCCGCGATGTTTTTGCTTTTGAAAAACGTGTTTGTTGCTTTATTTATGACATTTACACTCTTTGACGGTGGATGTTTTTTCTTCATTCCTTCGTCTTAAATCATGAGTGTAACATGTTTTCGAGGTTACTGGTAACATACAATTTATCTTCCTCCTCACTTTCTCTCTCGTAATCTTCGTTTCTATGTAGTTTACTTGAGGGTGTCAAGGCACACTGGATATATTTTCCCACGTCTCTTCTTTTTCAAGTATTAACAGATCCTGAGAAATTACATAACAAGCTGTTCTGATATGAAATGACTTCAAAAAGTAAGACGCAGTAATTTAATTAGAACTTTTTTGGTAATGCAATCCCGTATGTCTTGGATTGTAATGATAGTCTTTAGAAATTATCTATAATCCGCTTACAACAGTAGTGGAACAGACGATGCAGTATATTACGCATGTTAGGATAGTGAATGAGTAATCAGTCACAAGCTCAAGAGTCAAGAAAATGAAGAAATAACTTTGGCTAAATTACCAAATAGCGTGCGTTCGCAAGCCTTCCTTCTTAATATGCATGACGTTTAGTGTATCAACTAGAGAGTGCATGAAATATAAACAGAACCTCATGTAGCGGTCAATATTCACTGCTATATGTCTTTCTCTCCATGTAATCAGTATGAACTAGTGGTAGAGGCGCTGGCAGGGGAGGCGAGAGGCGAAACGCGAATAGTGGTGAATGTAGACGACCAGAACGACCACGCGCCGGTGTTCCTCAGGGCCTTACACGAGACCCAGATCACCGAGGAGGACAACAGACACCTGCCCAAGGTCATACTCAAGGTAAGGGTTCAACATTGTGTCCTAACTTACCTATCTATCTATCACACTGATTTATTTATTATTTTTTTGTTTGTATTGCTGTAGATGAGTTTACCTTAAATTCTCAATAACACGCACCAAAACTTCAAAATAACATAACTGAAAATTCCACGTTTTTGAATGCTCCTTTTCCTCTTACCGTAAATCCTAATAATATGCATACGTATAATGGTGTTGATGTTCACTATCAGTTTATTACTTTACTAAGTTTACTTGTACTCACTTTATTTATGGCAATATATATTTAATCTGTGAACAACCTCCTTCCCCACATTTCAAAGCTACGTCCCTCACTAACAATCACACACTACTGGTACTCTTGCACAGCCATTTACTAATCACCAAATCGGCTGCACGGACCCTAACTTTCGACTAGTGGAGGAAAGGAGCAACAGATGGCGCCCATACATCAGTGTCGCCTCGACTGACCCTTGATAAAGGACACAGCCACGTCACTGACAGCGGGAATGAGTTGGTGCGAGCTTGTTCCCCTTTCGTTGATGGCAGAATTAGCCACCGAGTGATGGGGTGGGAAAAACGGAAAGGAAAATGGGTAAAACAAAAAATTGCTGCTGATTCCCCTCCGAAAAAGCTCTCAGGGTTGATGTGACTTAATGGCGTGATATATATACAAATGGACCGTGAAAGGAAGGAAATAATACATAGCACTGGTAAATACTGTAACCAATATGTGAAGACAGACAAACTAAGATGCTTAATGGACCCGATTGTACTGGTCTTTTTTTTACATGTGAGCGAAGGAAACGGAATAAGTTCGTGGAAAATGTTGCTTTTATTCGTTCATTTCTCATTGTTTATCTTATTTTACGTAATTACTAAGGAAACCCGATTCAAAACTTTAACGTAGAAGAAATTTACACACACGTACACACACACACGATACGTCTCCTTGCTGTAGGGTAAGGCAGTGATTCCCTTTGATGCCCAGCGGAGTGGAGACAACCAAGGAAGGACGAGATTACTGCAGCTGCTTTTTTTTAGATACATGCTTTGACTTACTTATGATTGCTGTGATCAAGTCTAATTTGCCGCAGCGGCAGCATCATGACTAAGATGGAGAAAGGCTGTATAAAAAGGAGAGTGAGCTGCCATATACAAACGAGTATATTACGTGGATACCATTGAGGATTCCTGCTTACGTTAAATGTTACTTAGATGGAGATTTATAATATTTGTATCTAGTTGTCTATTTGCCGATGGTGAAACACGCAAATAGATGAATAGACATCCGAGTAGAAAGTGTGAAAGGAGAAGAACTAATTAAAAAAAAGTTGAATAAACAAGCAACCCAGAGGAATGTTTAAACACATACACAAACAAACATGATCTTACCACAGCAAGTGACGGCGGTGGACGGGGACGCGGGTCGGTTCGGTAGCCTCGCCTACACCATCTCCGGGGACGGCATCTTCACCAACGGGTCGCGGCCTTGCTTCTCCGTGGACGCCGCCTCGGGGACCGTATTGCTCCTCAGGGTGAGTACACGGGCTGGGGGGGGGGGGGGGGGTAAACAATACAATTATTATGTTATTAGACTGTAGAAAGATAGTCGTTAGTTCACTTTGATGTTTTACCTTCAAGGAATGTTGTGAAGATTATGTCATTAACGCGAGTCTTGACGCTAGTTTCTATCTCGTGTTGAGGAAATATTGCTGATGGATAATTATGGAGGAATATGATGTCAAGGTACTTAAAGCCAAGTTTGCAGTTGCAATATACGTTATACATTACATACATGAAAAATATATACTACATATATGATTTTTTATTTCTTCTTCCTTTATGCATCCGTCTATTTTTCATGCACACGTTGCAGATTTCACATTCAAACGAGAATGCAAATCCTCCCTTTATTCTAATAGCCACGTTTTATTTTTTCGTTCCGTTCTTTCCCAAATTGGCTAATAAGGGAAAGTTAATAAAATATTGAAAATGTAGTGGATGTGAATGCAGCGTACGGTTATATGAAAAGATATTTTGTATTGTTTCAGTGGAATTTTTTGTTATCCAATTAAATAAATTATAAAACCAAGAATGCACTGTCCAAGTAAAAAAGAGAATGTAAACTTTGAAGGTTTGTTGATGGGATTCCAAGACCATGGAATGCAGGGATGCATAGGAAAGTGGACGTGGGGGCGGGGTGGGCGGCAGAAGGGTAAGGGAGGGCACGTCACTCAAAAGTCAAAAGGTGAAATGAACAATAGTAAAGAAAACGAGAATGGAAAAGAAGAGTGCCGAATTGTGCGCATGACAGGTCAGTTTGGCAGATGAAAAATGTATAAAAACATGTAAAGAACTTTAAAATAAATACATACGGTATGTGTTAAGCAAGTGTGTAGTTGAAGGTGACGGCTTGGCGTTTCCATTAAATGTACGATATATATGTCATTGGAAAGTCTGAACCAAGCAATACAATAACATGGCGGGGCACAGACGGGAGTAACACGTAACACTTGAAATGTACCAAAATGAGAATAAGTTAAAACACACGACAGACCAATACAAAGCACATCATAATTTATGAGAATAATAGTTAGGTGAAGCTTGATAATTGGTAATCGGGTAAGGTTTGTTTAGTGGGTATTGTCTGGCTTGGTGGAGGCAACTTGGGCCCGCCACCCCCACCACGGCCAGCTGCACATCTACACAAGTCTGCTCAATCCATTCTACTTGAAATCAACCAAAATAAACCTTTCGTAACCTGGTGTAACCTACAACAGTGAATACTGAACTGAACTGAGAGGAACTTTAGATGACGAGGCGGAAGAGTCGTGATTATATATATGGTAGCAGGTCCATCCGCACCCCGTGATGATGCGCCCCAAGTCCATTCGCCCCGTAAGTTGGGGCACATCTACTCGTGGGGAAGTTGATGCGCCCCAATGCGCCCCACAACCAAGTCGTTGCGCCCCAACTCTCATACAAATACTATATACTATATGTTAATCCAATTCAGTTCAGATCATTGGTGAACGAATGAAGTACTGGGGCGAATGGACTTGGGGCGCATCGTCACTGGGGCGGATGGACTGTAAACCATATATATATATATATATATATATATATATATATATATATATATATATATATATATATATATATATATATATATATATATATATATATATGTCACGTCAATAAAACGAATCTTAACCTTAAATTAACCTATCATCACTCTTGCCAATGTATTAACGAAGCTGTTTGAATATAAATAACAGGTACTGTAAGGATATGTTCCTGCTGAAGGGATGAAAGTCTCCGAAGCAGCCGGTAGGTGCTGCCACACGAGGAGTCTTGAACAAGGTGTCATGGCGGACGCCCGCATGTTAACGTGAAGTTGTCCAGACTCCAAAGTGTGACTGTTGTACTATTTCATGTAATGAAAGCACATATGCCTATTGTGTTTGCTGAACTTGTTTTATTATATACTTTCGCACTGTTTGGTAAGTTTATTTGACTGATACAGTGATATTGAGAATTACTGTTACGTATGGCATCAGCTAGCGAAAACTGACACCTGTCCCCAGGTAAGGTGCCAGATTTCCCCTGATGAAAATCGAATACATTACAAGTCATTTGTTGGCGATTTTCTACTAGACTCATGTTTCTTAATCATTATGATATTTTTTTTTTCCAAAGAAAGACTTTGTAATACCCATTTACACATCATTTATCTATAAATGTTACCAGCTCCAGAGTGTTGCGAAAGTGTAAACTATCAGTCAGGTGGATTGGTGACTTTACACACACACACACACACACACACACAACACACACACATAATTGCTAGCGAGTCCAGCCAATGCCTTCTCTTATATAGTAGTGAGTAGAAGAAGGCATTGGTCCAGCGCGTGATCCTCAAGACCATGGTGAATGACACACACACACACACACACACACATGCACCAGTTTTCGCCAGCTGATGACATACGTAACCATAGTTCTCAATTTCACTATCATTCAAATCAATTTACCAAAACATTGTAAATGTATATTATAAAACATTTTCAGCAAATAATTGATACACATCTGTTTGCATTGCATAAAAGAATAAAACAGTCCTGCGCATCAAAGTATATATACTATGTTAAATAGTATATATACTTTGCTGCGCATTGACTCTGGAGTCTGGACAACCTTCATGTCAACAATCGCCTTAACACCTCGTCCTCGTGTGTTGAAGATCTCCTTGGTGCCTCGGAGCTTAGATAGATAGATAGATAGGTTTATTGTTATATATAAACATACACCAAAGGAAGAGGTTGGAACCTGACCACCTCTCCTCGGGCATAGAATAAAAAGAACTAAGTAGTGGCTGAAATTACATCATCATCCCTTCAGCAGGAGCAGATCTTTACAGTAAGTGATTCATATTCAAATAGTTTTAGTTAATATATTGGTAAGAGTGGTGATAGGTCAATACAAGGTTGAAATTCGTTTTATTGACGTGGTATACATAACATCAGCTCCGTCTCGTCATCCGAAGTTCCTGTCAGTTCAGTTCAGTATCTCTCTCTCTCTGAAAACATAAAAAACTGAGAATAATGTTCCTACGCACTGACAGACAAGTGCTGTCTTCACCATAATACTCGAAAAGTATTGAGATCACACCAGTAACGTAATTAATGTGTTCGCTGAAAAGTAACTGAATATAATCGGGATCTGACAGCCTTATTCTCGAGCTTCAAAGAGATGGATGTATTATTAGCAATCTGCATTCCATTTATTTCCAATGAATATGACAAGGCTATATTTGCATACCTTGTGTAGTTCTAAGTCACTACGCATTAGATATCATCAAGGAGAAAAGGTTACAAAGACTCGTTATAGGATTAAAAAAGGTGAATATATAATCTCCCCACCCCCCCTGAACTAGGTAACAATAGACCATATAGTTCTGCTAGGGTTAACTAGATGGCGCCACCCCTCTCACCATGAAGCTGCCGTGAACCGACTCGCAACCATTAACCCACGAGTCGAGCACCAAACCACAGAGCCACCTGTCCCCCTCATTAAATGAACATTAACCTTACATCCAGTACAGACAAGATATTCTAGCTACCTATGATAAGAGGCGAGATAATTAACTATTTTGAAGAAAAACAGCTTGGGTAGCAAATCTTCAAGGTATACGTCAAGTGAAACAAATATTAGTAGGAAAGGTTATACTCGTTAGGATGTCTGGTGGTCTTTATAACAGTTGAGGAGTAAGTGGTATAATGTCATATACAGCGGGTCATTATCGAGATGGAGTCTATTAGTAGTGGCTTCCCTCGAGGCTCATTCCTTCCTTGCCACAGTAAATTATATCGACGCGGAAATAACGTTATTCTTAACTTTACTGACATTACCAAAATAGCTCTTTCTCAGTCTTTTTTTTTTCTTCTCTCTCTCTCTCTCTCTCTCTCTCTCTCTCTCTCTCTCTCTCTCTCTCTCTCTCTCTCTCTCTCTCTCTCTCTCTCTCGTGCAAGGATCCTCCATTACATTAGTCAACAACAACTACTACTACTACTACTGCTACTACTATCACGACTACTGCTGTTTTTCCTACTCCTTAAGCATACGGAAATTACAAAGAATCAAAGGCAAACTTACGATCAAAAATAATGCATGAACTAACGATAATCCTGAACAATGGTTAATAGTATAACATCAACACCAAGGAAGTAAGAAACTAAGCAGGTTGATGACTTATTAACGGATGCTACGCCGCGGACACGTTGTAAGGATAGTAGGAACCCATATCTCTAAGATGAAAGCTCCCTCGCCGCTTCAAAAAGGTGGGACATCAAGGCTTACTAACACTTCCTCAAACATGGATGCGCCTCGACGATCCAAGAGATAATGACCCCATTTGAAACCCTCACACATTTTCCGGGGACATTATACCTCTCTCTCTCTCTCTCTCTCTCTCTCTCTCTCTCTCTCTCTCTCTCTCTCTCTCTCTCTCTCTCTCTCTCTCTCTCTCTCTCTCTCTCTCTCTCTCATCAGAAGAGAAATATCTGTAATTTGCATAATCTCAATGGTATTTGTTCTCACCCTAATCAGTGGCGGCTGCCGTCTTTCATGTTGCTTTCCCTTCCTTTTGATACCTCTGAAAATATCCTAAGATTAAAGGCAAATTAACACATTGAAAAAAGGTTATGTGATTAAAAGGAGTGCAATTTCCTTTGCTTAAAAACAAAAGACATTATTGCCGCAAAAATTATAGGTTAACGCAAGTGTGAAATTATATGATCTTTCATTATCCAGTTGATGCATCTTTTTACGCTTTTTCTTTCTGCCTTATTTAAACCAGTCTCCCCTCTTACAACTTTCTTCTCCTCACGCAGATAATCCACGCTTACCTCCCCCTCTCCCCCTCAGCCCCTTGACCGCGACCCTCCCCACGGCCAGGCACAGTGGCGCCTGCGTGTGACGGCCACGGATGGGCAGCTTGAGGCGCACACAGATGTCCGAGTTAACCTCAAGGACGCCAACGACAACGCGCCCTTCTTCCCCTCCCGCACCACCACCGCCACCGTCTCCGAGGACACGCCTCTAGGTAATGTTTATATCCACCTGCTAAGCATTGTCTGAGTGTTATGGGTATAAGTGAAGTGTTAAAAGAGGTAGCTAAGATTTATCTTTAAACTTATGTTGGACCTGGTGCTGCCATATCACAATATAAAGATGTTTTTACTTGTCTGAAAATGGAAGCAGATTGGCAATTAGAGTTATGAAATTCCTTCCCCATCGATTTGAAGTCCAAAAATATTAGTTTTGAGATACAGGGTTTTTTATTCAAACATCTTATATTTCCTCCTCCCGCCATCTAATGATAACATATTCTTACAAATTAAGTTTTATTTACTAAATTAACTATATAACAACAAAAAAAGGCTTAATTATATATACAATTGTTAACGCAACAGTAATGAACATAATGTATGTTATAGTGACCGCGAAGAGGAGCGCAGACATTTAAATGGTAGAGCATTAAAGGGATTTAAAGGGCTTTAAACTTCTCGCGGAGTTTAAATAGGCCCCAAAGGCATCGCCCACACCTTACGTTTTCTGAAAACACAATATCACCGAAAATTATATTTTTCATCAAAACTGCTTGAAACGCCCCCATTAATAGACGTCCAAAGACATTTTGATGACAGAACTTTAAAAGAAAGGAAAATTGTTTGGTATATGCATGATGTATGTGTACTTGCATACCGGTACGATATGTTGGGCCACCCGGCCGGCACCGAGAGGGGCCGGTGGGGGGTCAGTCTTGAACGGGAATTAAACATACAGCACCTGAGCTCTTGGTCTCCTTCTCGCTTGGACACCTTACAGTATTATTATCAATTGCTGAAGATTTCATGGCTTCTTGTGATCGAAATAATTAATTCTGATCATCTTCCTTGCTGACTCTTCGTCATTTAAGGTTCGTCAGTGACTCGCGTGGTGGCCACGGACTACGACGACCCTCAGGAGGGAGACAACGCCAAGGTGACGTTCTCGCTCGAGAAAGAATGCGATCGACGAGTCGAGTGGCCGCGCCATCTTCGCGATCGACAGTGAACTGGGCGTCATCAGCACGGCGCTCTGCTGCCTCGACCGAGAGAAGACCCAGCGGTACGTCATCCAGGTGGTGGCGACCGACGGCGGAGGCTTAAAAGGTGAGTCACGAGGCAGGTCGTGGGAGAGACGACCTGCTGTCGGTGTTTTTGTGTCGTGAACCTCGGTGTTCATCCCTTCACGCCGGGCTGCTCGCCTCCCCCAGGCACGGGAACGGTGGTGGTGGACGTGGACGACGTGAACGACGTGCCTCCCAGGTTCTCGCGGCCCGAGTGGACGCTGGACGTGTCTGAGAGTCTTGACCCCGACAACGTGCTGGCCACCCTCACCGTCGTGGACCAAGACGTCACCAATGACTTCGCATACAGGGTCAGTTTCACCCTTCAGCCATGCTCTTAATTTCACTAAAGTCATTCCTGCACAGGATCATCCTATTATTTTTTTTCCTTTTATCAGTCTTCCTTCATAATCATCTATCATAGTTTCATGACATTTTATTCCTCACACCTGCCTCACATTTTGTCATAAGTCTTAACAGGGATCAGGAATAATTTTAATCAAGAGCTATTTTTAATGTTGAAAGCATTGCCAGTGTGACACACACCTCTAAAGTGTCAGTCATTCTCTGGTTTCCTGGTGCAGGTGGTTCCAGGCAGCGGGCGGGGCTGGCAGATGTTCCAGGTGGAGGGCACGTCGGGAGCGTTGCCTGGCGGAAATCTCCAGTCGGTGGAGCCACTGGACTATGAAGATCCTGATCACCGGGAAGGGTTCCACTTCAGGGTTCAGGTGACTGACATGGTAAGTTCTAAGCACGCAGGTTCCTCAGTAATCCATTGACAAAATTTCTAAGGTCCTTCTAATGGCTCCTCAATTACTGAATCCATGTAGAAGCCCGTATTACTAATGCAAGTTAGTGAGGCTCAAGTTTGTTATAGACCATGTTTTTGTGCATATGTATTTTCCGTTTGTACTGTACTAATCTTTATGAAGTTAGAGTACGTTGATTATTTTCACTCTGTGTACACTCTGTGTACATCAAGATATTGGAGGTATATATTTTTCATCAGGTTCACTACAAAGCTACGGATTTATTACAAACCCGAATGCAATAAATCGTGAAGATGTGGAATTTCATTATTTGTTTTCAAACTGTGTTTCATATTGCAATCCTGCGTCTGATACCTGACCCAGTGACGAAAATATAATCCAGCAATATTTTAGCTTTTGTCATTTCAGCCACGTTGATATTTTGATTTTTCTTAGAATTATTCAAAACAATCCTCTCTATTTCTCTTTGTGCACATTTAATTAATGATGGTTTATGTGTTTCCCTGTCAAATTACTAATACTTAGGTCTTTTTAAAATCTTTAATAAATCAGTCTGTTCAATAACCCTCAACCCATTCTTATGTATAGTTTTTCCAATATTCACAGTCCGAAGCCTCATTCCATTTATTCATCTTTAATGAGTACAAATTACTGGGACGTCACAAAAGCTTACTTGTAGTTTCATCAATCTATCAATTGTATCCCGTCCACAGGGTGAGGAAGGGTGGGGGCAGAAGGAACACATGGCTGAGACCTGGGTGAAGCTGAATTTGGTGGATGAGAACGACAACGACCCTGTGTTCAGCGAGGATGTCATCCGCCTCACACTCACTGAGGACACGCCGCGAGGCTCCCAACTCGCCTCCTTCACTGCCCTTGATCCGGATGCCGTGAGTCTTTAATAGAAAGATATAAATGTGACCGTTGAGAACAAAAAGTTGTTAATTAACTCCATAGTTTACAAATGATAACAAATAGCAACAGATCTATAGGGCCTTGCTAGGCTGTTTGACCTAACTACTCTGCACTATTTATGGGTTCAAGAGTTAGGACAGTTAAGTAGGAGGCTTCTTCTCATCCACATAGCCCTCCAGCCTAACCCAGCCTGTATAAAAGTGAATTCCCTGTTATATTGAAAAACTTCATTGAATTTAAAGTATGTAAATTATACAGGCAGATTCCAATAACAAAATCTAAAATTACTGTGAATTTCTATAGTGATATGATCAAATAGTCTACGACATGAATTTAAGTAAAAAAGAAAGTGAATGTGTCCTCAAACCACACCATTCCTGCAGCCCCTCTCTGTCCCTCATTCAGGGAGGAGAGAGTCGTGTCCGGTATCAGGTGGCTCCGAAGAGTGACCCCAGCCACCAGTTCGACGTAGACGAGACTGGTGCTGTGCGTATGGTGGGCAGTCTGGACCGGGAGACCGCGGACACCCATAATGTGTTGGTGTGGGCGGTGGACGATGGGTCGCCGCCCAGGACTGCCACTGCTACCCTTATGGTGAGTAGATATATAAGAGTAGTCAGGGTGAATCCATGTGACATTAGGTTTATTGTAAATGTTGTTTGTTTATAGATTATGTAAATTATCAAGAATTGCAACCACATGTGCACTTTTAACTATAATACTTGTGAGCTTAGCCATTTTGTAGGGACCAAAAGGCTCTTTCCTTTTCATGTTCAGACTAAAACCACTTTATCAACATATTTATGTAAAATGTTTTTGATTTGATAGTTTAACTATAATGCCTTACTCATCCTCCATTTTCCACCAGATAAATGTGACTGACGTGAACGACAACCCGCCGTTCCTGGCTGAGCCTCGTGAGGTACAGGTGACGGAGAACAGTGAGGCACAGCTGGTGGCGCAGGTCAAGCTGGGTGACCCCGACGACTGGCGGCAAGGTCACGGGCCGCCCTTCACCATCTCCCTGGACGCCCGCGCGCCGCCCCACGTCACCGACAGCGTCAGAGTCACGCTGGACAGGAGTGAGTCGCGGGAACATTCTGTACACATTGGGTGCACTTTTTTCAGTGGAGCTCCACCTCCACCTCCGGAGGGAGCAACACTTGCCTTCATGGGTGACGTTTTCCCCGTGTGTGGTGCAGGAGGGGACGACGGGCGGGGCGTGGGCGTGGTGTGGACGCGGGCGGCGCTGGACCGAGAGGAGCGTCCCGTCCTGCTGGTGCCCCTGGTGGTGGGCGACGCAGGCTGGCCGTCCCTCACCGCCACCGTCACCCTCACCCTCCACGTGGCCGACCTCAACGACAACCCCATGGCGCCCGCAGCCAAGACCGTCACCGTACACACCCTGCAGGTCAGGCCCTACTCCTACACACACCCTGCAGGTCAGGCCCTACTCCTACACACACCCTGCAGGTCAGGCCCTACTCCTACACACACCCTGCAGGTCAGGCCCTACTCCTACACACACCCTGCAGGTCAGGCCCTACTCCTACACACACCCTGCAGGTCAGGCCCTACTCCTACACACACCCTGCAGGTCAGGCCCTACTCTACACACACCCTGCAGGTCAGGCCCTACTCCTACACACACCCTGCAGGTCAGGCCCTTCTCCTACACACACCCTGCAGGTCAGGCCCTACTCCTACACACACCCTGCAGGTCAGGCCCCTTACACACCTATCTGGTTAAGCACCCCAAACACCCTGCAGGTTAGGCACTCCACACATTTCACTAGAGTTTCAACAAGTACACATGGATTGGTTCTTTGTTCCAAAAAAGATTAACTGAATAAGGTGTAGATTGATTTCCTCAGCATCACAAATACACTGTTTTTTTTTCTCTCTCTCTTACACACACACACACACATACAAACACATGCATACACACACCAGTATCTCTCTCTCAGCGGCAGGGAGAGTCAGTGCCTCTGGGACGGGTGTACGTACAGGACCCAGACGATTGGGACACTGCATCGAAGACCTATGCTTGGAGAGACCCTCAGGCTGGCTTCTTCCTTGACACTTCCAGCGGCCACTTGTCCATGGCTCCCTCCACCCAAGATGGCCGGTAGGGATGCAAACTATTCTTATCTGAGTGTTAATGAAAATTATTTATCGTTTTTGTGCAGTGAAACTTTTGTTTTATCTATATTTAAATTTCATATAAGTTTTGTAATGTTATTATTTTTGTTTTTACACATTTAAATTTGCTCTGTTTAAGATGCAGTTTACTGTTCCTGGTAATTATTCTTGTAGAAATTATATTTTGCCAGCAGGTACCAGCTCTCCTTTGTGGTGAGTGACAGTAGCCAAGGTCAGGATGATGTTGAAGCCAATGTGACGGTCCAAGTAAAGTCACTCCAGCCAAGTGAGATAACCCACACTACGCCACTCACACTGGCTGCAGACAGTGATACCGTTGTGAGACCAGATGTTAAGGTACATACGTTTGCAGAATTATGTCACTGTTTTATGTCATGTGTGACGGAATCTTTGTTTTCTATTCCACATGAAATTCGGACTTTGCCTTGTACTGATAATTTACCCAAGACTGTTTTAGTACTGTAATTTCTACAGGAATATTATATTTAATTTTTCTTCTCATCCAGGGGGGTGCATCAGTTCTAAGTCGCCTGGTAGGTGCGGCACGTACATGGGCGGGCGGAGGTGGAATAGTGCGGGTGTTGTCAGTGCAGCCTGTAGAAGGAAGGACCCCGACGACGCGTGTTTGGCTCTCTGCTGCAGGAATAGCTAACTTTGACTACCTTTTGCTTTACCATAAAAATGAGGTAATTTGGGACTTAAGGAGAACTTGGTCTGTTAGATGTCATCGTTATTTTCAACATTTCATATATATATATATATATATATATATATATATATATATATATATATATATATATATATATATATATATATATATATATACATATATACATATACATATATATATATATATATTTATATATATATATATATATATATATATATATATATATATATATATATATATATATACATATATATATATATATATATATATATATATATATATATATATATAATATATATATATATATATATATATAATATATATATATATATATATATATATATATATATATATATATATATATATATATATATATATATATATACATATATATATATATATATATATATATATATATATATATATATATAAATATATGATATGATATATATATATATATATATATATATATATATATATATATATATATATATATATATATATATATATATATATATCATTTGAAGTCTTAAAACTTATCTCTATTTTTGCAGTTGAGCATAACCCTTGGAGTGAGTGTGCAGGACGTGGGTGTGGTCCCTTGCCATGAAGGCACCACCTCCTTAACAAACACTGTGGCAGAGGAGAGATGTGTGGGGGGCTGTTGGGTGGGCCTTGCCGACGACTTCAGTGTAGTGGACGCAAATTCATCAGCGGTCGTCGGGCCAAGGGTGGTGGTGCGGGGCCCCTGTGGCTGTACGAGCACCATCACACCTGCCCAGGCTGGGTCATGCACACCTGACACTTGCCTCAATGGCGGCAGGTGCCTCAGTACCTCCTCGGGCACTCGGTGAGCATGCCACCTGTACGGGTCTTAAATGTAGGTGAAGGAATTGGTCTCCTTGTAGAGGCAGGGTCATAATAGCATAGCAAGGTTTTTTTACAAAGGAATACAAACAACAACATACCTATTGGTCTATACTTGGCTGTTTGATTTCATTAAACTGCTCTATTATTATTATTATTATTATTTTTAAAGAAAGGATAGAACAGTAGAGGGATCCTTCCAAACCCCATTCCTCTAGCTGAAGCTGGATTTTTACCTTAAAGAAGACATTCATATTTGTGTTGTTTCAGTGTTTCATTGCTATTACATAACACTTCCTGTTTCCATGAAGAACTGTATCTTAATCCTTCATATTCATGTTTTCATTCTCTCTCGCTCTCTCGCTCTCTCTCTCTCTCTCTCTCTCTCTCTCTCTCTCTCTCTCTCTCTCTCTCTCTCTCTCTCTCTCTCTCTCTCTCTCTCTTCCTCTCCTTCTCTCTCTCTCAGGTGTATCTGTCCTCATGGCACCCTGGGCTCCCGTTGCAAGATCCTCTCCAGACACTTTGAAGGTGCCGGAGGTGGACGTGAGACAGGTGTTGGTCCAGCACCAGATGGTGCCTGGGCGTGGGTACCTCCCATTCCGCCCTGCACTGAGGTACACTTGAGTTTGGAAGTATTAAGCACAACAAAAGGAGCCGCACTACTCTACTCTGGTCCGGAACAGGACAACGACCCAGACAACCGCGACTTGTTGCTGCTGGAGCTGCGTCAGGGTCGGCCAGTGCTGCGGCTGGACCTGGGCGGCGGCCCCGTCACCCTCAGCCTCAACTCCTCCTCCTCCCTGGCTGACAACACTTGGCACAGGATAGACCTCATCTGGAAGGACGAGGTGAGGCACAGAAGGTTGAAGCAATTCAGAAGATGTCCTTGCTTACTTCTGGGCAGCAGAAGAACACACACACTCACACACACAGTCCATTTTTTTATGCTCACAGCTGGTGGAGATGATCGTGGACCTGTGTCTCGGTAGCAGCTGGGATGAGCTGCCAATGCCTTCTCCTGCTGCTCAGAACCGCACGTTAACTCCCGTCCTTCCTGATATTCACACGTGTCGGGTGACTGCAAAGCTGCCGCGGCACGCCGATGTCCTCGACACAAGCGGGGTGCTTCAGGTTGGTGGGCTGGTGCACCCTCTGCCTGCCTTAATGGTGGGTGGGAATTTGGCACCGCCCCACCCACCACACTTCCACGGCTGTATCAGGAACCTCAGAGTTAACGGCAAGGTGTGTCTCAAGCTATCATCTGATTCATAAGTTTGTCTGATCATGTTACTTTATATTGCAGTTATTAAGAAGCTGAAAAGTACAAGAAGCTAGTCTTGAAAGGCCAATTTCTTTGTCTAACAGAAGTTGTGGGACAAAAGTGAAACTAGACTCTTGATGTGTTGTATAGAACTGTGCTTTTTGCTTCCAAAGTCATTCATAAATGTTTCAATCAACATTTTCATTTAGTTTGTGCACTGATTCCTAATTACTGTATCGTACTTTCACAGCTGGTGGACCTGGGTGACAGCGTCCTCAGTAGAGCAAGTAATCCTGGGTGTCCTGCCGCAGAATGCCTCTCTAACCACCTTGATTGTGGCCTCCATGGCAGGTGAGTGTGAAGCAGAAGTGCTTAATATGCTTCATAATTACTTGCAGGTACAAAGTGTCCTAAAAGCAGCAATCCTCAAGCAAAGTTAATTTAAGCACTGTGATGATGTTGACCCACTTGTATGTTTCTGTGTAGCTGCTTGGTTTATCAAGTCTGATGTTGATAGACAAAATGTGTACCTGATTCTCCCCACATGCTTTAGGTGTCAAGGGTCACCTGGTTCTCTACGGTGTGAGTGCCAGCCAGGGTGGAGTGGTCCAGGCTGTACCTCGCCCACCACGCCCATCACCCTCCTCCCAAACAGTTACGTCAAGCTGGCCCTCTCCTTCTCACCATTGGCCTACACCACCTCCATCACCCTCAGGTAGGAGTGGCTACTGTTACTGAGGCTGTGCTATAGTTGCCGGCAGTTGCCACACCCTGTCAGCACCTCCTGCCGGCAGGTTCCGCACCCTGAAGAGTAGAGGCGAGTTAGTGGCCCTGTCGTCACAGCACGGGCGTGACAGCTGGTCTGTACAGTTGCTGGGAGGGCGCCTATGTGCAGTGTTGCACCTCCACTCCAGAGCCCCGACCACTCTATGCCTCTCGAGGGCTTCCCTCATCGACGGCCGATGGCACTCCCTCTCTACAACCAGGTAGGCTGTGCTCCTTGATGATGTGGACAATAGGCTGTTATTGCAAAATGCCTTTGTACACAGAGGCATTCAGGAACTTTACGGGTATATATAAGCTTGTTGCTGCTGCATGTTTCCTTTGATTAAGTTTTGACGAAGTTACTATTATTGTGACTTCAATTAGTTGATTTGAATTTTTAACTTTCCTATGCCATCAGCCCAAATGGAAATTCTAATTATTTTTTTATTCTTCAAAGCATGTGAACATTTTTTTTAGGACTCAAATGCTTACACTTTAAGTCCCATACAGTCATTGTATGAATCAGTCTTCGTATTTTATCCCATGGTCCTGCAGAAGATGTGGATACAATGTGGCCTCTTTGTCTCAATGATGTAACAAAATCCCTTTATTCAGATGCTTTCAAATGGCAGTGCAGTCCAAATATTATTTTGTGTATTCAAAGTACATTTGTAGTGATCTGACTTCTATATCAGAGTTTGTTCTGAAAAATCCTTGAAATGCTTGCAGTCAGTGTACATCTCAGATCTATGCTTCCTGAACCAACTCGTGTATGAATCGGCAGATCCATATCACAGTTGTGGTCGATAATCAATTAATTCAATAAGAACTTATGCTCTTTGATTCAAATGATGGTCCTCTGGCTAAGGTATGGCTCGGCAATCTTCCTGGAAGTTGATGATGGAGACGGTGACCTTTATAACGCCTCGCTGCTGCTGGAAGGACAACAACTACTGGATGTGGACAAGCAGGAAGGCGTCCGTGTGGGCGGGTCTCCATACTTCCAAGACGCGGGAGTCCTTAACATCCACAGCGATTACTTTGATGGTAAGACTTTTCTTGAGCTTGACATTGAGGGCTGCCTAGTTTAGCAGACTAATGTGTTTAAGGAGACATCACAGAAATGCCTCTTATCTCTCGCTCAGGCTGCATTGACGACTTGCGAATCTCTGGCCGCAGTGCACCATTGCCACCAGCTGTTAACAGCACGCCCTGGGGCCAGGCAAGTGTCTTCAAGGGCGTGGAGCAAGGCTGCATTGTGCCGTCAGCTTGCACCAACGTGTCTTGCAAGGCTCCGCTCTCCTGCGTCGACACCTGGAGGTCTTACCACTGTGGGTCGGTGCCCGACACTCATTGTCATATCTCATGGTCATATCACTCGTTCTTGAGCGTGTATGCGTGTCTGTAGTTAGTTTAGGGAAACTGTAAATGATACAGAACCTCTACGGCAGGTGTGGTGAAGGCCGCGTGCTGAGCCGCAATCGTGTGGCGTGTGAGGACGAAGACGAGTGTGCTTGGCAGCCCTGTCTGAGTGGTGGCTCATGTTTCAACACACAGCCAGGTGATGCTCAGGCTTTATGCTGAAGAATAGAGCAACAGCTGGCCATTAACGATATCCAATTGTTTTTAGGATGTCATGTGCATCTGATAGAATTCTTCCATGTTGTCATTATATGTACATTATGCCTTAATTATCTTGAAACCGTACTTATCGATGACAAACACACAGGCTACGTGTGCACCTGCCCGACTGGGTTCAGTGGACAGCACTGCCAGCTGCCTGACGTGGGCCAGACCTCCCTCAAGCTGCCCGTGGGAGTCCTGGTGACCATCGTTGTGTGGTGCATCTTCCTCGTCCGTGAGTACCTTGTTCAGCAAGAGAGCGAGGAGTCCTCCCTGCAATCTTTAGGCTGTATATTGTAGTCAGTTCTGGAGGATGTCCAGTAATTGTTTGCCAGTAGATTCATTTAATGTCTCTTAATAAAGAAACTCGCCAATATAATAGTAATGAATTCCCTTGTTGACAGTGCTGGTGTGTGCATTCCTGCTCCACCAACACCGCCGTGCTGCACTGCGCAGGGGCATGACGGATGCCAAGGACTCTTCTGTGGACTGTAAGGGTCAGGTGCCACCACCGTGCAGTCACACACCCAACCTGTTGGAGATGCAGCTGCTGAAGCCGCCGAGAGCAAATGGCCAGCCCGCCTGGACCACGAACCCCAACATTGCAGGTGACTCTTGGATATTGTTATTGAGGCTCTTTAATCAGAAAAAAACCCTAAGGAATTAATGTTCTCCAACCTTGATGAAGACATTGACGTAGGCATAATTTCTTAGGTCATCTCCTGCAGGAGGATATTGCTGGGCCCGCCTTTACCAATGTCTAACATCATGGGATTGACAGCTGCCAGGAAATTTTACCTTGAGGCAGCATCCATCGTGAAATATTACCAAACTGCTCTCATTGAATCTGCTTGTATGATATTTGAGCTCATTTGAAGTAAAATGTCATGCGACCAATATAGCTGAAGTTCTAGTCCACACACACCTCATTTACATAATATAACAAACATTTGACAATTATGTTTTCATTTTCAATTGAATATTACTTGGAGTATACAAGTCCACCACATAGTTTATCATTATTCATCTAAATTGCAAGAAGTGGTAACAGTGTCCGGTTCTACTATGCTTTTTGCCACAGATGTAGACGTGCTGCAGGTGGATGTAGTGACTCCAGCGACCAATGGGAAGGACCTGGACGAGAACGGCAGACGAGTCTCCCCATCACCCTCCCTGAGGAGCAGCTACCAGGGGGGGATGAGCAGAAGGGCGAGTAAAGGCGGGCCCGGCAATACCCCTCCTGCAGGAGATGACCTAAGAAATTATGCCTACGAAGGTGAAGGCTCCTCCCCAGGGTCACTATCTTCCTGTAAGTGTAATGTGCAGAGAAACGGTCGGTATGGCTAACTTGAGAGCACATCAATAATTGAAGGATTATCATTTCAATTTGAAGTGCAGGTTTTGCACTTTCAGAGTTCCATATTTTTGTGTGCATAATCTAAATAGGAAATTTGATTAAGATCTATTGAGCTTTCTCTCAATTGACCTTGAAAAAATTTTTCCCACCACACGGCTGCACAGTACAACCTCCATGGAGACCAGCACCAACATGTATCTTATCTAAGGACTACACCGCACAAACCTGTCCTGCCACACTAACCATAACTCATAGACCTTTCCTGACCTCAGAATCTCTTTACTTATGTACAGGAAGTTAAGCATCCTTGAAAGTCAGGCTTTGGCTTCTCATCACTCCTTATAATTTGGTTGCATAGATTAGATTTGTTTGTGTGTGTTTTATGCTTACATACAGATACTTCCCATTCATATATATCACTCTTCAACTATTCTGAGACACATCAGATCACCCATAATGGTAATTTTACAGATATTCACTTTCTTGAGTCATTAAATTTTACCCTTGATGTACCTCAACTAACAGTGTGCCTCATTACCAGGTCTGGAAAACTGCAGTGGTAGTGCAAAATTTCTTGGTGGGTTCCGGGAAGTTGCACACATGGTGGAGTCCTGACACGTGGGGACGTCCTCCTGTGGGGGATCCTTGGATGTGGTCGCCAGCAGGATGCCTGTTGGGGTACCACGAAGCCCGCCCATCGCCACCATCATGCACTGTTCTCACCTGTCCCTCAGTGCAGACACCCACTCGATGACCCCGTCCTTGTGCCGCTCGGAACCAGTGGTGGAATAGTGTGCACAGTTATCATGTCATTCCTAAATGGGACGGAAACCCTGTTTGTGTGACAAGAAAGCTGCATGAGTGTGTAGAACACCATTGACCTTCTGGTGTTCATTAACACACACAACTCTTTTGTGCACTGACAACTAAAACAATGTAATGTCGTTTATATTTTTGTGAAGCAAGATGTGTGTATAACACTGAAAGACTGAAGCACGTTATTCATCTGTACACATGATTATCACCAGAATGTGAATATGCATTTATATTACTAGCTCTGAAGATTCTTTTCATATCACCTTAACGGACATTACGTATAACCATATGATTGAAGGCCCTTGATGCTGCATCTTCTTTGCTCTGAGACGCATTTTCCATTTTTCTAAGTCGTCTGTAAAAATGATAAATATATGTATATACAACATTGTTACGAAGTGTATCAATCTTGTCTGACCTCTGGTGATGGAACCTGTTGCTATCTAACCTTTACTCATTTCTGTCTGTATTTTATCATTCATTCATTCATTCTTTCTTTCTTTATCAATGTATATATTTGGCTGCTCTTTCTCGCTTTCAGCTTTTGCTGTTGACAGTTTTGTGGTGAACATAGGAGTCAACGTGTAAGCCTTTCACTGCCAGCAATCTTCAAAATTCGTTTTGTATCTTCTCCTGGAACAGTAAGATGGACAGGTTTACCTCCAGCTTTGTATCAACCAGCAGCAGGTGTTTGAGCAACACTGGAACCCACACCACTACGTGGACACACCTTGCTACCCTAAATATCATGCCCCTACATTACAATTCCCATTTTGGTATTAAACTGTGCGGCTACTCCAAGGAAAATCCATTTCAAGTCCGCTTGTCAAGGCATCCTATCAACAGTGAGGTGACTCAACACTAGGCAGCCTTCAGCCTCGATGCACCTCAGGACTGTACTTTGTTCTGTTATATGAATTGCTCCAAGAGAGCTGCACTCCAGTGCCAACATGTGTGTGTTTGTGTGTGTCTGTGTAAGGAAGGCTTATGTGTATTGTTAATATTTATAAGGGATAACATGAACTATCAAACATGAATTGACACTAACAAACACATGTATATTGATATGTACCTCCTCAGTGCCGCTTGCTCCAGTTCACGTACTTCACCAGTCAAGGTCAGAGTCAGAGGTAGAGTAAAACAAAAAAAATAGAAAAATCGATAAGATAGAATAAGAATAAGAATAATAATAATAATGATAATGATGATTGTAAAATATATTATAAGGCTATACTTGAGAAAGGGGTAACATAAACAATAGGGACAAGGTTTATTCTAGGAAAATACTTTATTAAGATTTATAGCGATGCGAACAGTTCATATGGTGGAAATACAATACAGGAACTCAGTTAAACTGTGCGTTATGGTAAAAATCACTCTGCTAAAGAAAAGCTGCTTTATAAAATATATTTTTACATGATAGAGCGTTCGTACTGGCATGACGAAGGACACAGGAAGCAGCGCGCAACGCATGACAAAAAACTTTATATGACTTTGTCTTGGTGACAAAGTCATTATTTATGGAAGGCACTGCTTGGGGGAGGCCGGTGGAAGGGACACAGTCTTGAGTCCTTGGCCTTCAAACATGTTCTCTTGGAGTCCCTTGGGGTCAGATCCCCCCAGGAGGGACTTGCACGAAGAGATGACAACCTCGGAGTTTCCATTATGAGTGGTGTGCACGACTGTGGCTGTAAATGGAGTGGCCGATGAGTGGGCGGGACGAGTTTTAAGTGACACAGAGGTCACTTGGGATCCAGCCGTGTGTCACGACTCCAGCATGTGTGCAACCTCACGGAAACCTCCGAGAAATTTGGCACTACCACTGCAGCTCTCCAGACCTGTGGAAGGTGATAAAAGCTTCGCTGTCGAAACACTCCATATTACTCACAACTGCCACCTCTAGAAATGCTATTTTATGCACGTTTACAAAGTGTGTATGTTGAAAGAACGCTCAAGGTTAATTAGGCGCAGCACGCTTACAAGATGAGAGAGAGCCAGGGGATGAACCTTCACCCTCGTAAGCATAGTTCCTCAGATCGTCTCCTGTCAGCGCAGGTTCATTCCCTATCTTGATATCTGCTCTCAATTTCTCTGTCCTGGTTGCCACGCCCCTCCTCTCTCCATTCTCGAGTATCACTGCCGCCTGAGTTGCACCCCGCCGCTGCTCCTCCATGCTGCTTGTCTCTGATGTTGCATCCACCTGCAGCACGTCCACATCTGTAATATAAGTGATGGATGTTACACCAAAACAGCTCCCACTCAAGTTTTTCATCCTCATTAATTTTTCAAGCAAAATTTTTGCTACAATATTGATAACACATAAAAATTAGATATTACCAACAACAATAATATTCAATGGTTCTGCACATGTTGCAGTAACAAAGGTATTGTTGTGTAAAGTAGAAAGTTGTTAGATATCCTCATAGATATAACTATATTGTTTGAGTTACCTGCAATGTTGGGGTTCCTGGCCCAGGCGGGCTGGCCATTGGCTTTTGGCGGTTTAAGTAACTGCAATTCCAGCAGGTTGGGTGTGTGGTTGCATGGCGCCGACACTTGGCCCTTACAGTCCACGGCAGAGTCCTTGGCATCCGTCATGCCCCTGCGCAGTGCAGCACGGCGGTGTTGGTGGAGCAGGAATGCACACACCAGCACTGTCAACAAGGGAATTCATTACTGTTGTTTTGGCGAGTTTCTTTATTAAGAGACATTAAATGAATCTACTGGCAAACAATTACTGGACATCTTCCAGAACTGACTACAATATACAGCCTAAAGATTGCAGGGAGGACTCCTCGCTCTCTTGCTGGGCAAGATACTCACGGACAAGGAAGATGCACCACACAACGATGGTCACCAGGACTCCTACGGGCAGCTTGAGGGAGGTCTGGCCGACGTCAGGCAGCTGGCAGTGCTGTCCACTGAACCCAGTCGGGCAGGAGCATGCGTAACCTGTGTGTTTGTAGTATTCTTCTATAAAACATGTTAGAATACCCTATCATCAAGATATTCCAATGTTCTTGAAGCACTGAAGACACTGTAATGATGTTCCTACAATTAAGGTAATATTAGAAGTAGCCAATTTTTCATGCCACTCAACAGTGGTGCCTCACACTAGGCCTGATCATCACCTGGCTGTGTGTTGAAGCATGAACCGCCGCTGAGGCATGGCCGCCACGCACACTCGTCCTCGTCCTCACAAGTCATGCGACTTCGGCTCAGCACGCGACCCTCGCCACACCTGCGACAGCAATCGTGAGTCACTTACGCTTTGCCTAAACTTACTACAGACTCAAATACGCTTGCCAACGATAAATATGATCACTGGATGCGACAGCAAGAGAGATTGGCACCGACCCACAGTGGTAGGACCTCCAGGTGTCAACACAGGAGAGTGGTGGTCTGCAGGTCACGTTGGTGCAAGCTGATGGGGCGACACAGCCTCGCTCCACGCCCTTAAAAGCACTTGCCTGCCCCCAGGACGTGCTGTTGACAGCTGGTGGTAGTGGTGCACTGCGGCCCGAGATGCGCAGGTCGTCGATGCAACCTGACCAAGAATAATATAATGCTGTAATGGGGGGAAAGATTTCAGAGGTTTCTTGTTCAGTGATAGATACATACTCTGCAGCTAAAATCATTTCACGTTACAATTTAATGGAAAAGGAGATGTGTGTGCCATAACTTTATCTAGTGTGCCCTAAAAAGTGAAAACCACTTAGTTAGATATAAGATATGAGATGTTCTTCCATTCCTTACCTTCCCGGAAATCATTGTGTACTTTAAACATGGTAGCTCCCACATACTCTGGGGAACCTCCAATCAAAACTCCTTCTTGGCCATCCATTTCCAGCAGCTGCCGTCCCTCCAGCACCAGCGACGCGTTGTACAGATCACCGTCCCCGTCGTCCACCGAGAGGAAGGTGGCTGATCCATACCTGTGTTTTAATCATGATTCTTTGTTCACACACAATTAAAAACTGGAGTTATAATTGTAAGAAAACAAGTATTTCCAAGATTGCATTCATAATCTAACACAAATCATAATTGAAGTGAAACTGCAGAAAAATCAATTTTCCTCAATAGTAGGTCGTCAGAAGTGATGGCACTGTACCTAGTGGCGGTGAGTGAGTGCCATCGGCCATCAGTGAGGGCAGCCCTCGAGAGGCATATTGAGGCTGGAGGTCGAGGGTGGAGGCGCAGCACTGCACACAGACGGCCGCCAACCAGTTGTACAGACCAGCTGTCCCGCCCATGCTGTGATGACAGCACCACCAGCTCGCCTCTCCTCCTCAGGGTGCGGAACCTGCCGGGAAGGAAACATTGACAGGGTGTGGCAGTGGCAGGCACCTTCAGCACACAGACTCATGCAGGTGGCCACTCCTACCTGAGGGTGATGGAGGTGGTGTATGCCAGTGGTGAGAAGGAGAGGGCGAGCTTGACGTAACTGTTTGGGAGGAAGGTGGTGGGTGTGGTGGGTGAGGTACAGCCTGGACCACTCCACCCTGGCTGGCACTCACACTGCAGGGAACCAGGTGACCCTTGACACCTGTAACAAACATTAAGACTTATTTGCAGTTCACTTGTACACTGATTTAGTACATCATTACTAAGGGTCATATAAAAAATAGATGGAACAAACAAACAAACCACTGCATACTATCTAAAAAAAACCCGTCAGAATGCAGGTTGATGAATGGCAACGCTACTGGAAATGCGAGAGAGAGGGAGTCAGACAGAGAAAATGTAGAGAAGCTTTGACTTTTGTTATTCAAGGGTCAAGAGTAACTAGGAGCGCAATGTAAGTCAAGTGATGAAGGGAGTAACCCGGTGTGTGTCTGTCTAATTAACACGTTAGTCCTGAACCGTTCACGCGAGTCTCCCAGGCAAAGATTCTTCATTACTGTCGAGATGGCGTTCCCCGGCTCTCGGAGGGGAGTAAGGAGATAAGTGGAAGGGGAGCTGAGTGTCTGGAATAACGTGGAGTGGGAGGGAACAAGGGGAAAATGCAGGCGTGTTCTCTATTAGGATTTCATATCGTCGGAAACTTTTCTCTTTCTCTTATTTAGCATCACATTTTCAGTTGATTTTTCTCCTAACGTTTCTTGTTGAATTAGTTTATAAGAATTACATGCATTGATCAACACCTCTTCTGGTATGCAGACATATACATTTTTATTTCAGATTTTTTGTAAACATTCTAGCATCTAGTTTAAAACGTGGAAACACCTTTAATTATTTTCATGGTGAAGCGAATTTGAAAGCAGAGAAAAAAAAAGAAAAAAAAAAAGCGATTTCATTATCAACTTTTTTTTCTTCTTTTTTTCCGTGCGTCGTATGTGTGTCCAGGACGTTATTGCTCCAGACAGTGAGTTATGACGCACCTTCTGTCTCTCTCCCTCTATCCTTGTGTTGTGCACGGAAATATTGCGTGGACGTGTTAGGAATGACTTAAGACTTTGCGGTTGGCACGCTCAGAAGTGGGATCTTGACGGGAGGACAGCGGTCTTTCATAAACTCAGCCCGCTACGTGAAAGGTCTTTTAACGACGTGAGGTTGAGTAAGAAAAAGAGAGAGAGAGAGAGAGAGAGAGAGAGAGAGAGAGAGAGAGAGAGAGAGAGAGAGAGAGAGAGAGAGAGAGAGAGAGAGAGAGAGAGAGAGAGTGTGTTAAGTAACATAAGCACCTATACGTTACGATGTATGCGCTTGTCAAGTTGTTCGTACTTTAACGACCTTCGTTGACACACCAAGCAGTCCCCCGGGTTATTGACTCACTCAAGTGCTCAGGGAAGTCAGCTCGTAGAGGATATTGTGTGTTAGTTGCCATCCACTCAACGGTGTACACGACAAGAAAATGAAAACGTCAGCTTCTAGTGTCTGTAGCGAAAAATGTTGGAGGCTTTGAACGCTATGTGCAAGAGTCAACACGATTTTCACTGTTTTTGTACCGGAAAGCAAGTGCCATCCTTACAGAGAGGTCACTGTAATAGAAGTGAATATATTACAAATGAAAATGTCCTAGTCCTTATGTCAATTGTAGTTCATTTATATGCAACATCAATGCCGTTGCACCACTTCATATCATGCCACTTCAAGCATTAATTTTCAGTCTGTCTCAACATACGTGCATTTATGGAAAATTCATATATTTAAAAAAAAATTTCTGCACGGAATCTAGGTGGTTTTTGGCAACTATTTGTGAATGGCACCACTGACCATAGCCTGACTAGTGACTAATCTCAGTAATACTTAGCACGTGGTGGCGGAAGGCAGTTCATTCTTTCTTGAATTTAGTGTTCTGCATCTAACCAAGGATCTGAAGGAATCCAGTGGTATATCTACCTGGTTCAGTATTGATAAGGTGAGCCACGTGTCCTCTTGTAAGAATGGTTAAGAGGACTCAATCAAAACTGGTATTTAAACACTAATTGATTTTTTTTCTGAAGTTTGCACGTCGTGTTATATGTCTGATTTACGTTTATTTCACCACTTTATTAGATTGGTTATTAAATCAAACGTTATTTTTATAAGTAATTTCGAGTGCTTTGGATTTTGCTATTAGCATAAATCAGTATTATAGATAGAACATGGAAACGTAATGCCAGACGTACGATGTTGTCAGTAATCCAGAAGCGAGGTACTTATTCAATAAGACTTATCTCTCTAAGCTTGCACCTCATTATTTCTTCATCCTTATTTCAATTCTGCTAAGCTTTTATTCATCAATGGACGCCAGAAGATTAAAATGTTATACACTACTTATAGTTTCGTTACTGTAAGGAATCACTCGCTTTAGATGTGGAAAGAAAGTTAACAATACTTACACTTATATAATGTTCCACGCTCTTGAACTTGCGGGGGAACTCATTACTATAACACATGCAAGCGTTAATTAGTTATCCATTCAAACATTTCCTTTTTGAAGAATGAAAAAATAAAAAGTGAAATATATGTATATCACAGTAGAGCATCTCCGATCACAAGGAGTAAAGCCAATTATATTATCAATCTCCTTTGTTGTCCCGCCGACCCTCGTGTAACATAATATGCATTAGACGCTTACGATAACATAGTGCATTCGGTATTTGAGGGATGAAATTGAATGAAGGACACCTGAGCTTGAGTATGAAGCACAGTCTTGCATGCTATACTACCTCTGATGATATCTTGGTCCGTTTGTCTGACTACCCATCTATTTTGCTGTACCTCCTCCCGCTTATCTCCCGTCTCCTAACACGCTCTTCTAAACCTCGTCCTTTCATTCTCGTTCCAACTGTCCCCCAAACCCTTCTCTCTTTTCTGTTTAAAGTACTCTGGGTCCTCTCATTCACTCACTAGTTTGTGAAGAGGTTGACCGCGGCGGCAGAGTGTAGAATGGGGAGAATAAATAAACAAATGTATATAAAAGGAGAGAGAGAGAGAGAGAGAGAGAGAGAGAGAGAGAGAGAGAGAGAGAGAGAGAGAGAGAGAGAGAGAGAGAGAGAGAGAGAATAATCTCGTTTAAGACTGTTACCTCCCCTTAAACACTTGCCTGCCGTGGAGTCCGCAGTGGAGGTGGTTGGCTAGGCAGTCTGCTGCAGGACACCCCGGTGAACTGGCTCTGCTGAGGATACCGGTGCCAAGGTCCACCAGCTATAAAAGGTTAAGAGCCAGGTGGGCGGACAAGGGGTATTAGCACATAGGTAGATCAGATGGTTGTTCAAGTGATTTAAATTGTGGTGTAGCTCATGAATACGTAGGTGATTATTGGTAGTTATTATGGTGTTGGTGTGTAGTGTTGGGTTATTGTTGATTCGTGGGATGGTTTGGCGTGTGTTATGGTGTGGTCAAGGTGTGTGTGGTTGGTGTGTTATTGAAGTTTGGTGAAGTGTGTGGTGGAGCGGATTTTGTGGTATGTGTTGCAGAGTTTATCCTTTCCTTCCACAACGTTTCAGGAATCATAGTCTCCATCTTCAGGTACAACTAAAAAACTCACAACATTGAAGTTATTAGGTCGTAAGTTCGATAGACACAAGTAGCAAAGCGAGGCAAGGCAAAGAGGAAGGCCATCACATAAACTATTTGCCACATCGACAATTCAATAAACTATTTCTAAAAGCAATAGTGGGATGTTGTTATTTTTAAGAATAGTTAATTCAATTATCGACGTGGCAAATAGGAACCGCCACACATGTTTCAAGTTTATGTCATGGCCTTTCCGCCTTGCCTTGCCTTGCCCCAGTTTGCTGTCTGTCTGTCTGTATGTATGTCTGTCTGTCAGTCTGTTTGTTTGTCTCTTTACATGTGTTGTGAATTTCTTGCAGCTGCACCTGAAGATAGGAATGATATATCGGTGCAGATATATCCTGGTAACTTAAATAAAATGGTGTGACGTCATTGGTAGTCTGCATCGACGAAATTTATATTCAAAAGTCTGAATTGAACGAGTGTTGATATAAAGTATAGCTCGCACCCGAACTTTCTAATTTATTTTGCCTCGCTGCTTTTGACTGGAGCTGGTTTATGGTCGAATGACTGGTTCGAACAAGGAATTCTTTGTGCTGTTGTGAGCATTCTGCCCCAATTAATTATCACTAAAGAGCAGGAACATTTGAATAAGAAAAGTGTGTGGATTTTGTTCTGCATTACTGTACCATTGAGAGGATCTTGGCATAAGATTTTAACTAAACATCCTCAGAACCAGTGTGCGAGTTTACGATGTCATTGTAACGTTGCCACAGTGTCATCACCTCACATCCTGTTATATCTCATGAGAAAACTACACGTGCTTCATTATTGAAATCATATTTTGCATATAGTTAGGATTTCTTAAAATATATATATATATATATATATATATATATATATATATATATATATATATATGTATATATATATATATAT
Source organism: Metacarcinus magister (assembly GCA_029783475.1). Lineage (NCBI taxonomy): Eukaryota > Metazoa > Arthropoda > Malacostraca > Decapoda > Cancridae > Metacarcinus > Metacarcinus magister. The sequence continues at coordinate 12,272,514 of JAPQNM010000046.1, forward strand.
ATATATATATATATATATATATATGTATATATATATATATATATATATATATATATATATATATATATATATATTAATGCCAACATTCAGCACAATTTAATTTACGATGAATATTTAGTTTTTACTTGCCTGGCTTTATTTTCCTTTTACAGTAGAATACTTATATTCATAATAATAAAGCCTGTGGTAACCCATTTCCGCTCGTGTAGTCTCTAGTTTATGAAATGAAAAATGAAATTGGAAAGTGCTGCAAAACATCAACATACAGAAATATTCTCGAAAGTATCTAATTATATTTTTCGCCAACGGGAGAATGTTTTCAAGTGATGTGCTAATGGAAATGATTGCAAATAAGCTTGCTGCATATACGGGGAAAGAGTTAACAATCTGATTGGATACATTTCAATGAAAGGAGTAACAAAGAATGGACATTGATTGATTGATTAATTATCGACAGGTTTTATAGACTGGGAAGTATCTAGGTTTTTACAGGGATGCGGAAGTTTGAAGTTTACGTTTGATTTTATCATATATATTTTTTTCCATACACTAGTATAGTAGCAAAATGGTCGCGGCCCGAAAAAAAAAATTACCACAGCACTGTGAATGAATAAAATAAAAATGTCAAACCAACAGATCTGTGAGCCCTGCTTCAGCCCACAGGAATTAGCTGAGATGAAGCGCATCACGTTAATGTTGTGTGCGGCTAAACCTTGAAGGCCGTACGTGGCAAGAAAATGAGTTTCACCCTAATCCTGAACTAAACAGTAAAGGTCATATAACCTTTATATAAACCTCTTAAGGCTTAAAAGGGGAGTGCCAACCGCTGAGCCTCAAACGCTCGGCTATTGAATCCACCAGCGTGCATCCGCCTCCTCCTGGCATGGTAGGTGTGGCTCAGGCCTCCTCGCTTCAGGCCCAACTAAGTCACACGCATGAAACTGTATTTTTATAGTTTGTTGTACGCAGCTCCTGTCATAAAAATGTCGAGTTAAAACGCGCCTTTGTGCCTTTCAAGTGATATGAAACTTGACGCTTCTCTTTTCCAATATGCCTTTATGTATAACCATAAGTAGGAAAAAAAAATATATGATTTTTTTTCTATACCATCTGTCCATTGTAAGCCTGAAGGAAGGTTGTAAGCAGCTGTCTCCAATCATTGATATTTGTTGTGACGTCGCGTTATGCTACTAACTTTCCTGTAATGCTCCCACCATAAGAAAGAGATGCATAATGACACAAACTATACTGTTCAATTACGTTTGTAAAACAATGATCCCAGCTCACCTGGTGCTGAGACTCACGTTGTGTATAAGACTCACC
>JAPQNM010000046.1:12278836-12283836 GCA_029783475.1 Metacarcinus magister
ATATACTGATATTAACATATACATTCACATACATACATACATACATATATGCATATAATATAATAAAAGTGTTCATAAATCAATAAAGAAAAATTGCAATGTGTAATTAGCTATAACAAAATTAAGAATTTTGTAGAAATAATGTTTTAATTCTCTCTTGAATTGCAAAAGATCATATATGTAGAGAGGTTTTCTTTTCTAATGGTAGACTATTGAATAAGTTGGGTGCAAAACATAATATGCTATTTCTAAAAAGGGATGTTCGGAATTGTGGGCAAATAAGATCAATGTTGTTGCTTCTTGTTTGACGTACACACCATCTACTAAACTAAATATTTTTTTGCCTGTATACATTCTAAAGTTTTATATACTATTAACATTGTGAAATATTTGTAAAGTGATGTAAAATTGAAAATTTCATTAATGAAAGTAATATTAGCTGTATTCTCAAATTTCCCTAGAAAAAAACATGCATCTGATGACTTTGTTTTGCGCTACAATAATCTTTTTTGTAAATGATGGCCATGTACTGGCCCAGATGGGGGGACACAGTAAATCAGGTGAGGATAACATAGAGTGTAATAAATGCTGATGAGTGATTCTACTGGTTAGGTCTTATTCTGTACAGTATTCCGCAAACTTTTGAGACATTGCCACATACATCATCTATGTGATGTTTCCAATTTAAATTTTGATCAATTCTAATTCCAAGAAATTTTGTATGGTTCACCTGACTCAGTGTCTGACCTTCAATATCCAATGCTGGAAAATATTTTGGAGAGATCTGTTTTGGAAAAATATGTAATGTGTTTTGGAAATATTTAATTTTAATTATTAGATTTATCCATAGGACATACTGAATTTAATTCCGAAATGGTGTGTTGAATGCAGGGATTGGATATCTTTATCAGTCAGAAAACAAAGTTGTGTCATCTGCATAAATTAGAAAATTGAATTTAGAGCTTGCATTTATTATGTCATTAATATATATAAGAAAAAGAATAGGTCCTAACACACAGATCCTGTGGAAAACTCCTCTTAATAATTTCTTAAACTCAGACATTGTATTATTACAAAACACTGCTTGATGTCTATTGGATAGATAGCTATTAAAAAAGTTGGAGTGGTGTCCCTCTTATCCCTATTATTTCTAATTTATGTAGTAATATGTTAAGGTTTAGTGAATCAAATGCTTTTGATAGGTCTATGAAAATACCAACTGAGTAAAGCTTTTCTTCAAGTGAACCATCAACCTTATTAATGAAATGAAGTACAGCTGTTTCTGTGACCGATTCTCTCTGAATCCATGGTGAGATTCTGTTAGTAATTGCTCTTAAGTCTGTCAGCTATTACTTTTCGTAAATTTTGCTGAAGCTGGCAAAATAGATAGGGTCTATAGTTATTGATATGCTTTTATTACCAGATTTGAATACTGGTATGATTTTTGCTATTTTTAGATGATCAGGAAATTACCAAACTTAATTGACAGATTTATTATGTGGGTCAGGGGATTGCTAGTTCTTCATTTGTAAATGTTATAATTTTAGGCGAGATTTCGTCAAATCCGGCTGCTTCAGATTTTAAGGATTTTAAATGCCGAGTTATTCTCTTACGATCTGTTGGTCCTTAAAAAACATAGAAAAACATGGTGATGAATTTAAATATTTTTATAATTAGTATCGGAGAAAGATTTTGTCAAAATTGCTATTTCTATAAAGTGTTGGTTGAAAGCCTCTGAAATGTTGGTATTAGCTTGATCTGTGTGTAGAAGTAGGGCCTGACCTGCAGGGTGTGTTGTGTAGAGTAGGGCCTGACCCTGCAGGGTGTGTGTAGAGAGTAGGGCCTGACCTGCAGGGTGTGTCTTGTGTGTGTAGGAGTAGGGCCTGACTGCAGGGTGTGTGTGTAGGAGTAGGGCCTGACCTGCAGTGGACTCAGGTGGTGTAGAGTAGGATGACCTGCAGGGTGTGTGTAGGAGTAGGGCCCTGACCTGCAGGGTGTGTGTAGGAGAGTAGGGTCTGGACTGCAGGTCTGTGTGTAGGAGTAGGCCGACTGCAGGGTGTGTGAGGAGTAGGGCCCGACCTGCAGGGTGTGTACGGTGACGGTCTTGGCGGCGGCGCCATGGGGTTGTCGTGAGGTCGGCCACGTGGAGGGGAGGGTGACGGTGGCGGTGAGGGACGGCAGCCTGCGTCGCCCACACCAGGGGCACCAGCAGGACGGGGACGCTCCTCTCGGTCCAGCGCGCCCGCGTCCACACCACGCCCACGCCCGCCCGTCGTCCCCTCCTGCACCACACACGGGGAAAACGTCACCCATGAAGGCAAGTGTTGCTCCCTCCGGAGGTGGGAGATGGAGCTCCACTGAAAAAGTGCACCCAATGTGTACAGAATGTTCCCGCGACTCACTCCTGTCAGCGTGACTCTGACGCTGTCGGGTGACGTGGGGCGGCGCGCGGGCGTCCAGGGAGATGGTGAAGGCGGCCCGTGACCTTGCCGCAGTCGTCGGGGTCACCCAGCTTGACCTACGCCACCAGCTGTGCCTCACTGTTCTCCGTCACCTGTACCTCACGGGGCTCAGCTAGGAACGGCGGGTTGTCGTTTACGTTGTACGTCAATCTATTGGCGGAGTTGGTGAAAAAGGAAAGGTGGAAATCATAGAAAATTCACAATTCAAAATCAGTTTACGTAAACTTTGTAATTAAGTTTGCTTATCATTATGCAAATCATCAATAGAGCAGCAGTGGTTAGGAGAATGGTACTTTACGGATAAAGTAGCGGTGGCGGTCCTGGTGGCACGCCTTGGTCCATTGCCCACACCAAGCACGCTGTGAGTGTCCGAGACTTCTCTATCCAGCCCACCTATCAGACGCACTGCTCCGCTGCCATCCACGTCAAACAGGCGGCTGGGGTCAATGGATGGAGCCACTGGTACCGGATGTCTTGCCCTCCCTAGCAGGAGAGAGAAGAGATCGTGCGAAGACGGTGTGGATGCTACGGAAAAATACAATAGACTTTATCTGCTCTATGTATACTTACCCGTCAAGATCTCGGGCTGTGAAGGTGGTGAGATGTGTGCCAACAGGGCGTTGTCCTCAGGGGAGGTCGACTAATGTAGGCGGGCGCTAGCGCGTGTCATTTTCGTCACAAGGCGTAGATTAACCATGCACCGTCCACGTGATATTTGTCATCCCACCCGTTGCTTCCCTATAATGGAAAAAAAAACTAAACTGAATATTTGATACAGTGTCCTAACAAGTTCTGGAATGTGTGGTGTGTGGTGTGGTGTGTGTGTGTGTGTGTGGTGTGTGTGTTGTGTGTGTGTGTGGTGTGTGGTGTGTGGTGGTGCGCGTGTACGTGTACTGTGGTCACGTGCATGTGTGGGGTGTGCCAGCTGAAGTGACTACCATGTCCGTGACCTCGACTTTGAAGCGGGAACCTTTGCGGTGAATAGGTTTTTCATAATCGAAGGACGTCGCATGAGGGTGAACGAAGGTCTCCTCCAGGCCACCTCGCCGCCTTCCCTCCACGCCAAACATCTGCCATCCCCTCCCACTGTTGGACACCACCCTGCACCCAATATCCAACAAACATTCAAATTAAAATATTGTATCAATATTTTTTTGAGGTACAGGTTTTGAGCAGTCAGTTTTGCTAAATGACGGATTTGCAAGCTTAAATGCATAGCGCTGTTATATGAGATAATATAGAATCAAAAGTATAGTTTCAAATAATGTGTTAGTTTGACAAAAAAAAAGTTAGAAGGATTGGTATTGGAACGGACCCTGTTAGGCCAAGTCATTGTGGTGACGTCTTGGTCCACGACGGTGAGGGTGGCCAGCACGTTGTCGGGGTCAAGACTCTCAGACACACGTCCAGCGTCCACTCGGGCCGCGAGAACCTGGGAGGCACGTTCGTTCACGTCGTCATGTCCACCACCACCGTTCCATGCTGGGGAGGCGAAGCAGCCCGGCGTGAAGGGATTATGAACTGAACACCGAGGTTCACGACACAAAAACACCGACAGCGGGTCTTCTCTCCCACGACTGCCTCGTGACTCACCTTTTAAGCCTCCGCCGTCGGTCGCCACACCTGGATGGACGTACCGCTAGGTTTTCTCTCGGTCGCGGACAGCAGAAGCGCGTGCTGATGACGCCCAGCTCACTGTTGATCGCGAAGATGGGCTCCCGCTGGACTCAATCGATGACGTTCTTTCCCGAGAGAGTATACAAGGCGTGCGTTGTTGCCTTCCCGAGGGTCATCAGGGTCGGTGGCAACCATACGCACCACCACGGTGCCTGCCATGACACGTATCGTCAACTTGACATATAATAGTCGATATCGTCCCCGTTACACATAGGATACAGCGGCGCGAGTCTAATGGGAAACTGTCGGAAATGAATTTGGATTTATTTCAATGCTATGAACTCAGGTGCCACATGCTGCACGTGTAGTGGTAGAGAAGGGAGGACAAAGTGTCTCTGTGGCACCATGTTCAGTTCGAGTCTGTGCCCAAATGGAGTCATCCTTCACGTGTCAGGGGCTACAAGGAAGGACCTCACGTTCCGTGGTTGCGTACAAAATGACCACTCTAGAGAATGTACACTCCCTGGAGACCCATGTACAAGGCTCTCCCTAACTCAACCACTGATCGCAGGAGAGTATACCGCGGCTCTTCCTAACCAAATACCGATGTCAGGCAGCATATGGCTACAACCTCATTTTTCTTGTGGATCTGTGGATCTGTCATGGCTGACCTCAGTGACCCGTCTTAATCCTCAATCCTCCTCCTCTACCCAACGCCAGTTTTCCACAAGGGCTTATCCTCGCCCGCTCCCACCCCCTGTCTCTCTGCGCGCTCTCTCTCGGTCGGTCTCTACTCGCGGTCTCTCTCGCCTGGTCTCTCTCTCTCTACTCTCTCTCTATCTCGCTCCTCTCTCTCTCTCTCTCTCTCTCTCTCTCCCTCTCTCCCTCGCACATCACACCTATTTGATATATATAAATTAT
>JAPQNM010000046.1:12288836-12291744 GCA_029783475.1 Metacarcinus magister
TAGTGCTGGTGGCTCCCTGTGTACGAGTGAGGACGCTGAGATGAAGGTTTGTGGAGGAAGCGGGGATCGGCGGATGGTGACGAGCGTGGTTTGACTGTTCTGAGTTTTGCCTAAAACTTGTATTGTCAAAGAAAAAGGTGGCTACATGGGAATTCCATGTTCTGGATCATTAAGAATTCTGCCTCTACTGCTGCAGTGAGTTTGAGAACCCTGAGAAGAAAAAAAATTTGCACGGAAATGTAGGGTAAGTGGCGGAACCCGGGAACGGAACAGGAATTTTAAGCCATTACCCATGTGTACTGTTGGTTAGCAATGTAACCCTCATTAACAAGTCTAGGCAGACTAAATTTATAGGACAGATAAATATAAAATATAGTCTGCCATTAAAGTGTGACAGACGGAAAAGAGAGAGAAAGAAAAACACCCGGACGAATTATTGACCATTTAAATGCCACAGATTACTTTTAAGGTCATCAGGAACTTAAATTAGGTAATGACAAATGAAAGTCCACAACCCTCGAGTTCTTCAGCAGCGTGTGTTGAAGATAGACAGGTTTTCTTTCTCCAGTCCCACTTTATTTTTGGCCCTTTCTTCGTAGGTGGAGCTGCTCTGATCTGTTTATTAATCTATTTCTGTCGTAGTGTCCTTAATGTTTCGCCAACGTTTCTTGGCGTCATCAACGAAGAGAGACCTATTACAAATTAATTAGTTAAGGTACTAGTAAATGCAGTAGTATAGTAGTTAAAAAGTAAAGTAGTAAATTAGTAGCAAAAAGGAGAAGTGGACTAAAAGATTTGTTTTCTTCGTCAAGGTTCTGGCCACAGGTGAGTCTTTCCACTCGCTGCAGTTTCAGTTCCGAGTATCAGTGAGTGAAATCAGCCAAATAATAAAACAGACGTTGGCGGCGCTGAGGAAGAAGCTGGTGTTATTGTTCATGCTTGCACTGACTCCAGAGGAATTAAAACAAAAGGCAAAGGAATTTCACCATAAATGGGATTTCCTCAACTGTTGTGAAGCAATTGATGGGAAACACATCCGGATTGTGTGCCCCAACCAATCCGGCTCCCTCTTTTACAATTACAAGGGTTTTTCCTCGACAGTGCTTCTGGCTGTAGTCGACGCGAACTATAAATTCATGTTTATCGACGTTGGATCCTATGGGAAAGAAGGTGATCCCAGAATTTCGAAAGGTCTTCTTTGGGGAAGATGTTCTACTATGGCACACTACTTAGGGGAGGCGGTGGTATAGTGGCTAGCGGTCGGGCATACCAGCTCAGGGTCCCGCGTTCGAGCCTCGGCACGGGCTGGCCACTTTTCTTCGTTACTACCGCCGAGTGGCCTAAGATCACCCACATGCTGCCATAACACCATCCTCGCCGGGACTGCAACGTTATATGCGCGAGGAGCTTCCGCTGGCAGCATGAGCCTATCAATAAGAAGAAACAAGGCGTCACTTAAAAAATCTAACCCGCGCTATAACGGGCGGAGGCCAACCCATCTAAGGTCTCCTGAAGCCTACCGGCGCCATGGGTACAAGAGATTCTACAAAAACCATTCCACGGCCAGCTACCGTAGATTCCGACCTATGTGCTGCTCCACATATTTGTCGGTCTATGATAGCTTCGGTTACATCCAAACATGCTGAAAACCGATACCCGCGAGCGCGTACAGGTCTGAGAAAACATGAAAAAAGCTGATATTCAATTCATAGGTTGTCCGGCGCGTCAGCCGACCTCTGAAAAATGCGTTGACTGTCTACTATCCCACGTGTTTCGTATTTTTTTACACACTGCACTCAATTTACTCCCCGAACACCGTGGACGCTGTTGTGATGGTGCTGCTCGTTTGACACAACATGCTGAGGATGCCTATGGTACAAGATCTCGGCCGCCGAACACGACAGCCAGACCTACACAAGCAGCCACCCACAGGACAATTTCAGAAAGAAATTTTGCAAGGTCGCGGGTACGCTAATTTTGAGGATTATTGCAGTAAGAGATTCAGTTTGCTGCATCCTTCAGCAATGAGGGAGGTGTGCTGGCAAGATCACAGAGTGAATAGGACCGACCAAAATTAGGTAGAGCATGTACCAACGGATATTATTAATTTTGTAATTACTCTATGATATCTGATCAATGTGTCACTGTCTCAAAAATCACATTCATATAAGTACAACTATACTCAGTTTTATCAGACCTTCTTGAGCGCATTGTTCGGTACATATAGGCGCTCAGGTGTCTTATCACGTAAACATATAATGATGGAATACATGTTGGTTAAGTCCAATTTGTTACTGGACTCTATTTTCTGCTTCTTACACTTTATAAGATTATTATGAATATTATTATTATATTATTATTATTAATAGTATTCTTATCATCATCAGTATTATATGGTAATATTGTTACGTATATACACAATGAACAGGTAAGTTCAGGTGAGATTTTCAACCAGCAAGCAGTACGTCAAAGGTTGACCGGTTAACCCTGATTTCACAAAACCGAGTTCTTTCAAATAACCATGCGCACAAATTCTATATCACTGACTAATAATGCGAACACTATAAAGTATACTAGGGCCAGAGGAATTGGTGCGAAGATCAAACACGAAATTTACGTAAAGTAGCTATACGTTATTATTTACACATACATATTATTATGCCTACCGAGGGAAACGAGCTAAAAATATAAATACGCGTACAGATACACAGAGACAGACATACATCAAACACTGGATCACCAGATTCTGCTAGACTATACGATATAATAGGGGAAAGGAGGAGGAGGCTATCGTTTACCCGACCCTACTCACCTAGGAATAATCTGTAAGAAAAGATAGCCTGACTAGAGACATATCAATAATTACCATACGAAGATAATTATAGCCTGACTAGATCTGAGACATAAA
>JAPQNM010000046.1:12291844-12331844 GCA_029783475.1 Metacarcinus magister
TGTCTCTCTCTCTCGCTCTCTCTCTCTCTCTCTCTCTCTCTCTCTCTCTCTCTCTCTCTCTCTCTCTCTCTCTCTCTCTCTCTCTCTCTCTCTCTCTCTCTTAATCCCATGGCGAGGCACCCTTGGGAATTAAGGTGTGTGTGTGTGTGTGTGTGTGTGTGTGTGTGTGTGTGTGTGTGTGTGTGTGTGTGTGTGTGTGTGTGTGTGTGTGTGTGTGTGTGTGTGTCTGTCTGTCTGTCTGTGTGTGTATTTGTCGATACATGAAACATATATTACTGAATTTACTTATGATGCTAATATTTTTCCTCTTACTTCTCTTTCATTATTTCTATCACTCTCCTTTTTTTTTCTCTCTCACGCTCAATGTCTGTCTCTCTTAATCTCTCTCTCTCTCTCTCTCTCTCTCTCTCTCTCTCTCTCTCTCTCTCTCTCTCTCTCTCTCTCTCTCTCTCTCTCTCTCTCTCTCTCTCTCTCTCTCTCTCTCTCTCTCTCTGAATAATTATAACATTTATTTGTATTTAAAAGGCGGATAAAAATAAACTTATAAGACATAATCTAAATATACAAATAGGTGTGTGTGTGTGTGTGTGAGAGAGAGAGAGGAAGAGAGTGGAAGAGAGAGAGAGAGAGAGAGAGAGAGAGAGAGAGAGAGAGAGAGAGAGAGAGAGAGAGAGAGAGAGAGAGAGAGAGAGAGAGAGAGAGAGAGAGAGGTGGGGGGTTATTTGAGGATTAAGATGAAGGACGGGTCACTGGAGGTCAGCCAATGACAGATCCCATAAAAAAGGTGGTGACATATGTCGCCTGATTTGGTATTTTGGTTAGGAAGAGCCTGGTATACTTTCCCTGCGATCAGTGTTAAGGTTGGGGAGAGCCATGTAGGGATTCCAGGGGACTGTACAAGATAAATATGTACATCTGAGAATTGCTACAAATCCTATGTGTATTTATTAATCAAAGAATCAGTTGTTTCTTCCTAACACTGGAGGCAGGAAGCAGCGAGACGGCGGGACTAAACCAGAGCCAGGCCAAGGCTTAGTCTCAGCCGCTGACGGCATGCATGTGTGTAGCTGACAACACGGCACCAGCTGACACACACACACACGCACACGCACACGCACACGCACACGCACACGCACACACACACACACGCACACACACACAGCACACATACACTTTATTTATAGTAGTTTCTGCACAACAATTTCCATTAAACGCATGAAAAGAAACACTGAATGACAAAATATGAATCAACTCTCCGCTGAATAATGACGGTTCAGTTGGATTTGTAACCTATAATTGTTTTCGATCCGATTTAAAATGCTTCTCACCACGTAATGAATATATTATATCTGAAATACAAAACTTGAGTGTGCAGAGCGAGACTTCAACTTTAAATTCATCAAAAGGAAAATGACGAGCCACCAGCCAGCAGTGTGAGTCCTGCTATGTTATGATTCTCTGTCATTCGTCCTCTATTGTCGATCAGCGATGACGATTGTGAAACAGAAACTCTATTTGTGGCACAGAAAAGAAGAACATATACCTAAAAAGTGTTCAAGTTATTTGCTGGAAGAAGACTAATCAGAATGCAATTTTTTCCAGAATATGTCAATACAATGAATAAGAGAATGAATACACTACTCAATCCTCGCTGTTAGAAAAGACAGGATACAAGCGTCAAAATGAGTAGCAAGATTTGTGCAATGACCCAGCGTGGCGAGGGTGCGGGAGGGGGAGGGAGGCGGAGGCAGCAGATGGTGGGGATTCAGGATTCAGCAAGTTTAGTAGAATAATGTGCAGGGTGATAACGATTGATGAGAGCAAGGGACGCAGCATCACAGGGGATAGTAAAAGATTAGAGAGAGACAATGAAAGGCAGAGGGTGATGTGATGAACAGCCTGCGACTTTAGCACGAGTAGAACACCGCCATTCATGGAAAATGTGAGTCATAAAGGTCTGAACGAGGCAGCCATACATGCATAGTGAGGACGGAGGTCGAGGTGAGATGAGGCTGCAACTGTTCAGCGCGTTTGACATCAAGGAAAGTGATTTAAAAGATGACTGCAACGGAGGATTTTGTAAAGGAGAGTTTGATGATGAGAAGCAGTTTAGTGTCATTTAGGAAAAGATGAAAATTATGTGGAAATATGTAAAGTTTCTCCGATGTGGAAAATCATTAGTGAATAAAACACTATTATAAACTAAGCGTCTTAAAACAGCTGCTCGAATGGGTTATTTTCTAATCAATATCAAGTTGTAAGCAATAAAATCACTTACACAATGGTAGGAAGTCAATGTATGGTTCACAAAGTTCAATTAAAAGCCAACTAATGAAAAGTTCAATTGTTTAAGAGGCAATACCGTTGAATCGGACACCATTATTAAGAAACTTCAGTGCAACTCGATTCTGTATCAACAAGATGAAAGGCACTCGTAAGTAAGGCTTCACTTTGATCAATATTTCTAAGGACAATTCAGGGATTCCACGAAGGGCAACTGTTTTCCGGATCAAGGCTATCAAGAGTCTTTTCAATGACGGCAATAACTTAATGGAAGAGTGAGGAAGAAGAAGAAAAACTACAAAGTCATCCAATGATTAACTTGGAGGAAAAATTTGAGCATAAAACTGACTTCACCTCCCCCCTCAACCCCCCCCCCAAAAAAAAGAAGGTATGTCTGTATTATTACTGTCTGAGCGAGAAGAACGAGGCGACGAAGAACATTAATAACTTCAAAGATTTAAGAGAGAGAGAGAGAGAGAGAGAGAGAGAGAGAGAGAGAGAGAGAGAGAGAGAGAGAGAGAGAGAGAGAGAGAGAGAGAGAGAGAGAGAGAGAGAGAGAGAGAGAGAGAGAGCAAATTCAAAAGGTCATGGAATTTTGGCATTTAGTACAGGTGAAAGGTTTCGTGTGAGCAAATCAATACCTTTGGCTTTGCTTCAGAAATAAATATACAACGAATGAATCTAAGAAAATGAGTTGCAGTTCCTTCTATAAGCTGCCGGGTAGTCACGGATGCCAGACAAGCTAAACCACGTCACTCTACTGAGGATCCCCGCGTGGAATGCACCTCCACGCCTCAGACAGTTAATTCAGTATTGAACGCTGAATAAACTAAGTATTTCCCGACACCAGCCTCCGGTAACGACCAAGAAACTACTAACCCATTCTAACTCTTCCCATTGACAGTCCTTCGCCGTGCCTTACGCTTGGTTACAGTTCCTTTGGTCCTGAGAAGTGCATCCTCCCTTAGTAATCTTATCAGACCACACGTGTGTAAGCTGCTGGAACAGTTCAGTAACGTTATAAAGGATATTCATTGCACCTTCGACGTGATGTGTATAAGTATACTTCCCATAGCAGTGTTAATTTGTCCTTAACACGTATTTATATTTCAAGGTTATCATAAATGCAAGTCAGTCTTCGTTAGTGTCATCTGCCATCCATCGCTTACCAACTAATCTGACCAAAGCGAGGCTACTGAAGCTCTAAGTCGAGGTTCTTCAGCATGTTTGTCAAAGTGATGCCATGCTTGCTGCTTTAACAACAAGACGCGCCACTTGAACCAAAAGCACCATTTTAGAACCATTGCAGACGCCATTACCCTGATATGATGGTTCACTGGAAAGCAACGACGATTTCGCAGAATTTTTGTTCTCTGAAACTGGTCGCAAGGGAAATAAATTTGTGGCTGAAAGGAAAAGCTGGATATAATAAGCACACGGGCTGGAGGACATAAATAGATAGAGAATGTTGGGTTGATGCTACACCAACCGCTGTGGCTCGTGGAAAACAGAAAGCAAAGATTCCTCTCTAGCTGAATACAGGAAATTGATACCATGAACAAAGCTGACCAAAACAATTAAATAACCAGGCACACAGACCGAAGAGAAAGGAAAATAGGATGATGTGCTCTGAAATAAACCAATAATTAATTCAAAATAATAATAATTCGAGGATAAAAAAAAAAAAAAACATATATTAGCATGACTACGAAATAAAAAAGTTATGAAAATCATGCAAATTCTACATCGTGCGGTAAGAGTGAGGTAAGTGCACTCACGAACACGACAGGAAAAGAAGACATACGTAACAGGCATTCCCGTTAAAGGCATCACACACTTGAGTCTCGATGCCGCAAATTTGAAGCTTACAGAACGAGAGATAATATCCACAAAGTGAGTTATATCAGTCACTGTGAATATTCCAGGAGAAAATATTATCCACCAAGATCCATGCTGCCACACCTACCCATGACAATGCATCGCCTTCCCTTGCCTTGCCTCGCTGGATTATATTTGCATCAGAAAAAGAAAGTTGCAGTGAGAAACTCGCCTTGACAGGTATTACTCAAAGCATTAAGTCGGCGGAGTCAATCGATTTGACACACTTCCAAAAGCCTCGACGTCCATCCCACTATTCCAGAAACATAATTCCATTGGACATTGAAGGTTGTCTCTGGGTTGGGATACACAAAGAAAGGTCACTCCGGCAAACTGTATTATATTTTCATGGATATAAAGCCCAACATTCACTATTCTGTTAATATTTTACTCTGTTTCGCGCACTCAACACAATATTTACTGATGACTCCCCCTCGGATTCACCAACACTTAATCTTTCACTAGTATCATGTACAGGGTCATTACGTATCATTATACTGCATTATACTTCATGTCATAGGTTATCAATCTCTCCAATGTTAGTAATTATCAGTTTACCTTCATCTCAGTCTTATATCTGCATCTCACTGACAAGATGAAGGCAAGATTCCACCGGTACTCAGAAAGGTGAGGTTGACGGGACCATCTAGGAGGCTGTGGGAGGCGTGGTGGGAGCGGGCAACACACGGACCATTTCTTATCTGTGGTCACATCCTGTCGATAACGCCATTGGGGCAGTTTAGGCAATAGTGTTTTATGTGACGCTTTATCGAATGTTTTCATCGTACAATAAATACATTAAGTTATTTTTTATCTTTTAAGTTTAGCATCTTTTCCTCCAGTCACGATTATACTGAGTGAGCGATACTTACTGAAGAATGCACACGTTTTCAAATTGTATCACTTCTTGCTTGGGATTATTTTTTTCTCGATCACTAAAGCTCAAGTAAGATTTATGCTAACATAGTCAAGAATTTTTTGATCTTATTAAATATTTTATCTTCTCCAGCACTCCCATCCCCTTCCTTCACTTCAATGCCACACTCCCATCCCCTCCCTTTCCCCTCCATCCCTCCCTTCCCCCTCCTCCCTAACCTTACATCCACACCCACAACACTCCTTACCCTCCTCTCTCCCCCTCCTCTATCCTCACCCTCTCGCACCCTACTTTCCTTCCTCCTCCACCCAGATCTCACACGCTAAAACCACGTCTCGTCGTATCTCCCACAGACCTTCCCACTGCCAATGCCAGGTTCGGCTCGTCGCTGGACGCCACCAACATCAAGGAAGGAGACGACGTGTACTTCGAGTGTTCCGTCCATGCCAACCCGCAGGTCTCACACGTCACCTGGCGCCACAACGTAAGTTAAAGAAAGGTTGGGAGAGAGAGGAGAGTGGTGAGACTGTGTGAGTATAGACATAGATGCGTGTGGAGTGTGTGGTGTGTGAGGGTGAGGATAGGGTGTGTGTGCGAGGGTGTGTGTGTGAGTGAGGAAGGGTGTGTGAGGGTGGTAGAGGGTGATATGATAGAAATAAAGAGTGAATGAAAAGAAGGATGAAAACAATTTAGGAAGAAGCAAATCATAATGAGAGGAGAGGTCGAGAACAAGCTTCCTATCCCCTTCCTTCACCTGTTTGCGTGTCCTCGTCAAGGTAACATGCTAGGCAGTGCACGTCGCCTACTACACTACTTAGCTTTACGATCCAGCACTGCACGCACTCACGACCTAAAGCCTAAACTACAAGCATCGAGTCAATACAGTGAATACATGACACATTCCTCCCCCTGGATACTCTACATTACAGAGGCAAAAGAGGTAGCCCTGTTTTTCCTGCATTGCTTTAATCAGCGTAGGAATAGTTTATATTAATTTTCATTTTGCATTATTTTAGTTAATCCTCAGCTCTCTTATCACCATTGTAGAAAAAAAAATGTATAGATAATATAATTTCACTCCTGTTATTTATTCTTTTTGATCGTCCACCGTCCTTTGTATTCCTATAATATTCCTTCGCCTACTGTGTTTTCCCAGGAGCGAGTACCTTTATTTGCATGTATATCATCTTGTCTCTTTAAACTTGTACATAACTCTCAAAGCACCTCTTCAACAAAGTCTCTACATAATGTCCTCTGTTTTCCCATCCCTTACCCTCACTTCTCTTCCCTTCCCTTCCCTTCCTTTCCCTTCCCTTCCCTTCTCATTTCTTCCCTTCCCTTCCCTTCCCTTCCCTTCCCTTCCCTTCCCTTCCCTTCCCTTCCCTTCCCTTCCTTTCCCTTCCCTTCCCTTCCCTTCCCTTCCCTTCCTTTCCCTTCCCTTCCCTTCCCTTCCCTTCCCTTCCCTTCCCTTCCCTTCCCTTCCCTTCCCTTTCCTTCCCTTCCTTCCCTAACCACGAACACTTGTCTCCACTTATCCTAACCAAACCAAAACCTAACCTCACCTAACCTAACCTCACCTAACCTCACCTAACCTAACCTAACCTAACCTCACCTAACCTAACCTCACCTAACCTAACCTAACCTAACCTAACCTAACCTAACCTCACCTAACCTCACCTCACCTCACCTCACCTCACCTAACCTAACTAACCTAATTCAACCTAACCTAACCTAACCTAACCTAACCTAACCTCACCTAACCTAACCTAACCTAACCTAACCTAACCTAACCTAACCAAACTTAACCCCAACACTTGTCTCCGCCCGCAGAACTTGGTCTTGCATCACGAGGTGGAGGTGGGCGTGATTGTGAGCAACATGAGTCTGGTGCTTCAGGGCGTGACGCGGGAACAGGCTGGGCGTTACTCCTGCCACGCCCATAACGAGGTGGGGGACGCAGGCTCAGCTACACTTAGGCTCGACGTGAAATGTGAGTACGAGGCTATTAGGGAGGTGAAGGAGGAGGACTAGGGAGGGAGACGGGAGGATGGAAGGGATGGAGGGATGTGAGGAGGGAAATAGGGATGGAAATAGGGAAGGGAGGGAGGAGGGGTGAAGGGATGAGGGGAAGCAGGGAGGAGGCCAATAGGGATAGATGGAGAGAAGGATGAAGGGAAGGAAGGTAGGAAGATAGGAGAGATGGGAGGGAAGCAGGGAGATGAAAGGGTGCAAGTGTATGGACTGGGGAAGGAAAAAAGAGGAATAATAATAATAATAATAATAATAATAATAACAACAACAACAACAACAACAACCACCACAACCAGGTAAAGCCTCAACACATTACACACCTTTGAACATGCAGAGCTAGCTAAAAAAAAAATATGTAAAGTTAATTCCTTGCTGGATTCCGAGGTGATTAATGTTATCAGAGAGCTCTCAGACTAGAACAGAGGGGAAGGGAGGAGGTGATGGGAGGGGAAGGGAAGTGTGGTGTGGGTATGGGAAGGGGAAGGGAGGGGAAGGTAGGGGAAGGGAGGGAAGGTAGGGGAAGGGAGGGAAGGGAGGGGAAGGGCATTGATAACACCTGCTAAGTAATGTAGGTTGAAGGGAAGTGAAGGGAAGTGAAGGGAAGGTGTGAATGAAGCGTGTTAGGGAAGATATGAAAAGAGGAAGGGAGGGGAAAAGAGGGGAAAAGGGAGAGGAAACGAGAAAGAAAGATGGGAAAGGGTAGGAAATAGAAACGAGTGTAGAACTGTATCTCCCTTTTTCACCCTCCCTTTCTGTGTGGTGAAGGACTGATAACACATCTCTCTCTCTCTCTCTCTCTCTCTCTCTCTCTCTCTCTCTCTCTCTCTCTCTCTCTCTCTCTCTCTCTCTCTCTCTCTCTCTCTCTCTCTCTCTCTCTCTCTCTCTCTAACGACGCGAATACGAGCCTATATGGACCTCATAGAAATATATTTAGGGTAAAAAATCCGACACGAACAAGTGATAATTGTCAATGGTGAGTTTAGAGGTTTTAACTGTGATGGGGGGGGGGGGGGAGGGGAGAGGGGAGAGGAGAGAGGGAGAGAGGGGAGAGGAGAGGGGAGAGAAGGGAGGTTAGAGTAATAGAGAACAGAATGCTACTATAGAGTATCACAAGCATATAGCGATTTTTTTTTTGAGTGGTAGAGTCAACTATTTCGTAACTAATTGACTACTCTCTCTCTCTCTTTCTCTTTCTCTCTCTCTCTCTCTCTCTCCCTCTCTCTCTCTCTCTCTGCAAAGGAAGGAAACGATAGCGAAGGAGGAAGTAAAAAGAATAGAACAGAAAAGAAAAGAAGACAAGAGAATAAAGGAAAACAAAAAAAAGAAACTAAAAAAAAAAAGAAGAAAGGAGGAAGAGAAAAATAAGAAGAAAGAGAAAGAAATTCGAAAAAAAACTTGAATGATAATTAGGAGAAATATAAGAAAGAAAGACGAACCGAAGTATAAAAGAGAGAGAGAGAGAGAGAGAGAGAGAGAGAGAGAGAGAGAGAGAGAGAGAGAGAGAGAGAGAGAGAGAGAGAGAGAGAGAGAGAGAGAGAGAGAGAGAGAGAGAGAGAGAATGAAAATAAAAGAGCAACAAGGAAAAAGTTGGACTAGTGATATGGAAGAGAGGAGAGGAGAGAGCAAAGAGGAAATAAAGATAAAAGAATACAGAAAACAAGGAGATAGAGGAGTAGGAAAGGAGAAGTGAGGAGACAAGAAGAGGATGGAGAAGAATGGAGGAAGAATCGAAGGAAGGAAGGAAGGAAGGAAAAAAAGTGGAGAGAGAAAAGGAGGCAAGTAGAAGAGAATGGGAAAGAATAAGGGAAGGAAGGAAGGAAGGAGGGAAAAAGGGAGGAAATCAGAAGAGGAAGGAGAAGAATAAATGAAAAGACATATAGATAGTTACAAATAGACGAGCATTTCATCAACTACAGATTACAATGAAAGCTAAAATTCCAGAGAGCAACATAAAAGGTGCAGTGATACGGACAGCAACAATAACATTCAGTCAAATAATTAATACCTGCAGACCAAAACAAACATTCTGACATCAACGTAATAAAAGGAAAAAGAAACGATACTGTACCATGATTTTAAATACGTGAAATAAATAACATGAATAACCTAGTACATACAAGTACACTATTGAAAGGACAACACAGGCGTTCAATGGCTCAAAAAAAGAATGGTGATTGTTGGATGTAATGTGATGAGTGACAGGAGACGCCCACAACACACCCCACAACACGCCCATATGTCTGTACCAGGCCAAGGGTGTTCCTGCAAGGGGAGGCTGAGGCTATCCAACCCAACCCACTCTCCTGTTTGTTCCCTCGTGCCTTATACACACCTAAGCAGTGAAAAATCATGTGTAAGTTTATATTCAGTGAGAGAAGGATGAGGAGGAAAATTTGAGAGAGAAGTCATTTAATACCATTCACGCCTTGTCTTCATCACCATTATCACCCTTTCACCCTCACCACTCAGCCTTCACTCAGCCTTTGGTTCACCACGTCCTGACTCCCGCCACTCACCCACTGCCGCACTGACCACCTCCAACGTGATGATTAAAGAATTGCTGACACGCATTTTGGAAGGTCAGGAAAGCCCTTTCAGTCAGACAGTTTCCACAAGCTATGAAAAGCATCAGCATAACTAAAGTTCTGATCATCACTGCAGCCCAGCACCAGCACCAGCATCTGCTGCGTCGCGATTACGACTTGGAAATTTTTGAACGCTCTGCAGTAAACTTAGCAAATGTTCCTGCCTGCTGGAAATTCAACTGAAGAACCGTCGCGTCCGAAAAGATAGAAAAGTAGTGTGGGAAGAGTTGCAGGAGTTGAATCAGAGACATTTGGCACTCAGTCATGCGCACACAAACCTTCTACAGCAAAACTTTGTCCTGCCGGGCACCCTGCACGAAGGTAAGGGACAGGCAAGACTGGCTGAGCCCAAAGTTTTGCTAAAGGAGAAGTACGACCAGGCTGCTGAGGGACACACCCAAGTGGCCGAGTTCTACGAAGACAACATCCAGAAAGTTAATGAAGTGCTGATGAAGTCCCGAGAGAAGATGCAGGAGCAGTAGGAAGAACTGGTGGGCGAGGTGGGCGAGGCGCTGCTCAGCCTCAAGACAATGAAAGAAAAGTACGAGAAAGTCATGAAGCAGAATGAAAATATAAGTGAGTGTTAGGACGGCAGCGGAGTAAGAATAAGATTCAATTTATAAGGAAAGAAAAAAACTAAAGAAAATATTATGAAATTAGGAAAAGAGAGAGATCAGGCTTTGAGAAATGTATGCATTCCAGACAGAAAACTTTGTAATGTGTTGCAAGAAGAGAGACAGCTTTCAAAAATTCATGATGTGGGAGTGAAGGCTCATGGAAAAATTATACAGGAGGATAAATAATATATAAAGATTTTACGTGACAAAGATGAAATAATAACTCAGCTCACACACAGAAAAGAAGCCTAGACGAAAAAAGAAAAAAAACAGCAGTTATGAGAGTTTTTCGAAAAGAATATTCGAACATATTTTGAACCATACGAAGAAATAATACAAGACAGCGACCGAAAACAAAAGAAAATTCTTAATGACAGAGACTAGCCGCCCTAAAAATTTTAACGAATGGAGAAAAGTGACGTTGAACTCCAGAAGGAAAAAGAGCGAAAAATCTACGTAAATAACATTAATAAATTTCCTTAGACTTTGTTACAGATCATGAAGGAAGGGAAGGAACAGTAATCGTGGGTAGTAAAGGGAAAAAAAAAGGAAGGGATTAAGTTGAGAAATTTGCTATTAAAGTGATAGCTCAGTAGGAAATTAATAAGTGGAAGAAGCGAGAGCCGACGTTGTCTCTTATATACAAACACAGGATAAAAATTCTACCTTCTATATCGCCACGCCGGTAAAGGTCACTGATACTGCTGCCTTGACTCTTGGAAAAAAATATTTGGTAGGAATTCGTAAATGCACATCGTTAATATTTTAGGATGCACCCATGAGAACATAGACTCGCTGCGTGGCTCTAAAGAAAAAAATTGTGGGTTTCAGATATACTTTTTAACCCAGGGTGTTTGCAAACCTAGCATATTTTCTAATGGTTCCCTCTACCTAGATGGCACATAGTCTTTTCTGACCACTCCCTCACCGCCTTCTCCACATCACAATATCACAGACTCTTCTTTGTTTCCCTTTCTTCCCTTATTAAGATTAAAAACTCATCCCCAGCCATCACCAGGTTCTCTCCTTAGTCGAGTACATAGCCGTGAGAATACATATCATAACGTGTCCTCTTATTGCTGCTTATTATAGCTGCATCGATGACTAGACCGTCGTATACAACTGTTCTAAGCTAGTGTGTTACAACGCGTTTCAAGATCTCTTTAGGTTTGCCGTCATCGGGGACAGCTCCATCTAGGGATCTATGTTTATCCGACACCCAGAGCTTCATCAAATTAGCTTGTCTGTCCTTGTGATGTACTACAGCCTCCATATGCGACTTTTGTATTGGGTTGATATCGTTTGGTTTTTCTACTTTTTGTCTCCCAGGGTATTAGGAAGTCATTAGGAAGTGTAACACCTTATTGAACTTCGATATATCTGACAGCCCTTCACCGTAATCTCTCGTTGGTAAAATAGTTTGATTCTAATATCTGTCTCTTTTTTTTTTCCTCTCTCTCTTTCTCTTTCTCTCTCTCTCTCTTTCCTAATATGACGAAAAAGAAATATGTGTTCCCTTCCGTAAGTAATCAATCATGCAAAGAAACGCCGCTGCTCTTCCTTATTTATTTACTGACATTCATCGTAAAAGCATGGACTCCGGGAGACACATATCACAAGTTGCACAACACTAAAAGGCTTTACCGATGTCAAGGCAAGTAAATAATTTCCGTTCTATACTTCGCCACGGAATAAAAAATAAATAATGATAATAATAACAAAGTGAAGGGTAGATACAATAATTTTTTTTTCAATTCTTTCACCTACTTGCATTTGCACTCCCTTTGGGATGTGTAATAAAAAAAACAAATCAATAAAACTGACTTTACCTTCCTTCTTTCTCTTCTTTTTATCTACTAACTCCATCTTAGTCTGTCTCCTCGTGTTAAAACAATAATAAACAAGACACAACTAAGAGCCAGATAATATTTTTCCATTCACAGTACAAGTAACCAGCCATCAACAGTCTTCCAGCATAACAATCTTTACCTCACAATACAAGTAACAAAAATAACAAGCAGTCATTCCCATACTGATACCAGGAGGACCGACCGCCTGCTACTACTCTTGCATCTGTTTGGTTGGCATTCACATGTAAGTATGTAATGTTTTTTTCTCTCCAGACGCCCCTGTGTGCGCCCCTGGTCAGGTGACGCGCTATGCCGTGAGCCGCTACGAGGATGCTGAAGTGACGTGCTCGGTGCAGGCCAACCCGCTGCAGGCCACCTTCCACTGGACCTTCAACAACACAGCAGACATGATCGACGTGCCTCAGGGCCGCTTCACCTCCTCCAGCAGCCACAGCGTCATCACCTACACGCCCATCGCCACCCTTGACTACGGCACGCTGCTCTGCTGGGCCTCCAACACCATCGGCACCCAGCAGGAGCCGTGCATTTTCCACATTGTGCCTGCCGGTAAGGTTCCTTCTGAATATAAACTTGCTGTGTGACAACATTATTTCCTGTGGCGCCGACCTCACGTCTGTCATTGAAGGAATAATGCAAAGGCAAAGGCCGCCGCTCCTCCTCGAAGAAATGAGATGCAGGAATGGAACTTTTTCTTTTTTACGAATTAAAGACAGATTTTGTTATCTCACTAACAGAAACGTTAACCATAAATAACGTAAGTGCTAATTCTGCATTTCTCTCACGTAAGTACCATTCACCTCACACCTCTTCTGGTCCATCCTCCCAGGCAAACCAGAGCCGCCTCAAAACTGCACGGCGGGACAACGTACTCGCACCTCCGTTCGAGTGCGTTGTACGGCCGGGGACAGCGGTGGTCTGCCGCAACACTTCCTCCTACAGGCCATGTTGGAGGACGGAGAGACACACGCCTTCAACCTCACCTCCTCCAACCCAACATTCTTCGTAAGTTACCTCCATGCAAGTCAGCCCCAACCACCTCTCACCCCACCCTCACCCCACCACCAACCAACCATCAATTCCACATTAAATTTCCTGAAGTAGAATAAGTATTACAAAAAACTGCTCCAGTTCACCCCAAGTTAAAAGTTTTCGATACTATGTCATCGGATATATTAGTTTCCTCGTGCCTTGTGGTGGGCATGCATTAAAGGAACCACATCTTTATTTCTTAGTTCACTTTGACATACGAGTTTGTTGTTGTGGCACACGCTCCCTAACCCAGCCATTCCCCTTTCCCCCACTAGCACCCAGCCACTTATTACTCTTTATTCCCTTCACAATGCACCAATAATTCAGAGCCGCCATATATATGTGTTCCCCGCGTCACGCCTGCAGGTAGAGGGGCTGCGGGCTGGGGGTCGCTATCGCCTCACCGTCTCAGCGCACAACCAGAAAGGCTCCAGCCGGCCCGTTCACCTCACCCTGACAGGGGCACCTCGCTCCTCAGGCTCCTCATTCCAGGCTCGAGGTGTGTATGCGAGTGTGTGTGTGTGTGTGTGTGTGTGTGTGTGTGTGTGTGTGTGTGGTGTGTGTGTGTGTGTGTGTGTGTGTGGTGTGTGAGTGTGTAAATATGTTATCGTACAATATTGAGTGTCGGTAGTGTAGTCAAACGTGCAGGAGGCGAGTAAAAGCTGTACATCACTATAGCTTCGACATGAAATTATTTAACAAAACTCTTTCATAACACAATATTCCTAAAACCCTCGCTGCCCTTCACCTACAGACGGCCCATCAGAGGCAGAGGTTCGTGACGGCAAAAACGGCGGCGGCAGTAACAGCGGGAGTAGTAGTGTGGAAGGGACAGGTGGCGGTGAAGGAGGTAATGGTAGTGGCGGGAAGAAGTACCTGGGGGTGTTGTCCATGCCTTCCCTCATCCCTGCCGCCCTTGGGATAGGCGCAGGACTCGTCTTTATCATCATCGTCCTCATCCTTCTCATCACCTTCCGCACACGCCGCCCACAACGTCGTCGCCACTCCCACCACGAGGATTCACCAGGGAAGGACTCTGAAACTGGGGACACCGCTACCACCACGCCCTCTACCGCCCCCGCGCATCACCACCACCACCATCACCTCCTCGCTACTCCCTGGACACCATTCACCCAGCATCACCCACCACACCACATGCCTAGAGAGAGAGACACAGGTGAGAGGGCCATCACCTCCACTACCTCTACCACCACCACCACCCTCCACCCCAGCACTACATTCACCACTAATACTCCTGCACCCTCAAGACGCTCACCACCAAGCCGTTCCTCTGTCTCAGGTGGAGTCTGAGAGTGATGCCGAGCCAGATGTGATCCCATTGCAGGAGGGTTGCCGCCCCCCCGAACTGGACCCACCCCCAGCCACCCTCCTGCCCCCTAGCCGATACCAGTACGGACCTGTGCCCGCCCACACCACGCCCACGGTAAGGATTGGAGACTAGTTAGCCTTATTTATACAAAGGTGTGTGTGTGTGTGTGTGTGTGTGTGTGTGTGTGTGTGTGTGTGTGTGTGTGTGTGTGTGTGTGTGTGTGTGTGTGTGTGTGTGTGTGTGTGTGTGTGTGTGTGTTTATTTATGGCGCCCGTTCGTGTGAACTGCATTATTCCTGAATGACAAACTGAAATTGCATTAGTTTTATCACTAGGAAATTTTAACCTTCCCCCAAGACTCCTCCCCCTCCCAGGCCAGCCCTAGCAGCAGTAGAGGCGCCGCCCCCACCTTGAGGGACCCCGCGTGTGCTCTCCACATGGCCTATGAAGTCCCACAACTGCTCTGCCCCCAGCCGTCCCAACGCCCCACAACCCTCCCTCGACACCCGCCCAGGCCCCCTGCCAAGGCGCGGCCTCCCTCAGTCCTAACCGGCCCCAACTTAACCCTCTGCTCTGAACTTGAAGGCGGCCTGCCCCCACCGCCCTTAGAGTACCAGAGTGCCAAGGAGGAGGAGGCCTTCGGAGGTGGACAGAGCCAAGAGGAAACCGCGTCGCCGAGCCAAGTGAAGAGGGAAAGCTCGGTATGATAAAGTGCCGTGTGTGTGTGTGTGTGTGTGTGTGTGTGTGTGTGTGTGTGTGTGTGTGTGTGTGTGTGTGTGTGTGTGTGTGTGTGTGTGTGTGCGTGTGTGTGTGTGTGCGTGTGTGTCGAGGTATGTGCACGAGCGGTGTGGAATGCAAGCACCGCTGTTTACGAGACGCTCAGTACAAACTTTACAAGCGGAGTCCATCTTTTGTTCCCTTGCAGACTCCTACACACACAAATGTCTACACAGTGAACGTGCATAACAGTCACACGTAAGCGGAAAATACGTACGTGAAAACATATATTGATAAAGATTGATAAAGAAGTAAAGGAGGTGAAGAAACTTGCTTCAGAGTGTAGAAAGAAAAGGAAGACGAGACTACAAGGAGGTAAACCGGCAATACGTTCTTGATTAAAGGGTTCAACGAGGCGGGGCGGGGCGGGTTTTAGGGGGGCGGGGCGTGAACATGATTTCAGCGGTGTATTCAATGTGTATGTGTGTGTGTGTGTGTGTGTGTGTGTGTGTGTGTGTGTGTGTGTGTGTGTGTGTGTGTGTGTGTGTGTGTGTGTGTGTGTTTATGTACGTATGTTCTGGTGGAAGCGAGACATGTGTGACGGATATGACCAAAAATTTTACCTGTGATATAACACAAAATAAAGTAATTAAATATGTAAAACCTATTGCATTATTATTTCCCCACTTGCACGATAACAACAATAATAATAATAATAATAATAATAATAATAATAATAATAATAATAATAATAATAACAATAATAATAATAATATAAATAATGATGATGATGATTTCACTTAATATATGAAGGCACTCTATCCGTCACTCCCTGATTCAATATTCATGGCTGCAGGACGGGAGGACACGACAGGCGGGAAGAATGGGTTCCATCATGCAATGCAAACATGAATAAATGTATTTTACCTCTTTTTTGTATACAGTTCGACTTTAATACCTCGCTTTCAAATTGACAGACAAACAGACAGACAGACAGACAGACAGACAGACAGACAGACAGACAGACAGACAGACAGACAGACAGACAGACAGACATAGATGTACTGTACACACAACACGCCTGCTAGATAGATAATTCCATATTGTATAAAGTCCTACTATTTGTTTAACAGAAAGACAGAGATAAGCTTGATGTTGTTCTAAATATATATCATACATACGAGTATACAAACTATAATTACTTCCGCTGCTGCTTAAACACGCAGAGACACAACAGAATGAGGTACGCTCTTTATTATTCATCAAGAGCCTCGTGTAATGTTTTGCTAAGCATCTGTACATAACTATTTTCTGCTCATATATAAGCTGCTCTCAGGCAAGTGTCATTTAGTAAAGCATTGGAGAGCGTCGCAGAGAGTCTTGATCTCCTGCCTTGCTTAAGATGCTGGTGTACATGCTGCCACACTTGTCCATGAGGGCTAAAACACTAACAGCAAGCAGGAATTTCTGTTGACAACTGGCAACGCTATACTGTGAGGGTAGAGGCTCGTGTACGTATGTAATATGCATAACGAGGCGACTGAGACGACTTCCGCAACACATGACCTGACGCCTCTTCCTTTGTGGCACGACTGTGTCTGTCTGTCTCTTCGTTCGCCACCACTGGGAGGCTGGGACGGTGGCGGGCTTCAAGACGGCAGCGTTAAATCGTTACTCGCTGTCTTGCCTCCACAAAACCAGCTCTCGGAACCAACTTAATTGAGTCAAATGCAATTATATTTTCCAATAAAAGTAATTTGAAGTAAAATATTCCACACACGGAGGACATGGAGGTAAGGAATCAAAATGCACCTTGTGTAATCAGTTTTTTCACCTGATTTCCGCTTCTGCTGCTGCTGCTGCTGATGATGATGATGCAATGTCACTATTCTCACACCTAACGCGCCTTACATATGGAGAAATAAATTAGATATTATGATTCCAAAGGTGAATTCAAAGGTGTTATGTTATGATGAATTATTGTGAAAAATTTAAACTATTGTCTTTTGCCTGTTATCGTCGCATTAATTGAAGGAAATAGAAAATGGATAATGAACACTCATAAACAAATCAGATCATTCCTCATTCAACCGATACAAATACACGTTTTAGGCCAAATATAGAGATGTACAACCAAAACGAACATTCAAATAAGATGCAGTGAATACAAACATGCCTTGATTATAAACATTGAACATCCATGACTAACCAAACCCATGATGCTGTAGGGAGGCAAATGATGCATGATTGATGAGCACCAGCCTTAAAAGCGACGCACCATTTCAGAATAGTAAAGAAATCACTCGCATTTATTCCTGGCTACACCACTTTTAAGCATAATGTGAGCGGCATACTGGCTTTCACATTTCCATGGATTTGTGAGCGACGTCCAAGTATCTGGCCTGATTTCCAATGCTACACTTCAGAAGAGGAGGCGGTGAGTGAGCTGGAAAGGTATGGAAGTGATGGAGGTGGAATTTTGCGTTGAAGTGACAGCTATTTTTCATCTGTTAGAATGTGGTTTAAATCACGCTCCTGTCACCTCGATATCCAGCCTTGCATTGTGATTTCGGTCAAGTAGAGGTAGTGTTAAAGGGGTTCAGTAGTGTTATAGATAGAGTTTAGTCGTCTATGAGATTTGATGTTGAAATTGATAAATGAATATGGTTATTATATTAAAAAATGTGATGTAGTATTATGGTGTGCTCTGCTCTGCTCTTCTCTTCTCTTCTCTTCCCTTACTTTCTCTTTTTTTCTCTTCTCTTTTCTTTATTTCTCTTTTACTCTATTCTCTTCTATTATATTATATTACCTTCTCTTCTATTTTTTTTTCTCTCTCTCAGGTTCATCCTCACCTTTTTTTTTCCTCCTGTGATCCTCATCGTCACTCACCCTTGACACACTCACTCTCATAATCACTCATTCCTGCTTTCAACACTCACACTCACACTCACACTCACACACCACACCCCCCCCCACCCCCACACACACACACACACATACACTCATTCCCTCACTCTCTCGTTACCCTTTTTTTTTCATTATTTTTTTTCCCTTAAATTATAATGTAAATCAGGTGTTCGCAAACTGTGATGGCCGCGGGCTTGCACTTTACACTCCAGTTACTTTTGAACTTTTGTTTTTTAGAGTTCCATTTAACGTTTATATTCTTTTTCTTTTTTTTCTACGGATATGTTTAGCGTAAAGTATTCTGACGTTATTTTTTTGACATGGCTCTTCTTTTCCTCTCTTAACTTTCCATCCATCCATCCAGTCTTTTCTTCCACTCTCTTTTGCTTTCATTTGTTTGAATATGAATACGTAGAGATTAGTAGAAAAGTAAGAAGATACATAGCAAGATAGATAGATAGATAGTTAGATAGTTAGATAGATAAGTAAATGGATATAGTAAATAGATAAACATATACACAATAGTATGTAAAAAGTGGTATTATCCTCCATCTGTGTTTAGCTCTCCTTCATTTCATCCTCCTGCCTTGGAAAACTTTTAAATGACTCGGATTCTTTCCCTGGAATCAACACTAATGGGTTTTCCTTCCTTTGAAAGACGACAGCTCACGGATTTAAAGTTCGCTAATATTTCCTGATTATTAATACGAGGAAAAAATATACACGACTGCAGACTCAAAGCCGGTGTGAAGCCTAGGGAACGGAAGAACAGGATCAACACGCGTCTTAATCTTGACAAAACACTAACTTTTTCCTTAATACATCTTATTCTACTTTATGTTTGGTAATCTAGTAGCTTTGTCGCAAGATTAAGGTAAGGCCAGACACGTCTTACCTCGACCCAAGGTAAGTACAATTCTATTTCCTTTGTTCTACCTCACGACCGTCTCCTGCCCTTACAGACTGTCGTGGATAATGATTCCTTAACAAGGGTCAAAGGGATCGGTGTAGCAGCTGGGTCTCCTTGTGTACCTTCCCTTGGTTCTCCAATTACCTTTGTAGCGACCGTCTGCTGAGGAGTATGAGAGGATGGACAGCTGACTGGCCTTGTTGACTGTCTAAACATGATTCAAACCGATAGACAGCTTTGGATTTACACTTTTTGACGCTAAGTATTATATCTCAGAGAAACATTAGTGGAAGGAACTAACGATGCCATCACAGTGACTGACTTCGAGGAAAAGTTTTAATATAGCGTTCATTCAGCTTCCAGTCACGACCTTCATCCCTCAAGAGTCAAAGGGTGGCTTCCTTTTGTTTTTATCTTGTCTTTCTACATTGTTAATCAGTGTGTGTTATCAATACAGCTTTGATCTGCGTGGAACAGCGCCTCGTGTTTCCAAGAATGCGTGTGAGTGATCAGCTGACAGGAAGCAGACAGCGGCACTACGTTATTGATGACTCACTTTGTCACGAACGTAATTTATGATGAATCTGGTGTTCCCGAGGGAGTGATCAGGAGTCTGTGTTTTTATCTTTGTGTTCTAATATTGGAAACAGATATTTATGGGTTGGAATTTTGTTTGACTTAAATTCGCCTCTTAATAATGGGTCCGAACATTTCATCCCTTGAAAAAATAAACACATTGAAGACTAATGCATCAGGTGAGACAGGTAAGCATCACAGGTGACGCACACACCTGGCTGAGTGAAGCAAGCAAAGGGCAAAGTTTTTTTTATCCATTAGGTTTTATTCCTCACTCACAAGTCATGGCAGACAAGAAAGTGCTCGTCCAGCCTGGTGGGGAGGAATATTTTATCCGTTACAAGTCCACCAAGCTGCCAGACAGTCTCACCAAGCTCACGGGTAACACGGACCTGTCAATACTACGTGTCCCCCGAATTGGAAGAAACTGGTGCTGCAAGAATCCAAAAAATATCATCGTAAATATTCAAGGAGAACGAGTCACTGGTAAACCGGATTGGTAACACAGTGGTGGTGACAAGAGCCAGTGGTGTTGCATGACCAGGTAGCGTCCAGCCGTGATCCTGGACACCCGAGGCAGGGATGAGCTGTTCCCGTTACATATGGTGCTGAAACCCATCCATCTGGCCTCCTGTCAAACAACTTTCACAGCGGTATAAAAGCAGGTGGATGATCGCGGGGAATCAACATGGTGCTGGGGAGGTAAAGGGTCGCGTTGGGGCAGGTAAATCATAATGAATGTCTGGATCACTGCGGAACACTACATGATACATCACCAGCATCACCATTAAAGACAGACAGAAGCGTTCACTTCATCACCAGAATGCAGCGGCTCGTCACAGATTCATCGCTAATATTTCAGGGTGGAAAGAAAAAAAATTAATGCACGGGAGAGGGATAAGGAAAATTCAATAGCCATATATGAAAAGGAGATTATATTACTGGATGAAATATTATTCGATACAGAAAATATTAGGGAAGTGAAGGTTGTATGATTATGAAAAGTAAAAACAAATATGAGTCACGGTTTGAGGTCAAGTACTTTTAGAGAAAACTAATAAAAACTATATTCAAACAAGCTTCACTTTCTATTTCCTATTCACTTAATTTTCTGTCTCAATGGAACTTTTATAGTGATGCACAAGACACAACCTTATTTTTTTTTTTTTATTTATTCCAACAGACTCACTTTACTGAAAATATCAACTACAAACCTCAGATCTTAACTCCTTCAACACAAAACCAAAAACGTAACAGAATACTACAATACAAAAAAAATCACAAAACAACGAAAATAGAACAGAAAAAATCTACAACAAGCAATACCTTTACATGAACATTTGCTTTTTCATCACGTTCTCCCCTCCCTCCCTTGACCCTCCTTGCCCCCCTTGCCTGTTGTGTGTGTTACTTTCATTCATTTACTTTACTTTACTGCTTCATTTGTTCTATTTTGAGTTATTATTATTATTAGTGATGTGTTAATACTTTCCCGCACTCAACCACGACTAGACTTCTAATTGTTCCCACCACTTTATGCCATTGGGTTTCATGAATTTCAGCAGCGCGAGGCTCCACTACAAAGGACATCACTTCAGTTCACTTCATCTTTTTAATCCTGAATGATTGGTCCTCTTTGGTCGTAGTTAATTTTTCGTTTCCCTTACTCCTCCTCCTCCAGCTAGGGGCTTCAAAGTGCATATTTTTAAAAGTTGTCTCGTACCTATCTGTTCCACGTGTCCCATGTGGAGCAGCACTTCCCTTACCTATCCTTTACAATAAATAGATGATTTCCACAACCACTCTTCCCCCTCTGATCCTGTTAAATCTCAGAAGAAAATGGACTTCAAAGGAAAAATTATATCTAATACTTCAAGAGAAATTAATGAAATAAATAAAATGCATAATATTAAATTCAAGGATGAGGTGCCACTGCCATCTTGACCTTGACCTTGACCTTGACCTTTACCTTGTTTTGCATCCACGCCAGACACCCCATTATACAATCCCACTTCTCTCCTCTAACCTAACCTAACCTAACCTAACCTAACCTAACACAAGACACGAACGTTCTACTAATGGATCAGTAAGTCATCATATGCAGCCATAATGAGGTTTCAAAGTCTCTCTCTGCTGCCTAATTACAAGTGCTTGACTAACTAATTACCTGACTGCCTGAGTATCTGTTTGCTCGACTGACTGATATATTTAGCTGATCATCCAAAGAAGTGTTAATCATATAAGAAATAGGATAAAACATACAGACAATTTAGTCCTCAGGTTTTTCATCAACATTCGTTACCTTAATCTCTTTCCACTCTCGGTCTAATTGGACATACACTAGTTTATCCACACCACTTTATGAGGTGGAATATCCCTTAAGTGAGGCTACATGTTATTGATTCCCTATACACCGCATCGTTTCCATTCACTTTCTCTCATTCTATCTCAAACGCACCTTTTTTTTTCCCCACACACTTCAATATTTCCAATTCCACAAACTGACGCTTCCTTCAACACATTTTCTCCATCCCATCTTGAGTCCCCCTCATTTCCAACCCTATCACACCGTATACCTCCTCCTTCACATCTATAAATTCTTTTGATCAATCTCTCTCCCTCGTCTCCTACCACGGACTCAAATCACTTCAGTACCCCTTGATCTGCTCTTTTTTCCAGCTCTATATATACGTACGTCTCTTTTTCTTTTTCTTTCTCTCTTTTTTACTCTCTCTCTCTCTCTCTCTCTCTCTCTCTCTCTCTCTCTCTCTCTCTCTCTCTCTCTCTCTCTCTCTCTCTCTCTCTCTCTCTCTCTCTCTCTCTCTCTCTCTCTCTCTCTCTCTCTCTCGTGATCTTAAAGTTAATTCATTTTTCGTTTAAGTTTCATCAACATCAACATCCTTAACTTTTTTTCTAAGATACCATTCACAAGTGTAACCCAAACATAAACAGGCTTTGGGGATATTTACATTCTAATTGATTTTTATAAGCAGGCGTTACCCTAGGGAGTCTATCGATTGTGTAGGTAAGCATTACACCGAGATATTCTATACATAACATATCATGAACACTTTACTTCTGATATTGCAATTGCTATGTTATGTAAGTGAAATATTTTGCACATGGAAAGTAACTGAATGAAGGTGAAATGAGAGCCAGGTATAAACAGAAGTTTGATGAATTTGTACCTAAGTGAAGTGGTACAAATGAACTCTATATAGTTTGAAACAAATTAATCAGTATATGTCAGAAGTATTCCTTTAGCTTATATGACTTAATTTTTTATACGTGGAAGTGTATTAATATGATAAAAGTAAGGTCTATCAGATGCTGCAATGATATTTCCAATATCTCTAATACCTTTCGGAAAAATGAGGAAAAAAGTCATGTTTTGGAAAAAAAGATACGGTTTAATTTTACTGTGTAATTATTAGTCTTAGAACATATATTCATAATGACAGTTGTAGAGTTTAATTAGGTCTATCAGATGCTGCAATAATATTTCCAATATCTCTAATAGCTTTCGGGGTGTGTGTGCGTGCGTGTGTGCGCGCGCGCGAGACATACTGCATACATAATACATATAATAAATCATAAAGGTTATAAACAGAATATGTGAAACTACTTTAAAAAAAAAAGTATTTGAGAGCTGAAAGAGTTGTTTGGGAGCGGAAAGAACCGGTTCTATTGAGTGAACGTGAACGAAAGAACCGGCTCCCTGAAAAGAGCCGGAATTTCCATCACTACTTCAGATAACACTTCAAACCTTTTATTTCACTCTAGATTACTTTTTAAATACTTGTTTAAACTGATTTACATATAAATATGAAGAATAAACAAAAAAATCAATTAAACAAAATAAAACTAAAAAAAAACCCGGGTTTTTTCCAACCCTGATACAAAGAGAGTGAAAGTAAGATGCTTTGAGCTAGAATGTGTCGCTACCATGGACAAAAAAAACCTTGCTACTCATTTGATATCAGTTTGTCAGCCACTAATCTTTTTTTTTCGTAAATCGCCAACTTTTGCACCACAGCGTCAAATTTGGTTCTTGGCACATTTCATTTTATATATTTTCATGTTTTTTTCTTTGCGATAACCGCCAACACCATTTCAAATATCACATACGAAGCATTTTGAATTAGTCTTTTGTTTCTATTGTTTTTCATACCAAGATCGTTTTTTTTCAGGATAAAAAGAGGAAACTGACCAAGAACTGTGAAACGAATCTCAAATCAACTTTCCTTCAATTTAGATACCAATGCGACGATACCGGTTTTGTTTTCTATGCTGCAAATACACTTGATAGGATTGTTTTCTTCCTTTAGTTATGTAGCGAATGAGAACCACACTGATTTTACAACATGGTCTCTAGAAAAGAATAGATATCTTGTATTCATCACAATTAGTTACATGACTTTGTAGACAGAAGACTTATACCTTCATATTGCCTGGTTTTAGAATTCCGCTCACCAAATGGACATGAATGGTAAAGAGTAAGGTGATATACACTCCAACACACCACCACACACCACCACACACCACCACACACCACCACACACCGCCCTCTGAACACCTGCTTCACTAATACATTAATCAACCTGGTGAAACTAATAGCCTTGAGTATAAAATATGTATACATTAATATATACATATATACTCACGATCAATATATTTCATTTTAATCTTTCTCGTAAATATTTGCGGTATCAGAGTGACATAATTCTGTATATACTGCATATTCAGTGATGCAAATTCCATTCTTGAATAATATATTTCTGTAATCTCATTGGAAAGAATTGAGGTAAGATTTTTTTTCTCTTTTCTTTATAATTTCTGCTCCGTAATGAGACATCCGCCATGGTTTCCTTCCTCGATGTATTCACTTATCCTTCGTTCCAGTGAATCGCAAGTGTTCAAGGTTATCAATATGGTGGATCATGAGTGTGTGTGTGTGTGTGTGTGTGTGTGTGTGTGTGTGTGTGTGTGTGTGTGTGTGTGTGTGTGTGTGTGTGTGTGAGTGTGAGTGTGTGTGTGTGTGTGTGTGAGTGTGTGTGTGTGTGTGTACGTACACTAAATAGGTTTATTGGTTTTCTATATAAATTAATTAACTCTTCAATAATGATACCCGTAAAACAATAGTAAATGATCCGAAGCAGAGGCCAGCGGGTGCCAACATACAGCTGGTGTGTGTTCAGCACCAAACACTAAAGCTAAATATATCATAACATTTATTTGTAATGTTTTTTGGTGTGTGTCTGACTGTCTGTGTGTGAAGGCAGGTGTGTGTAGGGAGAGTATCATGAGTATAGGTTCTTACACCATCATGCACGTCACATAGATACACCGTAATATCTATTCTCCTTACGATGGGTCAGGATCAAACAACAATACCACTTGAGATCTGCCTCAGGACTCCATGCATCCCGCGTCACATCTACGTGATCCTCGACTCGTACATCACTGGACACCACCGCGACACCATCCCTTCCTCACCAGTCCTCACCACCCTGCCGCCTTGATACACCCTACACCACCTCCGCTCGAGCTGCTGTGAACATTCTATTGTCGTGAGAGAATGTAACAAAGGAAACGCAGGAAGCACGCCATCTCTGACCTCCACGAGAGAAAATTGCAAGAAAACCTCACACACACACACACGACAGGAAAAATTTGAGGTAATGCGACAATTTGAATATTTTTGTGTACGACGCACAGCCAATGTTCGATATTCTCCTTACATTACGATCGGCTTTTGTTATTGATGCTCTTTTCTTTTTCCCTGAAGGTTATCAATAATTTTCTTTTGGTAATAACTCAGTGCACGTTGAGGTAATGAGCACGAAGAAAATTTTTGTGTCACTGCTGATTAATATAGATTACTGTGTTCATTTTCTTTTCTGTCGTGTAATATAAGTGATATGTACATGACAATCTGATGAACGATTACTCCGTCATTAGTTCAGAACCTAAATAACCGTACAAACTTGCAACAACATCGACACGCTATCAATTAGAGCGTCATGATGATAATAAGAGAACGTGTCATTCATCACCCCAATAGGTATGGTGTTCCTCTGAGCGTGGTGGTGCGTGGTATGGCGTGGGGTGGCGTGGCGGGGCGGTGCGTGGTATGGCGTGGGGTGGCGGGGCGGTGCGTGGGGTGGCAGGTCCTCTCTCATTACTGCCACCCTCGCTCACCTCATATGGTCACGGGGAGGAAAACAAAACATCAACCACCTCCAATATGCAGCCAAGGCTCACACTTCCACCAGGCAAGCCAACACACCCTCTGCTTCACATAACTTCAAATAGTGTATTCTATATAACGCACTAAATTTCACTCAGATAAAATAGACACAACGGGTAGCCAACAACACATTTTCTAGGCAATTAAGCTAGATTTTTCTCTCTTCATGTAGTCATAATAATGACGTTGCTTATACTGAAATTCCCCAACAGCATGCAACAAGCTTGAAATTACTTATACTTACCACTCAGTGTGTAGACTCCGCGGCGGCAGCAACCAGTGGCGGCCGTGCTGTATATATGCTGCCTGCGGCCATCTGCGGAAGCGAGACAAAAATTTGATACATTTTCTCATTTATACTATTTGTATTTATATATAGTAATTTGTTCTTAGCTCGTAAACTACTACTATTGTCCTGCCAGTCTGTCTTAAAGCAGAACGGTAATGTGGTGATCTCTTTCGTTTTTTTGTTGTAACTAATCCTGAATGTAATTACTTAAAAGCATTTCACGAGACAAAAAAAATTCAGGTAAACTTTTCCATTCCGTGTTTCAGCTTTTGACGACATCTCCAATGAGGAAAAAATTACAAGTCTAGACACGATGTTTCTTCCTCGAAATGCACTCACATTAGCATTACCTGATCTGCTCCCAAACCTCCTAAGCGCCTCAAATATACATATTCGTCGTCCTTGCTGCAAACATTTTTTTTTGCAACATTCATAAATCAAAGTAAACCAACTCTGGCAGAACCCTCACAACTTGGAAACTGTTGGAAGCTTAATTAAGCAACTAGATGTATTCACTGCGTTCCCGAGAGTACGACCGACATCACTATTCACTATTTCCCTTCACAAGTCCAGGAACTGATACTTAAGTTTATAAATGTGCGTGTGCGTGTGCGTGTGCGTGTGTGTGTGTGTGTGTGTGTGCGTGTGTGTGTGTGTGTGCGCGTGTGTGTGTGTGTGTGTGTGTGTCCAGCTCCAAGGTGAAACAACGTGATGGAAATCCAGGTTGTCCCTTCCATAACGAGCCAGAAGAGAGGGTGAAGTGCACGCCTCAAGGTTAGTCCCGGCACGCCACGGCCTGGATGAGACTGTGTTCCGTTCAGGCGACGACCTTCACGCCCAAGATGATGACATAAATTACACACAAGCATCTCTACCAGCAAGCCAAGTCTGTCCAGGATTGCAGAGTTAACATAGTGACCACGGACAAAAATAATGGGATTGCTACATATTGCATAACTGTTCAGCCAAAGTATTAACGAGCCTAGCATGTATTAGAGCATAGAAGTGAGGGTGGAGGAAGGAAGGAAGGAAGGAAGGAAGGGAGGGATTGTGAAAGAATACAAACCAATTGCTGATTCCCCCAACCAGCTGTCTCCCTCCCTCGCCTTGAATGATGAAATGTTATCCCACCAAACACTGAGAGTAGATTTCAAAACAATAACTAATTATAAACTATTTGCTTATCAAAAACAAAATAAAAGTATAGCCAGTATATGATAAAATAAAAGAGCAGCAGGTGACTATTTCAAAGAGGAGACAGACAATAGACAGTGATAGAGGGAGAGTAATTCTTTCAGGTCCCTTACAACTGGCCTTACACCCAGCCCACACAGACACCGATGCTGCTCCTGGCCGGCAATTAGGGTTCTGTTGGACAAACAAAATTTAGATCGACTAACTTTAGAATCAAGGCACTGCTCGTCTTTCTTGTTGTTGTTTTTTCCCCACACTTAATGAGATTAGTAATAACGAGTGAATTCTGATAAAAATATAAACAAACAAATAAGTGAATAAATAAATAAATAAACAAATAGATAAATAAACGAATAAATCAATGAAATAAAACCTGAAATAAAAAGTTCAAAAAAATTCATTGTAAAAACATTTTTGCAAATATTTCCCCCACCGCAGCAGATATACGTACGAAAAAAACACTAAAAAAGGAAAATATGTTTTGGAATTCGATAAGGCAATCATACGTATATAAAAGTGTAGCAATTTAAGAGCACAGCACAACACACAAAACAAAGATGCGGGAGATAGATTTTACGAAAGGAATAAAAGAGACAAAAGATGAACGACAACTGGCGAGATTTTAAAGAGAGAAAGGAAGGAAGAAAGAAACGAAAGAAAACCACAAAAAATCAGTATCTAGATTATTTAAAATGTAAAACTTGTTCCTTCCGCAGCGACAGTCACTTGGCCTGTCAGTCCCCTCCTTCCCTTCCTGCCTCCCTGCCTGCCTCCCTCCCTGCCTCCCTGCCCCGCCGTGTCGATAGAAATCCTGCCGAAGAAGTCGAGGCAGGCGAGGTGGGCACAAAGCGTGGGCTGATGAGGCTGGGCGAGACGCGACATGACGCCAGTGTGGAAGCAGGGAACCCAAGTGATATTTGACACGTCAGGCAAACAGTAAATAACGCAGAATAAAAGAAAGATAAGCAACCCACCAGGAAGCAAGACGGAAAGCACAATGGAAGATAATGAGAAAAAGTGATAAAACAGAAAGAAAATGTAGTTATCATTATTATTATTGTTATTTTTTTTCTTTCCAAGGTGCTTCCATAAGTCATATTAAAAAGAGTTATTTTCAAAACGTGCCACACTTTACTTGGTGTGTGTGTGTGCGTGTGCGTGCGTGTGCGTGTGTGTGTGTGTGTGTGTGTGTGTGTGTGTGTGTGTGTGTGTGTGTGTGTGTGTGTGTGTGTGTGTGTGTGTGTGTGTGTGTGTGTGTGTGTGTGTGTGTGTGCGTGTATATGCAAAACGCTTCAGTATCTTGAAGTTGAGTAGTTAATTACGTAAATATCGATTACCAACTACAACACCAACATGCACCACCACCACCATCACCACCACCAACAACAACAACAACAACACAGTAAAATCACAATCACTAACACATTTTATGCAAATTGACAAGCAAGCAAACAGTTACATCGTGAAGCTAATGCAGACAGACCATTTCCATTCCTATTATATATTTTTTTCTGAGGAACATTTTCATTGTTTGGTGCAATAGGGAGCGTGTTTGAGCGTGTCTTCTAGCGTGTGTTTGAGTGTGTATTTGAGTGTGTGTTTTAGCGTGTGTTTTAGCGTGTGCAAGATCATGATACTTCCTCCTTGTAGTGGGCCTTAGTTCCAGGGCCTTAGGTACACTGCCACGTTATAGTTCCGCTATGCATTAGAGGCCCGCGCCATGCACCTCGTGACAGGCTACTGCATTGTCTGGCGCCGGCCTTGTGGCATTACCGAGGATGCAGCTACACTTAGGCAGCCCAGCGTGAGGAAAAGATATTATATTTTACAAGGTGTCTTCAGGCGGAGTGGTGGGTTGGGTGAAGCCTTTGTTAGCCGTGTTCATGGGATTCAAATCTCCTTCACTGATTACTTATTATATTGAAATCTTGTTCTGTATTTAGGTGAAAGCAGCCAAAGTAATGCATTTAATTAAATTTGGTTTTTCATGATTATTGTTCATTTCGTTATAGGAGGAAAAGTTTAATTAAAATTTATTTACACAATGTTTATTCCGCGGAACGAAGATTGTGTTACAGAATAAAGATGTGGTGTACAGATGTATGTATGTATGTATGTGTGTGTGTGTGTGTTTCTAGGTAAGATATTTTTTCCTTATTAAACACAAGATGAATTTAATAACAATCTCATCATTGTTCCATTTCTCAATATACCTGGAAACATCGATAGAAAGCTATTTATTGCTCAAACACTAATTACCTTCAACCTCACCTGTATTTTTTTCCTTCATGTACATGCGAGGCGGGCAAGCCAGACACACTCACACTGATATTGGTTTTGAGCGAATGCAAGCCAGCCGCGCGTTTCCACCGGTGAATTGAGGCTCCACACAAGGGAAAAGGCACGTTGGATTGAAAAAGTTATACACAAATCGTTGAAACCAAAGAGTCGTCGTCCTACATGTGTGTCTGCATTGTCATCATCATCATTACCGGATTTTTTGTTACCTGCCTGCAATGTTCACTTCGGAAATGTGATCCCTGACATGTCCACAATAATGTTCTGTGTAAACTCGTCAACATGGGGAGACGCAACATCATCCGGGGAACATGTTGCTGCATAACAACTTAGGTTAAATTGGATGGTTTGGTATAGATAGCCATGACCATAAAGGTGAGAATACGAATACCTGTCTGATGCCCTGTACATTATCAACAAGTGCTGTCATGCATGAGGAGGTATGACACTATATCTACTTAACAATTGAATTATCCCAGATTACTTATATAAAAAACTGGTAATTATTCGACACTAATCAGCATCAAACGTAATTTTTCTTATGCTGACACGGAGACTTTGCTCGTGTAGTATCCTTTGTTACATAGTGTCCGTGTGTCCCAGCCTCCCTGACGGACCTAAGTGCATGTAAGTCAGACTGGATAATGGTGCCAGCCTTGTACTGACGGCACCGCACCCGCTATAGGACAAACCTCTTTTCTTGTCCGCTAAAACACACAAACAACGACTCTAATGATTGAAATGATGTATTATTAGCTGCAAAAACGCAGGAAAGAAAAATGCTTCACAGGTTTCACAGGTAATAATCAAAGTAAATATAATCAACCCATTAATCAACGAATTAATAGCATATATATGAAAAATTAAGTGACGTTAAAGAAAAATGAATAAAACACGTAATTGTATAAATATTAAATAGGATAACGAACTCACTTTCTTGCCATTTCCATGTAACAATAATGAGGGAATTAATCTCATTTTTCATTGACCTATTCACTCGTTCACTTATTCATCCATCATTCACTTATTCATCCAGAGAACAAAAATACATCGGATGAATTAATACAACACATTATCATTATACAAAAGAACGAAATACATGGATGTGCTCAGTGCCACGCTATCTCATCTCACAAACCAGACAACCGATGAGAAATACAGTCAAAAGTTGAAGCCTCATCCTTGGGTGTCCTTTTCATATTGACAAGGAGCTTAATATTCACCAAAGTATTATCTATTTACCCGTCACCTCCCTTGACACCCACACGACAAGGGGAAACACGGCAGTGGCACCAGATGGCACTTAAATAGACATTCCATCAACAATACAGGTGCCAAAATATGTAGTTTGCAGGTACAGGTGGGAGAGGCGAGAATTAATAACAGGTGAGGTGATGTGAGGTGGTGGGGGTTACTCTTTTATTATTGTCAGCTATATTACATTTTTTACCTCGTGGTTCAAAGCTGTGTACTGGAGAGACACATTCACTACTAACCACAATATATATACAGGTTGACAGGGAGGTAGGAAGGGAATATTAGAATTACCAGAAGCGGTAGAGTAATATTTCCAGTTTGTCTATAAATAAACGTATAATCAAGTCTAAGATACAACAGAAAACGAGCTCATGTCACCTGCCAAGTCGACTAAGAGCTAAGAGCCGCCCAAGAGCCGCCCAAGAGATGACCAAGAGCCCTAGACGACAAGGTAACAGCGCCGCCTCGCCTCCAGCAACACTTCCACTTGCAGGAAAATCACGTGAGCCACTTATGAAATTCGTCGGAAATAAGGAAGCTACCCAAGTATCGTCTTAACTCTAAAACCAATAACTCTTGAACATATGCATGAAAATAATACAAACAGATACATGGATATTATTTACGGATATGAGTTAGTCCCACGAAGGAATATTTTTACCAAGAGTTTTTTTTTTTACCAAATTACAAAACTTTAAGTACACGAGAATTATGGAAGTATAGATGTTAGAAATTATCACATACAAGCAGTGATACACGAAAGAAAACGGAACGTGTACATACAATAGATACAGTAAGGTTGAACAATGACTAAAGGCACCACGAGGGGGAGAGGAGAGGAGAGGAGAGGAGAGGAGAGGAGAGGAGGGAGGGAGACACCGAGAAGCAATTGCAAGATATGAATGATTAATTAAACACGATGAGCTGGAGCCACCTAGCAACTACAGCTAAAAAAAAATAAATAAATAAGATGAAAACTTGAAAATAAATAAAAAAGAAAAGAAAAATTTGACTTCCTGGAAAGAGATGTAAAAAAAATCATCGCATATATTTATTCATTCACCTGTAAATATTTCCTCACTAGCTCGTGTGTGTGTTTTTTTTTTTTATTTCTCAATAGACATCACTCGGCTTACCATATTTCAGTAAGGAAAAATAAAAAATGAGTTATAGTAAAAATAAAGAAAATAATAATAAAAAAAATAAAAAAAAGTTTCCCTAGACATAAATAAAAAAAATAATAAAAAATTAACCTGAGAAAAATTAGTGCAGTGTTTCTGACGCTTTCACTTTTTCTTTTCTTTTTCAGTCTTACTTTCCACTTTTCCATTTTTTAGGTAACTGTGTGCTTGTGTATGTGTGTATGTGTATGCGTGTGTATGTATGTGTAAGTGTAGGAGGAGGAGGAAGAGGAAGAGGAGGTTGTGAGTTGAAATTTATAAGTGTGTGTTTTGCTCTGAACCAACAAATGTAAGTGTCGCTGAACCAGATGCGGCAAATGGGTCTAGAATACTATTTTGCTGGAGTCTTGACGTTCTGATGCTGCTGAGGGATGGAAGGGGGAAGGGTAGATGTGGAAGGGGCACGTGGAGATGTGAAAGGGGGAAGGGCAGGTGTGGCAGGGAAGGAGAGGTGGGGGAAAAGAAGATTATTGCATCCATAACCTAACATTTCTATCCTCACTGCTACCTTCCATCCCCTACCTCCCCCTTCTACTCTTCTCCATCTCCATCACCACCACCACCACCACCACCACCACCACCACCACCACCACCACCACCACCACCACCACCACCACCGCCACCACCACCGCCAACTCTCCACCAATCACAGTTCAGTTTCTCAAATTGCCTCAAACACACATAATTATCCTTCATTGTTAAGTAAAATTCTTCAAGGAAAGTCAGACCTTAATTTCCGGGCCGCTCATCAACACGCACATATGTACGTACGTGTGTGTGTGTGTGTAAATAGTCCGTCTCTTCCCTCTAAAAAAAAGCATATACTCACATTTATGACCTAAACACAATTACACGTACACATAATGAGACGCGTGTGTTTTTATGGCTGTGTGTGTGTGTGTGTGTGTGTGTGTGTGTGTGTGTGTGTGTGTGTGTGTGTGTGTGTGTGTGTGTGTGTGTGTGTGTGTGTCGACTGTCACATACCGGACGGTGGACTCTCACGCACATAGTTTCTTTTATGTACCTCTACCGCAGTGAACACACACACACACGCACACACAAACACACACACACACACACACACACACACACACACACATAGATCACAAGTTGCAAATTACATCAACAACTTAGTTTCTCGCTATGAATTTTAGTCAGCAAAATTTTTAGACACTTTCCTAACCTTAATATATATCACTTAATTTACGTTCCTTATTCATCAAACATATATACAAACAAACAATAAACAAATAAAATCATATATACCTTGATGATAATGATTTTTGTCCGCGAATATGAGAGGAATAATCATTTTCTCTCTCTCTCACTTTCTTTCTTTTTTTTCGCCTATATATGCAGATTCAAAAAGGTGTTATGTGCTGTGAGTGCAGTAGAACACCACACAAGGGATCAAAACGGGGCAGGAAAGAGAGACTAAAAGGAATTGGAATGTATATTATCAACCCCCACAAACTTCTGACGCCGTATAAATATTTCACCTTCAATCTGTCGGCGCATTTCGTTCTTCTTTTGTTATGGTTATTTTTCTCTCGTTCTTGATTTCTTTTTCTTTTTTTTTCTTTTTTTTTAAGTTGAGTGAAAGTTTATTATTTATTTGATCACGATATGTTTTTTTTTTCTCACTTTTTCTTTGATTTTATTTTCAATTCTGTATAAAAGTTTAATTCGTCATGTGTGAAGACAACTGAATTGAATCTGAGAAAGAGAGAGAGAGAGAGAGAGAGAGAGAGAGAGAGAGAGAGAGAGAGAGAGAGAGAGAGAGAGAGAGAGAGAGAGAGAGAGAGAGAGAGAGAGAATAATTTTTTTAATATAAACTAAATTCTCTCTTACCATTTACTTATTAATATACGTTTGACGAACAAAGACATTTTACAGATGAATAAAAAAATAAAAAAATTCTCACTTTCATATAAATTTTACATCAAGGAAAAGAAGAAAAAAAAAATCAAAATCATTTCACTTTGTCACCCAATTTTTTTTTTCTGCTATGAACATATTTTTTTTCTATTACCATTATCACAATTTCCTTTATTCCTCGTTTATCACAATTACTTTATTCCTTCCCTGTGACCACTTTATTGACTCCCTCAGCAGCTTTTTTATTAGTTTGTCTATTTGTTTCCTTATTATTACCTCTTTTCGTTGCTTCCTATTCATCTCATTATTTTTCTTCGCCCTTGTCTACCCCGCGGCCTTCAACACGGCCTCACAAAAATGTATAACCATGAACATAACCTTAATTACCTCCACATTCTTCCTTCCTCTCCGGGCTGTATGTCGGAGGAGGAGGAGGAGAAAGGGTAGGAGGAGGAGGAAGAAGGGTAGGAGGAAAAGATAGCACACACAAAAACAGACCTTCAAATTATTACTATATTGTTTAATTGCATTCATCTACATTATTAGGATAAGGGGAAGTATAGTACAGTATAAGGCTCCTCCCCACCCACCCACCCACCCCTCCAAACTAAGCTTATTTTTAAAGAAGTGACGAGGAAGACGAGGACAAGGATGCACACACCCGATGCATATTACCATTCTTTAAAATCTTGTTAAGGAAGTTGGGAATGTTCTGAGCTTCGTCTTTTGCAACTATTCACTTAGCAAGGCAGAGGAAAAGCAAGCCCCATCCACACACTTTAAAGGGGAGGAGGGAAGGAAAGCAGTGTTTGATTCTTGCATTAATGACAAGGATGATATGAGGTATGAGATGACTAATATGTTACTCTTAGGGAAGGTACATCAAGTGAGGTTGGAGAGAATTGACTAGAAAATATGCATAAATGTGTGTGTGTATGTGTTTTGTCACCCGCTAATTCAGTCTAAAAGTTTTCCGACACCCTCAGAGACAGTTTAAATATGTTCCGTCACTCTACAGTCAGCTTAGAAGTCTACCATCACCCTCTACATCAAGCTTTAAATGCACGTTCAGTCGTCCTAACTCAGCTTAAACACGTTACATAACCTTCAATGTTTTCCTTTGAGTTGCCCCGTTTCCCTCTCATCACTTTCCGTCCCCGAGCAGAAATATGCCGTCAAGCCACCTTAAGCTCCAGAGACAAACATTACTTTACAGCAACTGATACGGTGGCGATTCAATAGAACTGGACTTGAAATGTGACCATCTACACGACAGGCTGTGAGGCATGAGTCTGCTAGAAGGGAATGTAAATTGAAATTCCTTGTTCTAGCAGCGGCTGTTCTGGTCTCACGGGATTCACTACATCG
Organism: Metacarcinus magister; assembly: GCA_029783475.1. NCBI lineage: Eukaryota > Metazoa > Arthropoda > Malacostraca > Decapoda > Cancridae > Metacarcinus > Metacarcinus magister. The sequence continues at coordinate 12,327,173 of JAPQNM010000046.1, forward strand.
CGAGGCTTAAACGGAACATAGATTCACTCTCCGCCTGTGTACATATGAACAGACAAAAATATACCGGTAGCAAACCTCGCTCGGACACACTGGTTGCGATGAGGTTGTTAATCCTAAATAATTAATGTAATGTATCCATATTGGTTGACATTATTACACAAGTGAATTGATATTATTAAATGGAAATGATGAAAGTCTATGATATTCCTACATAGCTGATTAATCATAACAGCCACGCACACCAGCACTGTTAGTCGTTCACAAGCTTCACTGGAGAGTCTCAGAAGTCATTTGATTCGTCTGATTAGATGATTCTGTTAACGTAATGATGTGTTTGTTTCCAGGACAAAGACAGTGAGGCTCTGTACACATTAAGCGTCCGACAGGGAGTTCTTACTCTAAGGAAAAGTAGTTTGTCGAGGGAGATGAAAAAAAAAGATATGTATATACATTTAATATGAAAATGAAACCGGAAATGAATTATATAAAAATCATGAAGCCATTTTCATAACTAATATACCTTTATTCGTTTTATTACAATATGTACATCGCTCAATTTAAATTTCAGTAGTTCAGAAAAATATTAGGACATAAAAACGAATATTTATTTTTCAGAATTGCGCAAGTTGGAAGAGAAATGCTTGCATGAATCATGAAAGCAAGATTAATGGTAGATATAATGAATTGCCTGATTCAGTGACCTGGATAGCTAGACCTGGATAGTATAATAACCAATGATGGAAATGTTACGTACTGAATATAACAAGATAAGTAACTAAGGAAATGTTACGCCCTCTTTATATGAAGATAGTAGTAGCAATTATCTAAAAACAGACACGCTAATACGAAGCCTGCAAAGTATATCAAGGTAGGATGAAGAAGATTAACTTACAAAATTAATTAAGTTAGGAAGACATACAAGAAATCATGTAATAAGAACATCACAAGTTTTACACAAAGATATATGAAAAACTTCCCACAAACTTGCAACTCAGAGTAACCAAATACCAAAAAATCTAAAAACCAGGAACACACAACACAACACAACGCAACACAACGCAACACAACGCAACACAACGCAACACAACGCAACACAACGCAACGCAACACAAGGAACAAGAGCAAGCACAGGAAGGCAAGGCACCGTCCGTTCCAGCATCATGTCGCATTCTCCTCTCCCGGGAAACACCAAGGAAACACACGTTGACACAAGGCTAAGAATGAACCACAACAAAGGGAAGAGCTGCTATCCCCTGCCTCTCACCTCCCTCACACCTGCCTCACGCCCTCTCCTCATGAGATTCCTACACTTAGTTCCCTCCACTTATCTTGTTCCAGACCCTGACACACTATTCTCTAAGGACACACACACCCCTCGTACACTTCATGTCCTTCCCTCTCCTTCCCCTCTGTCCTCATCTCCCCTCCACCTGCTTCTTACATACTCCGTCTCCTACTACTACCACACTCTTCCTCTTCCTCTTCCTCTTCCTCCTCCTCCTCCTGCTATCTCAGTCTTTTCTTCATTTGGCAAAATTATCTGTTCCGTTTTGTATTAATTTTCCTCCTACAATATATTTTTTTGTTTTCATTTTTTTCCTTCTCTTTGCCTTCAAACTACTACTTTTTTCGCTCAACTATCAACGTCCCACTCATTTTTTTTTTCCCTCACATTTCCTATTCATCTCTTGCTCGTTGTTCCTTCTTCACTTGCACACACACCCCACCCGCCTCTCATGTCCCTCCCTCCTCCCGCCCAGGTAATTAGCGCGCGGGCGACAGGTGGCGTGGAACAGGATTAATCGTGGTAAAACAGCGTCAGTGTTGTTATTTTATTAATGAGCTTTCGGTGATTATTGAGTGGCGAGCCTCCAATCAACACCTCACTGAAAATTGCATGCACCTCCTGTTTTAGTATTAATTATACTTTGACTTCCCGGCATAAGCTTAGCGTGAGTGTTTACTGTTTCACTCGTGTCTTCATTGCTTTACAAATAATTCACGTGCACCAGCAGCAGCAAGAGTGAGGTGTTAAGTGTGCATGGCGCCTGATGTACTCTCACGTGATGATGTGCAGGTGACAGGTACTAATAATTCAGGAGCTGCCTTGTATAGATCAACTAGCCTCTTGCAGCCTCCATATTTTCCTATGTACTTATATATGCTGTAAGATACTGCACCAATAACCTTGCATGCTTCACCCTGTGCTGCTGGTGCTATGGGAAGGTCCAGTGCTGCATCATTCTACTTAAAGAGTGAACATTTTTTACGTGTTGCTCATAGGAATCAGGGAAGCAAGCTATAACCAGACTCTCGTAGTGACAAACACCTCTTCCCTCCCTCAGGTGGAAGAGGTAACGGCCGTGTCGAGGGAACTGTGGCTGGGAAAAGAATGAGAAAAAACTGGAGAGGAAAACAAAAATCCCAAAGGAGAGAAAAATAAAAATAGGGAGAGAGAAGAGAATGTTCAGCTCAAAATATTTTCAGTGGGGATAGATACTTCAGGGTTGATAAAGGCAGATGAACATTCAACCCGATAATTGAGGTTAGTAAAGAGGGAAAAAGAGAAACCAGGCACATAGAGAGAGACGAGGGAAAGAGAGTCAAGGAAATAACTGTGTGGTAAAAAAAATAAATAAATAAATAAATAAAAAATCACTTATTTAATCATAGACAAAAATTAAAAAAAGAGATAGATATGTAGGAAGTAAGTGAGGAAGCACGCACACCACCACACGCACACACACACACACACACACACACACACACACACACACACACACACACACACACACACACACACACACACACACAAGAAGGAGGAGGGGAGGAAACAAAGGTGAACGTCTGAATGTTAATAACCTGATATGATCTTTAATTGGACAGGTGGGAGCAGGTGACCCAAGCCTTAATTACTTGCTGAAAATGATATACAAAGGAGATGAATGTGTGTGTGTGTGTGTGTGTGTGTGTGTGTGTGTGTGTGTGTGTGTGTGTGTGTGTGTGTGTGTGTGTGTGTGTGAGAGAGAGAGAGAGAGAGAGAGAGAGAGAGAGAGAGGGTGTCTGTCTATTATTGAAGGGAACTAATCGACACACTTTCCTCTCTCCCTCCCTCCTTCCTTTCCTCCCTCCCTCCCTGCCTGCCTCTTTCCCTCCCTCCCTCCTCCCACCCGGTAATGACCCATCCGGCCGAGGTCATTAAAGGCGGCCGGAATTATTGAAAAAACATGTATATAATTATATCTAATGGCCGAGCGAGAGAGAGAGAGAGAGAGAGAGAGAGAGAGAGAGAGAGAGAGAGAGAGAGAGAGAGAGAGAGAGAGAGAGAGAGAGAGAGGTATGGCTTTAATCCTTCGTTTCAATTGTCAACATAACTTATGGTAATCACTAAGTGGGCGGCGAGGCGAGGTGAGGTGTGGGCGGTAGAGGGCGTGCGGGCGGGCGGGCGGGCGGGCGGCGGATGCTCTATAAGGGGAGAGGAAAAAAAAAAGAAGAGAAGCACACAAGGACAGAACACGCCCACTGCACCTCCGGGAAACACGGTCACAAGTACATATTGGTTTGATTGGGATTCGATAATGTTTGACTTTCACACACACACACACACACACACACACACACACACACACACACACACACACACACACTCAACTAATTACACCCGTGATGGACGCTATGTTGGGGGAGGTGGGGGAAGGAGAGAGAATCAAAACTAAGGGTCTTACCGCCCACTCACCCCTCCACTCACCCATCCCTCACCCACACCACCTACTGTGTGTGGTTTGTTCGGATCAGCGTGATGGATGACCCTTGCACCCCCCCTCCCACACACCCCCCCAACACCCTTCACCCACCAATGGATGCGACTCTAGGGACGTGGTGGTCAGGTCAGGTCGGGTCGTGTCGTGTCAAGTCGGGTTGTGTTAGGTTGGGTTGGGTTGGGTCGGTCGGTCTGAGATTTTTTTTTTTCTTTTTTCTTCAGCTCGTCTCTTCTGGTACTTTTTCCTGGAGGTGATATTTCAGAAGGAGAAGAAGAGGAAGGAGAAGGATATAGGAAGTTAATCCGATGGTAGAAATATTCGAGTAATAAAAACCTGCCTTTCTGTCTTTCTGTCTTTCTGTCTTATTGTCTTTCTGTCTTATTGTCTTCTTGTCTTCTTGTCTTCTTGTCTTCCTATCTTCCTGTCTTCCTGTCCTATTGTCTTCAAATCTTCAATGCCTTCACCTATATAGTACTAACAAAGCATTCCAACACAAGCGATTCACCCAAAATTATTCCTGGTTACTAACACTCACCATGAACCACATCACCACAACACCCGTGACACCACAGGTCAAGCCAAATGAGAAAAAGAAAACAAGAGGCGGTAGGATACATAAACTAACCTCACTCTCGAAACCAACTTCAGAAGATAGACCAAAATGACTCTCAGCAGAAGACACGGATCATCACGCTGGTTGGATAATTGCTATAATTGCTATCATTAATCACTTTAATTACAGGACAAGAAAATGATATAAGTGTGACAATGGATCTTTGGCGCTGAACGGGAGGGGGAGAGGACGCAGAGGTCAAGGTCATAAGGTCACTAGGTCAACCAATCACGTGGGTTTGGACAGGGTGAAGGGGCGGGGCTCATGTATCAAAATAGCGTGGTCGTGAGGGTGGTTG
>JAPQNM010000046.1:12336844-12351844 GCA_029783475.1 Metacarcinus magister
CTGATACTGTCATCCGTTTGTAAATTACTCTTTTGGTTTAGGAGACAAATGTAATTAAGTAGAAGTTTCGTGTAAAATACAAATATATCAATATCTCCATTACTTACATTCTAATTACATTCTAGTAAAGCTCAAAGGAACGGGCGTCTCCTGCTCTATATTTACTATTACGAATGTTTTTTACGTAAACCTCATACTTTTCGAGTTATTTTGAAAAACATGATTTCATGAAAAAATTCTAAGGTGACACCCTTGAAAATTTCGTGAAAAATTTCCACACCTCAGAATTTCATGAAAATTTGTACCTAAAGGTTTTCAGTCAAACTGAACACGAATCTGGACTAAGTTTCATCATTACTATAATATTAAACACTATATACGCATGTGTGATACGCCTAAAACTATTTATTCTCTCTATTTATCTCTCTATCTCTCTCTCTCTCTCTCTCTCTCTCTCTCTCTCTCTCTCTCTCTCTCTCTCTCTCTCTCTCTCTCTCTCTCTCTCTCTCTCTCTCTCTCTCTCTCTCTCCCTCTCTCCAAACTCCTACAGCAAAATCATATTCTCCCCCTCCTCCCCCTCCCCCCTCCTCCTCCTCCTCCTCCTCCTCCTCCTCCTCCTCCTTTGTGTCTTCCTTCTTAAATAGTCTTCAGTGGACCAATTAGCGCCAATATATATTTTTATCATTAATATTTATTTTTATCATTAATATTTATTTTTATCATTAATATTTATTTTTATCATTAATATTTATTTTTATCATTAATATTTATTTTTATCATTAATATTATTTTTATCATTAATATATATTTTATCATTAATATATATTTTTATCATTAATATTTATTTTTATCATTAATATATATTTTTATCATTAATATATATTTTTATCATTAATATATATTTTTATCATTAATATTTATTTTTATCATTAATATTTATTTTTATCATTAATATTTATTTTTATCATTAATATATATTTTTATCATTAATATATATTTTTATCATTAATATTATTTTTATCATTAATATTTATTTTTATCATTAATATTTATTTTTATCATTAATATATATTTTTATCATTAATATATATTTTTATCATTAATATTTATTTTTATCATTAATATTTATTTTTATCATTAATATATATTTTTATCATTAATATATATTTTTATCATTAATATATATTTTTATCATTAATATATATTTTTATCATTAATATATATTTTTATCATTAATATTTATTTTTATCATTAATATATATTTTTATCATTAATATTTATTTTTATCATTAATATTTATTTTTATCATTAATATTTATTTTTATCATTAATATTTATTTTATCATTAATATTTATTTTTCATCATTAATATATATTTTTATCATTAATATATATTTTTATCATTAATATATATTTTTATCATTAATATTTATTTTTATCATTATTATTTATTTTTATCATTAATATTTATTTTTATCATTAATATTTATTTTTATCATTAATATATATTTTTATCATTAATATATATTTTTATCATTAATATTATTTTATCATTAATATTTATTTTTATCATTAATATATATTTTTATCATTAATATTTATTTTTATCATTAATATTATTTTTATCATTAATATATATTTTTATCATTAACATATATTTTTATCATTAATATATATTTTTATCATTAATATTTATTTTTATCATTAATATATATTTTTATCATTAATATATATTTTTATCATTAATATATATTTTTATCATTAATATTTATTTTTATCATTAATATTATTTTTATCATTAATATATATTTTTATCATTAATATATATTTTTATCATTAATATTTATTTTTATCATTAATATATATTTTTATCATTAATATATATTTTTATCATTAATATTTATTTTTATCATTAATATTTATTTTTATCATTAATATTTTTTTTATCATTAATATTTATTTTTATCATTAATATTTATTTTTATCATTAATATTATTTTTATCATTAATATTATTTTTATCATTAATATTTATTTTTATCATTAATATTTATTTTTATCATTAATATTTATTTTTATCATTAATATTTATTTTTATCATTAATATATATTTTTATCATTAATATTTATTTTTATCATTAATATATATTTTTATCATTAATATTTATTTTTATCATTAATATTTATTTTTATCATTAATATATATTTTTATCATTAATATATATTTTTATCATTAATATATATTTTTATCATTAATATTTATTTTTATCATTAATATTTATTTTTATCATTAATATTTATTTTTATCATTAATATATATTTTTATCATTAATATATATTTTTATCATTAATATTTATTTTTATCATTAATATATATTTTTATCATTAATATATATTTTTATCATTAATATTTATTTTTATCATTAATATTTATTTTTATCATTAATATTTATTTTTATCATTAATATTTATTTTTATCATTAATATATATTTTTATCATTAATATATATTTTTATCATTAATATATATTTTTATCATTAATATATATTTTTATCATTATTTATTTTTATCATTAATATTTATTTTTATCATTAATATTTATTTTTATCATTAATATATATTTTTATCATTAATATATATTTTTATCATTAATATATATTTTTATCATTAATATTTATTTTTATCATTAATATATATTTTTATCATTAATATTTATTTTTATCATTAATATTTATTTTTATCATTAATATATATTTTTATCATTAATATATATTTTTATCATTATATATATTTTTATCATTAATATTTATTTTTATCATTAATATTTATTTTTATCATTAATATATATTTTTATCATTAATATATATTTTTATCATTAATATATATTTTTATCATTAATATTTATTTTTATCATTAATATATATTTTTATCATTAATATATATTTTTATCATTAATATATATTTTTATCATTAATATTTATTTTTATCATTAATATTTATTTTTATCATTAATATTTATTTTTATCATTAATATTTATTTTTATCATTAATATATATTTTTATCATTAATATATATTTTTATCATTAATATATATTTTATCATTAATATTTATTTTTATCATTAATATATATTTTTATCATTAATATTTATTTTTATCATTAATATTTATTTTTATCATTAATATATATTTTTATCATTAATATATATTTTTATCATTAATATATATTTTTATCATTAATATTTATTTTTATCATTAATATTTATTTTTATCATTAATATTTATTTTTATCATTAATATTTATTTTTATCATTAATATTTATTTTTATCATTAATATTTATTTTTATCATTAATATTTATTTTATCATTAATATTTATTTTTATCATTAATATTTATTTTTATCATTAATATTTATTTTTATCATTAATATTATTTTTATCATCAATATTTATTTTTATCATTAATATTATTTTTATCATAATATTTATTTTTATCATTAATATTTATTTTTATCATTAATATTTATTTTTATCATTATATTTATTTTTATCATTAATATTTATTTTTATCATTAATATTTATTTTTATCATTAATATTTATTTTTATCATTAATATTTATTTTTATCATTAATATTTATTTTTATCATTAATATATATTTTTATCATTAATATATATTTTTATCATTAATATATATTTTTATCATTAATATTTATTTTTATCATTATTATTTATTTTTATCATTAATATTTATTTTTATCATTAATATTTATTTTTATCATTAATATATATTTTTATCATTAATATATATTTTTATCATTAATATTTATTTTTATCATTAATATTTATTTTTATCATTAATATTTATTTTTTATCATTAATATATATTTTTATCATTAATATATATTTTATCATTAATATATATTTTTATCATTAATATATATTTTTATCATTAATATATATTTTTATCATTAATATATATTTTTATCATTAATATTTATTTTTATCATTAATATATATTTTTATCATTAATATATATTTTTATCATTAATATTTATTTTTATCATTATTATTTATTTTTATCATTAATATTTATTTTTATCATTAATATTTATTTTTATCATTAATATATATTTTTATCATTAATATATATTTTTATCATTAATATTATTTTTATCATTAATATTTATTTTTATCATTAATATATATTTTTATCATTAATATTTATTTTTATCATTAATATTTATTTTTATCATTAATATATATTTTTTTCATTAATATTTATTTTTATCATTAATATATATTTTTATCATTAATATTTATTTTTATCATTAATATTTATTTTTATCATTAATATTTATTTTTATCATTAATATATATTTTTATCATTAATATTTATTTTTATCATTAATATATATTTTTATCATTAATATATATTTTTATCATTAATATATATTTTTATCATTAATATTCATTTTTATCATTAATATATATTTTTATCATTAATATATATTTTTATCATTAATATATATTTTTATCATTAATATATATTTTTATCATTAATATATATTTTTATCATTAATATTTATTTTTATCATTAATATTTATTATTATAATTATTAATATTTATTTACTCCAACAGCAACACTTCCTTAACATGTATTATTATTAATTTCAAAACCTTTAACTTCAATATAAGTTTTCGTGGATTTGTGATGAAAATGGATTCGTGAAATTTTTGGCCCGAAGATTTCCACCAGAATTTGAGTCCAAAATAGTTTAGTCATTTTACAAGTAAAGTATTAGTCCTACAACAAAGATGTATAGAAACAAAGTTGTTCAGCTTGACAAGTTCTATCTGATACTGTCATCCGTTTGTAAATTACTCTTTTGGTTTAGGAGACAAATGTAATTAAGTAGAAGTTTCGTGTAAAATACAAATATATCAATATCTCCATTACTTACATTCTAATTACATTCTAGTAAAGCTCAAAGGAACGGGCGTCTCCTGCTCTATATTTACTATTACGAATGTTTTTTACGTAAACCTCATACTTTTCGAGTTATTTTGAAAAACATGATTTCATGAAAAAATTCTAAGGTGACACCCTTGAAAATTTCGTGAAAAATTTCCACACCTCAGAATTTCATGAAAATATGTACCTAAAGGTTTTCAGTCAAACTGAACACGAATCTGGACTAAGTTTCATCATTACTATAATATTAAACACTATATACGCATGTGTGATACGCCTAAAACTATTTATTCTCTCTATTTATCTCTCTATCTCTATCGCGCTCTCTCTCTCTCTCTTTTTATCATTATTATTTAATTTTATCATTATTTATTTCTATCATTATTATTCATTTTTATCATTATTTATTTTTATCATTATTATTTATTTTTATCATTATTATTTATTTTTATCATTAATATTTATTTTTATCATTAATATTTATTTTTATCATTAATATTTATTTTTATCATTAATATTTATTTTGATCATTAATATTTATCATTATCATCATTATTATTATTATTATTATTATTTCTATTTTTATTGTTATCATCATTATTATTATCATTATTATTATCATTATTATTAGTAGTAGTCGTATCATTATTATTATTATTATTATTATTATATTTATCATTAGTATTATTAGTATGTGTATTAATATTATCATTATTATTTTTATTATTGTCATTATCATTTGTGGTATAATTTTGACTAACAAAACGAACACAAACACAAAAGGACTGCCACGTTTGTAAACACACCACCCAGCGACCCAAGAAAAGATAAATAACCTATCACTGTAAGGAGTGGGTGGGTGGGTGGATGGATGGTGGATGGTTGGGTGGTAGGATGGATGAACGGTGGATGGGGATTTTGCTGGGTGGATGGGTGAATGGGTGTGTGGGTGGGTGGATGGATAGGTGGATGGATGGGTGGGTGGATGGGTGGGTGGGTGGATGGGTGGGTGGGTGGATGGGTGGGTAGATGGGTGGGTGGGTGGATGGGTGGGTGGATGGATGGATGGATGGGTGGGTGGATGTATAGGTGGGTGGATGAATGAATGATGTCAGGCAGGCAGGCTGTACATTCAAAATGTTGGTGCTGTGTTCAGTGTGGATAACGACGCTAGCCTATCCGATGAGCTGCGTCAAGTTGTCAATGGCACATTTTTACAGAATATTTGCATCCAAGATATATTGTGTATAGAAAGAAAAATATGTTTCCTCTATTCTTCAGATCGTTGTGAGTTGATAAAGAAAAATTTGAATAAAATCATAATTTTTTTAAAAATCTATAAATCGAACACTTAGAAAAGACCTCGGCAGTGTAAGGGTTAAAAGACCTCGGCAGTGTAAGGGTTAAGGGTTTGTAATGAAAGTACCAAAATAGCTAGAATTCCTTGTTATCTTGGTAATAACTATGGAAGGAAAGATAACGAAGATACCGTCTCGTTTATGTGTCGATAGATAAATGGTTCTCATAAAATAATAAAGCAAAAGATAAAGTAAATTTTTTCCCACACAAATAATTTAGCAACTCTACATGCATTATTTACTCCACATTAATATGATTACATTACTACAACACTACAAACACTTTTCATCTCACATGAGTTATTCTAAAATATATAATGTTTTCGTGAGACCCAAGCACCACCCTTCCCCTGACCGACCTACCCTATCCATCCCACCTCCCTTCCCTTCCCTTCCCTTCCCTTCCCTTCCCTTCCCTTCCCTTCCCTTATCTTTCCATCCCTTCCCTTCCCTTCCCTTCCTTTCCCTTCCCTTCCCTTCCCCTGAGCAGTCTGAGGTCACGGCGCACTGATCACCCCAAGGCACTGATAGCTTCCTTCTCACAACATTCTGCAACTAACATACAAACAGAGACAATTAAATGACATGGAAAAAAATATATAAGAAATCATTTATTAAAGTGAATATATGAAGAAAAAAAAAATAATTATATAAGGAAACTAAGATAATTGTGTGAAGTAGTTTGTGTAATATCAGTTATGTTTGGAAATGGAAAATACTCTACTTGTTATCTTTATATGTGTGTGGTACTGGTCACTAAATGTCTGTCTCCAAGGGTCGTAGTTATCGTTAAGCACTACTGACGAGGCAGAACGGATAACAACTGCTAAATGTATGTATGTGTGTGTGTGTATAGGTGTATGTGTGTGTATAGAAGTAATGTGCCTATCCCATTCTTTCCCATACATGTATAAATTCTATAATGATGTGTATATAAATATGAACACTACGTATACACATAAATGTATAAATAATGCGTTATTGTGTTATTTGTATACACGTTTTTATGGTGCATGAAACGTAAAACGCGATACTAAACTAAACGTTACTCACATCCTACCAACACAACAAACACGAAGTTACGACAAACACGTACTAACAACCCTATTGACACCTCACCCTAACCACCGGGAACACGAGCACCATAACAACACTAAAACTAACAAACAATACACCCACATATACACACGTCACTCATACACCAACTACAGTATAAATATTACACAAATATGACAAGAAACAGTAAAATATGCAGTGTTAATATTCAAGGTTACGTGTTCCAACAATTACTACTTCACAGATCGCCTCAGTAGTGTCTTTTCTTCCCTCTATACTCGTCCCTTATAAGCCATTCATACACACACAGGTACAGCAGATGTCCTTGCCGTTTCTTACCATTCACATCCGAGGCATTGTAAGGGTATTGAGACCTTAATTTCCTCTCAGTGGCTCCTATTTAGAGTAAACGTAGATATGTTTTATGATTTACACTCTGTCAAAAGGTCAGACAATAGCTCTTCTTGCTGAGCGTTAACTTGTAGAAGAGGACAATGCAATTCAATCATCTCTAGTGAGTGTGTGTGTGTATACAGGTGTGTGTGTGTGTGTGTATACAGGTGTGTGGTGTGTGTGTACAGGTGTGTTATTGTTTCCTCTCCAAGCTGTTGTGTAGAGCCGTCTGTGCCACGAGAACAGGAGCAGCATCACCAAACCCTCAATTATATTCCTGCTCACAACAGAATCATTACCTTCCCAGAACTAACTTGTGTATGTTTGTGAACTTATTGATGGATTGATTGCGAATAATTACTTGGTGTCAGTTGGTAATTAAGGAAGAGTTTCATTAACTTTTATTTGGTGTGTATCTCTCTCTCTCTATTTCTCTCTCTCTCTCTCTCTCTCACATAAAACACACACACACACACACACACATACGAGACACGGAAGGAAGAGAAAAAGAAAGGAGGAGGAATCAGGATGGAAAAAAAAAATAAGCACCTTCGTGAAAGAGGAACATTGAGGAGAGAGATGAGACGGAAGAAAATATGACAAGAATAAACAGAGGTGTAATTGGCAGAGCAGAAGGGATAGATGCACGGATATAGCAGCCCGGACAAGAAGGAACTTACGACATGAAATAGGCGATGAGAAGGAAGAGGAAGAAAGGAGGAAGGAGAAAATAAAAGACCGGAGGGAGGAAAGATGGAAAGGATAAAAGAGAGAGAGAGAGAGATAGAGAGAGGAGTAAATGGATGAAGGAAGGAAGGAAGGAAGGAGGTAATATTAATTTAGGGAAAGAGGATGTGATGAATGATGACGCGGTAATGGTAATCATAATGATGTTAAGGACAGTAAAGAGAGTAAACACACACACACACACACACACACACACATACGTACATATACATACATACACATGCCATGCAAATGAGTTTTAACCCTACAAAATTAGATAAATAAAATGGATCAGGCTGTGACCTCAGGACTTAAACAGTAGTAGTAGTAGTAGTAGTAGTAGTAGTAGTAGTAGTAGTAGTAGTAGTAGTAGTATATAGTAGAAGTAGTAGGAATGGTAGGTTAGGTTAGGTTAGGTTAGGTTAGGTTAGGTTAGGTTAGGTTAGGTTAGGTTAGGTTAGGTTAGGTTAGGTGGTGGCGCTGTAACCATTGCAATTGAATAAAATAAATAGAATACAAAAAGAGGCAGAATACGACGTCAGTGTAAGGTTGGGCGGGACATCAGCGGCCTTGCATGCTTCTTCCCGGGACAAAGCCACCTGAGGCACGTCCAGCCAGCCGCCGCCTGTCCACGCAAAACTACCCTTGAAAAAAAGCTGTAGACAAAAAAGTTGCAGCCCGTGGAAGTATAAATTCAGTTTCAGTTCCAAAAATGCGTACAGCAGCGTAAAACCTCGTTTGTCGACGCAAAAATATGTGCCACTCCGGATATACACAGGGTTACTGGCTGCCACCCCCCCCCCACACACACACCATACATACTACATAAACACCCACCCACCCCACCCCCACACCACACACACCCACCCACACACACACACACACACACACCCACACACACACCCACCCACACACACACACACACCCTATAGAGTTACAGAATTCATGTTCAAATGCTTTCAAATACGCCTTTGAAAGGATGCAAGCAAACTGAATATGTTTAGCCATATTTCTTTTCTATTAGACGAGTAGAAACTAGCCTCGTTTTATAGATATATATTTACATTCATGGAAAATCGGCTAAAACTGTTTCTTGGCGAGGCAGCCTTTGGTGAGACATCTGCCAGTCCACTACTCTTCCTTCCGTCAATAGCTGTAATGATGTCAAATACAAACACGTAACAGGTAAGGTTAGGTTAGGTTAGGTTAGGTTAGGTTAGGTTAGGTCAGGCTTGGCAGTGTTGAGCAGATTGCGCCGCCCACAGAAGGGACGCCGCATAGACTTACTCGCCGCCCCAGGTCGTCCACTTTTTCCACTGTCATGTTCTGTTCTCCTCTCCATCGTGTCAACGTCAGAAAATGTGTAAAGATAGATCAGGAACTATAACAGAATTCAAACATCGCCGAGCTGACTGAAAACTATGTTATGTTGAGAAGAAATAAAAGTTTGTGAGGGGAAGATTGCCCTCAGGAGCCGCGTGTGGGTGTGGGTGTGGGTGTGGGTGTGGGTGTGGGTGTGGGTGTGGGTGTGGGTGTGGGTGTGGGTGTGGGTGTGGGTGTCGTGCTGCAAATATATCTATTATGTCACGCATGTTAAGCATCGTCTGTCACGGTGCTGATCAGGAAATAAATGAATAAAAAGTAAAATTTTCATAACCATTCATTTTCCATCCCATTTGCATTGCACTCAAAGCAGTGAGTTATAATGATAAATGTTTCCTATATACATTTTTAAAAGTTTTACCAATAGGATTTTATTGTGAGTTCACCTTTCCTGTTAGTGTTGTTTCTTCTAGGATAAGTCTCCTTCCTTCCGTCTTGGTAGTATTCAATTCCCCGAAAAATCTATAATAAAATCTTTACACTTAATGGTATAACAGTTTCCAGTAGCGGCCCTCATGGAGCATTGACTTTAACTCTACCATATGGAGCAACTCACACAACTCACACTAATGGAAAGCAATTAAAGTAACCAAATGTAATTACAGCATGACTTTCAATTCGATGTTAGCTCAGTAAGTCTCCTCATTGGTGTAGCACAACATGCTTTAAGTGAACAACCATTACTAACACACTCAACACAACTACAACTATATTTTGTGCCAGCCATAGTTACACACATTTGCTTAGTCTAACACCTAAAACCTACCATTAATTGTAATCTGCTACAACCTGTTCTCCCTTTTTTAAACATATTCACAGAACATTTATCAAAACATACACACATATTTTTCCTCTCGAATTTTGAATTTTTCCTTGCTATTTACATTCCCCCTCAACAAAATACAAAACATTTACCGTTACATTAATAGTGAAGGAATAAACCCACGTACATGTAACCCAACTATCAGGCAGCGCAACCTGTACTTGGCTGGTGACTCTTAGAAGCTGTATGAAGAAGGGAAGAAGGGAGAAAGTCACGGGGAGAAACAACGAGACACGAGCAAGGGAATGAAACATAAAGAAACTCAGACTAAGCCAAGAAATACCTTCACAGACAGAGAATTGTTAGAAGAGAAAGAAATGGAAGGGAATAAAGAACCGTAGATAAAGAAGACGAGACAAGAGGGAACACTATACGAACAGGAGGCGAGGGGAACACGACGACAAGGGAAGGAAGAACAAAGAGGCAGTAAGGACGACTGACGTGCCTCCCTGATGCCTCCACTGACCACGTTGCCTTATCGTGAGTCTCCCACCCTTTTGCAAGCTCCTCTTCCTCTTCCTCTTCCTCCTTCTCCTCCTCCTCCTTCTCCTCCTCCCGTAGCAACACCTCCTCACAAAGATAGTCGCTTCGCTGCTCATGGAAATACCAGTAAAATTTCCTTCCCATTTCACTGACGTCCCAGAAATACCCGTTTGTCAGGGCGCAGACGACTTTTTGAGGGTCCATAAAGCACACACACATACATACATACACACACAAAACACATTTCCCTCTCTGTGTGTATGTGTGTATGTTTGTTTCCTTAGCATCACACCACAACACACCCTAACGACCTCAAAGCAACATACGGGGCTTAAATCACCTTAGTTTAGCTGACTCAACAACACCACATCGTATTCTGAGGCTAAGCTGAGGCAACGAAACAAACACCAAGACGCCTCCCGGTCGCTCCACCCCCGAGGCTCCTCAAGCACTGTAAATGAAGGACGATCAACCCTCCGTCAGGCACACCATTACTCACACAGGAGATTCTTGCAGAGTAATCCAGTGTAAGCATATTTTTCAAAGGAATTCAGTTTAGGGGAAATATATCAAGAACTGAGGACGTGGTGAAGACTAAGTGCTTGCAGTTGGAAGAGGAGGAGGAGGAGGAGGAGGAGGAGGAGGAGGAGGAGGAGGAGGAGGAGGAGGAGGAGGAGGAGGAGGAGGAGATGTCGGTGAAGCCTCTGAATAATTTTAATCGGTTGTGATAACTTAACAAACAATTGCCTCCATCCGTTTCCTCCCAAATTATCCGCATTCTTTCTCCTTCTTTTGCCCTCTTTCCTTCCTCCCTCCTTCCTTTCTCTGCTCTTAAAACATCACATCAATTCTCCCTCCAGTTCTCCAACCCCGTTTCCCCTCCCTCCCTCTTTCCCTCCCCCCCCCCGCACCCCTCCCAGCTCTGCCCTTCTCTCTCTCTGCTTTACGTAGCAACGATTTTCTTCTCACTCCCGCAAGCTATTTTTGGCGGGGGAAATTCAATTGTTGTCCCCTCTGTGTGTATTTGTTTGTGTGTGTTTGTTTATGTGTTTGTGTGTGTGTGTGTGTGTGGATGTGTGTGTGTGTGTCTCTCTCTCTGTCTCTGTCTCTCTCTCTCTCTGTCTCTCTCTGTCTCTCTCTGTCTCTCTCTCTGACACAAAGACACACACACACCCACACACACACACACACACACACACACATCAAATAAAACCCAATCAACAGACACACGTAGCCGAACAACAGCATCACCACCACCACCACCACCACCACCACCACCACCACCACCACCACCACCACCACCACCACCACCACCACCACCACCACCACCACCCCATCACCTCCCTCACTCAAAAAACACATGACCTCAGTACTACACTCGGCCGCCGTCCTCCACCTCTTCTGTCCCGGGAGGAAAATTCAGAAAGCCACTACCAACTTCTTTGCATTTCCAAATTCACTTTCGAATCTAGTCTATTTCGCCGGCGTGGAGAATTGTGGCGGGGAAGGAGAGGTGGAACCGAGGCGGCGTGAGGGCGGACGCAAACTGTCCCGCCTGTGTAAGGGTCTCGCACGGCGGCTAAATAAAAAGAAGGACCGGCTGGGTACAGGAACAAAGCAGCTTAATAGAAGGGGAAGCGCCGGCTGAGGAGGAGTAAGAGTAGTAGTGGTAGTGGTGGTGGTGGTGGTGGTGGTGGTGGTGGTGGTGTTTAGTGGATAAACGTAATTTCAGACTAAGTAAAAGCAGTCCTTGTGGAAGGCTTACCTATATTAATTCACCTTAATCCCTTTCCCCCCATCCCCACCATGGAGAGTGTAGCCTTGGGAAGTATACAATATACAATATACAATAACCCAAGGTGGCGGTCAGGGTCCCAGGCAGGTGTTGGGAAGACGATACACACACGTCACCATCAAGGATCACTACTCTGCTTATGCACGGCCTAACGCACTGCTGCTGCTGCTGCTGCTACTAAAGAAGAACAAGAACAAGAAGATGATGATAGTTATGTTGATGACTGACAGGGACAAAGGACAGGTGTATGCATCTGGCACGCCTTTGTATTCTTGTTATCTCCTGCCTCGTGGTTATGTGTCCTTCACTGCGTCACACCGTGCGTGCTCTCTGGTGATGACGCCCATTCTTTGGTGCTTCATGTGTTGTGCTTCATCAGCTCTGTGTCCCTAGACTCGTGGTGCTGCGCCTCCCCGGCAACCCAACAGCTGCCGCTTCTTTACACTGCCAATGTCTTGCCGTTACTCCTCTTTTTGTTGTCATTGTTTCGCTCCCCGACTCGATTAAAACTAACTGAAGACGAACTGTCTCCATTTAAGGTCGTAAAATAATTGTGCTGGTCTCGGCAAACTATTTCAATGCAAATTGTCTCTCTATCGACTCGGCTGGCGTCCCCTACAACCGGGACCTGAACAGCATGATTGCCTAGCACCCAAGTGCCGCCTCAAGCCTCCACCACGGGTCATTCCCTGGAAAGAACAGTAGAAAATACGCGCCCCGCCTCTTCGGCGGCTTGGAAGAAGCAAAGAAAACAAACGAGAATCACAAGCTGCCGGGAAGAGCCAATTACTTAGCAAGTTTGGAGGGAAAATTAATCTGTGGAACAGTGGCGCGGCTCAACGGCGCGCCAAGTCGGGTTGTTAGTCTGTTGTTTTATGGGAGCGAAGCAAGGCGAGGCGGGAAATGGTGCGAGGGTCTGGCAAAAGCTGACTCAAGGAGGTGGTGGTGTTCTGCATCACGACACAAACATAACGATCACTCACTCCGTTGTATACATAGAGTGTACTGCACTCGTAAGTGTGGTTGGGTTGTGTGTAGTTTTCTTTGTTAGCTCAGGAATTTGAGTCCTTGATTCCTCATTTTTCAACACTGTCACGGCTGCATGTTGGACAGTGATGGACGACAGTCACTGCAGAGCGACTCAGGACGATATTAAACTCAATGACTGACTAAGGCTCCTGGTAATGACTTTCTGGTAGGCACGTGAGGAGGCAAAGTCGATGAGATTCATTACATTTTACATTAAAGCAAAATTGCAAAGGTTTTTATTCGTTTGTTGGAATAGTGCGATCTGTTAACACGTGTTGCGAAGATATCGAGGTTCAGGAAGGCTTCGTGATGATGTAATCTTGGCAGCGTGATCCTTTAACAACGCTGAGCCTCGCCGCGAAGTAATCCACTCGGACAAATCGGCTTGGCTCGCGGTGTTACGGACTCCATTTACCAACAATACACTTATGAATCAATACAGAAAAAGAAGAATATTTTCGGTTTGCGTTCCCTTTTCTATCCTGTAGCTGTGAGGTATGAATATATGAATCTAAAATACAAATCCTCTAGAGTATAACCGAATACAATTACAACTTTGGAAAGTATTGCACGCAGTAGCACCTCACATCCATCCATGTGTCAAACTAACGCCTGCCTCCAGACACAGGAATACTCGGTTATCCTGTGAAAACAAACTCCTTGTATAAAGGTTTTTCACCCAATACACGGACCTGCCTTGTCGGGTTCAATACCATGTGGCGTGGGTGAAAGAATAGGTTTATAGATTTTGCGCGACCGGAAGGTGTGTGTGTGTGTGGACGATAACTGTGACGACCAACTAACAGTACGTCCACGACCATAGCTGCAAGCCATCTGTATCTGCCTCAATGCCTGCATGTCTGTGTCTGTGTCTGTGTCTGTGTCTGTGTCTGTGTCTGTGTGTGTGTGTGTGTGTGTGTGTGTGTGTGTGTGTGTGTGTGTGTGTGTGTGTGTGTATAGATAGATAGATAGATAGATA
>JAPQNM010000046.1:12356844-12359344 GCA_029783475.1 Metacarcinus magister
GCAAGTGTTTCAGTCCTGTGGTTAGCAAGGTTTTATACGTCTTGTTCGGAGAAATTGGCAGCTATTATCGGTCTGTTTTATTCATATGTTTTTTTGGGGAAAGCGTATTGGTCATGGCTCCCTCGCCTTCGTCCCTTGAGCACTTCATTTCTCGGTTACTTAGCTAAATCAACGATGCACTGCCACAAGGAGACGGTCCAGTTAATTTGTTTAAGAATGAGACGCAACACAAATATACACTTCATTAAGTTAGTGAGTAACTTGTAATTTGCTGAAATCCCTCGAGAATGTGTAAGATTTTCATGTATTAAAAGTGAGTGAAATACGTTTTCCTTGCTCACGTGCAGAAGAAAGTTTATGTTTGGTGAGGAATAAACACAATAAGAATGTTTGCTGCACAAAAGATAATGGTTGGGAACATATGGTGGAAAGTTTGGAAATGTTTAAAATTCAGCGCACAACAACAGCTAAATAATTCAACAACGTTTGCATAAAGGCCACGGTGGAAGGGAAACTATACAAAGAGGAAGGTAAAGAATACATCACATCCAGTGCTGAAAAAAAGCAAAGCAGGCAGCACCTTTACGCAACTGAGGAAAAGGTGAGGAAAGCGTTGCTCACCTGAAGGGCTTAAAACCACGTGTGTAGCAGAAACTTCATACAGAAAAGTGGTGAGAGAGAAGAGAATATCACTTACACGTCTTGAAAGGAGGTCTGACAAGGGATATCTTGTCTTCTTTGTGGATGGGGAAGTCAAGGCTCTGTCAAGATGTTTCCCTGTACTACAAAGACAAGAAGACGGATGGAGGAAAACAGGGATCAGAGGAAAGGAAGATACAGAGAGAGGATGAGAGAAGAGCTACAGTAAACCTAAGAGAAAGGGGGAGGGGGGAAAGAGGAGCTTGTTTCGTCCCACCCTTTCCCTTGAGTGTCACGTGCCTGGCGTGCACCTATACGGTAAACAAACGGCAACACAAACACACTTGTTACTCCCTGCGGTGGTGTCAAGCCTCAGCGGGAGCCAGCAGCTACTCCCCGCGCCTAGCCAGCACGATGGACAAGTGCTACACCAAACCCAACACCTATATGACGTAACAATAAATAAACGCTACTAAAAATTCCATTACAGCCAAGCTTCACGTATGAAAGCTGATTTACACATTCTATTGCCTCTGAATATTCAAAAGGTGAGTGTTTGAAGGCCTGCGAGCTGCCGCCGATAATGAAAGGTGACAGAGAACACAGCCACTCTAGGGCAAGGCATGCACGCGGCCCATCAAGGCTGCGTCCACCGAGGCTCTGAAGCGATGCGACTTTGACACCTGGGACGTGGTGGTGCCGAGCCTCGCCGCCACACCTGCACGGGGACTCATTACCGCCTTGGTATCATGATGTTGATCTCAGCCTCCCCACCGTCCGCGCGGCACGAGGTCACAAACTCATAACATACAAACGAACACTACATTATTCTGTTTATTTTGTTCTCCGTCACTGTCAGGGTCGAATCCAGGCCACGCCCTTCTAGCCTGGTCCGACGTGGTCATTCTCCTCTGTTGTCACGTGACCTCCCTTCACCCGCCCCCCCTAACCTGCATCAATATGTATACAATGAATTATCAAGTCAATGAAATTAACCTAAACTAACAGGCATTCTCAGTTCAATATAATTAATACCGATTGTTAAGAGATAACTGAATTACGGACGCCAAGTCAATCGAAAAACTTTATTACAAACTGGCGCGCCTCGAAAACAATTCCATTTCTCATATCGACACATTTATATTAATGCATTTCAGCTTCAACTTTCGTCACTGTTTTGAATAAAGATTTAATAATACACTTTTATTTGATCTGCTACGAATGGTAACAAAGGCAATACAATTATTCCATTTATTCAATACTACCGAGTACCAACAAAACTATTGCCAACAAGCAGGTCTTTACGGGAACAACTTGATCCCAACGCTTGGATGTCATTGGCTCTGTGAAGGTTTAGGTTGAAAAGGAAGTTAGCTTTGTGTCATAGTAGCCTGCCTGGCGGTGACCTACACATCCACCTCAAGAGCCTGCCGCGACCCTGTGTGTGGCGTGGCAGGCAGCACCAGCACCTGCCGGAGTGTTAAGCCGCTCACCACGCACCACACGCACCACACGAACGACATTCCTGCTACATTAGAACAGTTCGGTGTGTCTCGAGGGGCAGCGAGGAGCCTCCACCTGTACACACACCTGTCCACTTTACACCAGCCAGCGTCGTGTTGTCGTGACCGGCCGCGAGGGAGGCAATGACACACTCTGCCCTAAATAACGACCTTTGACGACCCACGACTCACCATGAACTCAATGATGCAAGATCGTGAGGCAAGTGACTGCAAGATAACGTGTGCCTGAGTGTTTTTTTTTGTTTTTTTGTGTGTGTGTGTGTAACAAATATTAAAATTAGTTGTTTATTCAATTCA
This sequence comes from Metacarcinus magister, assembly GCA_029783475.1. Lineage (NCBI taxonomy): Eukaryota > Metazoa > Arthropoda > Malacostraca > Decapoda > Cancridae > Metacarcinus > Metacarcinus magister. The sequence goes on from JAPQNM010000046.1 coordinate 12,359,304, forward strand.
CCCACGATCAGGTAAAGATTTATATAAGGTAAACACACAGG
>JAPQNM010000046.1:12364344-12384344 GCA_029783475.1 Metacarcinus magister
CTGGCTAGACGCCCTGCCAGTGTTAAGCCTCGACCTCCTCCAGCCAGATGATGCCGTCCGCGTCGGAGTCGCCCTCCGACTCAGCACGCCGGTCTGCCTACCGCACCATTGCAGATGCGGCTCTACGGCGGATAACCTCGGCCACCACCAGCTATCCTGCCACCGCGACCCCGACCGACTACCGCGCCATGCCGCCCTTAACCACATGATTCGCCGTGGCTTGGCTGCCGCTGGGGTACCAGCGATCCTTGAACCGCGGGACCTGGACCGGGGCGACGGACCGAGGCCGGACTGGGTGACTCTCTATCCCTTCAGTGGAGGCCGATCGCTGCTGCGGGACGTGACGTGCACCAACACCTTCGGCACCACGCACGTCATGAACTGCGCCGTCAACCCTGGAGCTGCTGCCCGTGCAGCCGAACAGCGCAAACGGCTGCGCTACGCGCCACTCTCTGTCCTACCATTTCGAGCCGCTGGCGGTCGAGACGGCGGGAGTGGTGGGCCCAGCGTTCCGCAAGATCCTGCAGAAGCTGGGAAGACAGATCACGGGCTTCACGGCAGAACCGCAGGAGACCTGCTGGCTGCGACAGAGGGTCAGTCTGGCAGTGGTGCGAGGCAATGTGGCCGCCATCACCAACCACCCTCAAACGCTGACCCCCGACGCTCCACACACACACACACACACACACACACACACACACACACACACACACGCACACGCACACGCACACATATACTTAAAAATTACAGATAAAATTATATAATATCCTTCCTTACCTTACACAGCTTCCCAGACGGTAACTTCTTTTTTTTCACGCACCAAGCCTATTTTCCATTTCCTTCACTGCACTACACTTCTCACCAGTAACACAACACAAAACCAATCCTATAATAGCCATAATTAGCCTATCCCACTTTATTTATTCCTGTGTCTTTATATTCCTTAATTATCCATTCATTTCCCCACACTCGGATACGCACACACAACTAACCGCTAAATAAATATAAGTTACGGTGCAGCTAACGAAATGCACATGCACCCCCGAACCAGATACATGACAGACTGCCGGCGTCAGCGTGCGCATGTGCATAGATCAGCAATTATACCCTAGTTACCCAATGAAGTGTCTGCCCAACAAATCGTACTGCATTACTTCGTCAATGTTGAGATTTCGTTATGTGCTTTAAGTAGTGTTCAAAGGCTAGTATAGAGTATATGAATGTAAAGACGATAATAGAAAAATATGATCATGTAAAGTGTAGTATCTAGAGCCGGTCAGTCAACAAGATAATCACCACTCTATTTAGTGCCTTAAGGGAACACGGAAGAAATAATTATTTGAACTTAATTGATAACTTTTGAAAATATAGAACAATAAAAGACACACACACACACACACACACACACACACACACACACACACACACACACACACACACACTAACCACAGAATCACATGTAATTGTCGTATCACTTTTAACTGCTGCTACACTGGGAGGAATGATATATCCATTGTACATACTGTGCGAGTATTGCGTGAATATATAGAAATAACAAAAGAGTAACCATTCAAGAGGGGGAGAGAGAGAGAGAGAGAGAGAGAGAGAGAGAGAGAGAGAGAGAGAGAGAGAGAGAGAGAGAGAGAGAGAGAGAGAGAGAGAGAGAGAGAGAGAGACAGGAACAAGCAAAACAGCATTTACATCCTTGGAGACTACCGCTTGTTCCCTTTCTCCTCTCAGCCGTGACAGGAATCCCTAAGTTACGTTGTTTTTTAAAAGGGTGTTCAATTCATTTACAAGGAACGAACACCAGGGTAAGCGTTCCCTCCAGATTTGTGGGATTAGAACAGGCTTTTTCATCGATATAGTGTTATCTTCTCCCTGCCTGGTGTGTGGTGTGTGTGTGTGTGTGTGTGTGGTGTGTGTGTGTGTGTGTGTGTGTGTGTGTGAATATAAGAGAAAGAAAACGTAATCATATGTAGACAGACTTATTAAATCCCACAGCAACACCACAGCAAGTAGGACAACACAGCATTACATAGAAACAGCACATTACAGCAACACGATAGCAGCAGAACCACACACACTAGACACCCTCACACACCCTCAAGCACCCTCAAGCACTCCCAGGCACTCCCAGGCACTCCCAGGCACCCACTCGTACAGGAAGGTGTCATCCCCGCCCGCCTCACCCAACACTACTCAAGGTTCCTAATACTCCTGCCGCCCATTTATGCAAACTCCTCCCCTCGTGAACGCCTATGCTGTCATGCTGCCTCAGTTGAAGTGGTGTGAATGCAACCATGGAGACCCTACTAACACACACACACACACGCGCACACACACACAGACACACACAGACACACAGACACCCTTGATTATCTCTATGCACTGAAGAGGCTCAAGAAAACAGACAAACACAAACAGACAAACAGACAAACAGACAGACAAAAACCTAAATCATACACCTCCATAATATTATAAAAAAAAACTTTAACTAATCATAAGAATAACCTTCAACTGACCACATAAAAAATAAATAAATAAATAAATAAAAAGTTATATTGACACATCATCAATACGATTATGAATACACGTACCTATACATACATAAACACACTGCGTAAACAAACATCCGTGACATATATACATAACATAAGCTTGTATGAGTGGCGTGGACAGGTACTAGGCTGGAAGTGGAAATGGACTCGCTGTTTGCTGTCTGTCTGGCTGTCCGTCTGGCTGGCTGGCTGGCTGGCTGGCTGGCTGCGGGAGACGAGACAGACAGCGGGACATGAAATACAGGTAGTGACGCTGGGTTCCATTGGCAAGTCATCGCCCTATATTTGTCGTGGGGAATTTGCTAGTGTATTGACAATCTATAATTAATCAGTCGTATTGTGATCGTCATGGTTGCCTGTAGGAGGAGTGAAGGAAGGAAGGAAGGGAAGGGAAGGAGGGAAGGGAGGGTGTCAAGGAGAGGAAGGGAGAAGAGGAAGAGAGGATGGTAAGTGAGAGAGAGAAATAGAGAGGGCAGGCAGTGAATTAAGACGAGGGATGGGAGGAAGGAAAGGGAGTAATTGAGAGAGAGAGAGAGAGAGAGAGAGAGAGAGAGAGAGAGAGAGAGAGAGAGAGAGAGAGAGAGAGAGAGAGAGATAGGGGGGGGGGTAGTACATGTAATTGAGAGGAATTGAAAGGAATTGAGAGGGATGAAAGGAGAGGAAGAGGGAATGGAAATGAATGGGAGAAGAAATAGGGAAGAAAGGGAAGGAAAATAATGAAAGAGGAGGAAAGAGAAGAGGAAAAATAAGGAAAAAGGAAGAAAGGAAAGAAGAAAATATACAAAAGGAAGGAAGGAAGAAGGGAAAGATAGATATTTACAAAGCGAAAGATGGGAGAGAGAGAGAGAGAGAGAGAGAGAGAAAAGAGAGAAGAACAAAGGGAGGAAGAGAGAAAAGACGAGAGAGAATGACAGAAAGGAAATGCGAATTAGAGGAATAGAAGAGAAAGAAGATGAACAGCAGAAGACACGGGAACGGAAACGAGATAAGGAGGAAGGAAGAGAGAAAAGAGGAGGAAGAATAAGGAGAAGGAAGGAAGTGAAGATTTCGGTAAGATAATAGATATACGAGGAGGAAGGAAGGTGTGAGAATATATATAATTGTCAGAATATGTATAAGAATTAGTTGTCTATGTGCAAGAAATTGTTATTCTATATATGGTTGAAGAATTACCGTACAATTTGTGGCAGAGGAGAGAAGGGAAGGGAAGGGAAGGGAAGGGAAGGGAAGGGAAGGGAAGGGAAGGGAAGGGAAGGGAAGGGAAGGGAAGGGAAGGGAAGGGAAGGGAAGGGAAGGGAAGGGAAGGGAAGGGAAGGGAAGGGAAGGGAAGGGAAGGGAAGGGAAGGGAAGGGAAGGGAAAAGAAGGGAAGGGAAGGGAAGGGAAGGGAAGGGAAGGGAAGAGAAAGGAAGAGAAGTGAAGAATAGATGAAGAAAAAAAAACAAGAAAGCAAAGAGATTGGAGAAAATAAAACCAAGGAAAACACAAGAAAAATATAAGAGATGACAAAAGGGATTAAAAAAAAAAGTATATCAAAAAAATCTAATAAAACTGAAAGGAAAAAAAAACAATATCTAACAAAAAACGAAGAAATTACAATACAGAGGAGGAATATGAAACAAGAAATTAAAGGAGAGAGCGAGAAAGCGAGAGAGAGAGAGAGAAAAAAAAAGAGAGAGAGAGAGAGAAAGCGAGGGAAGGACACAGGAATGAAATGAGGAAGTGGAGGAGGGAGAAGGAAGGAAAGTATAGAGTTTAAAACCTGAAACAGATGAAAGAGCAGTCGTGCGGAAGGAAGGAAGGGAGAGTAGACCAAGGCTAGACAACAGAGTGAAGGATACTAGACAACAGAGAGAAGGATACTAGACAACAGAGGGAAGGATACTAGACAACAGAGTGAAGGATACTAGACAACAGAGAGAAGGATACTAGACAACAGAGGGAAGGATACTAGACAACAGAGAGAAGGATACTAGACAACAGAGTGAAGGATACTAGACAACAGAGTGAAGGATACTAGACAACAGAGAGAAGGATACTAGACAACAGAGGGAAGGATACTAGACAACAGAGGGAAGGATACTAGACAACAGAGTGAAGGATATTAGACAACAGAGGGAAGGATACTAGACAACAGAGAGAAGGATACTAGACAACAGAGGGAAGGATACTAGACAACAGAGAGAAGGATACTAGACAACAGAGGGAAGGATACTAGACAACAGAGAGAAGGATACTAGACAACAGAGGGAAGGATACTAGACAACAGAGTGAAGGATACTAGACAACAGAGAGAAGGATACTAGACAACAGAGAGAAGGATACTAGACAACAGAGAGAAGGATACTAGACAACAGAGTGAAGGATACTAGACAACAGAGAGAAGGATACTAGACAACAGAGTGAAGGATACTAGACAACAGAGAGAAGGATACTAGACAACAGAGAGAAGGATACTAGACAACAGAGTGAAGGATACTAGACAACAGAGAGAAGGATACTAGACAACAGAGAGAAGGATACTAGACAACAGAGAGAAGGATACTAGACAACAGAGAGAAGGATACTAGACAACAGAGAGAAGGATACTAGACAACAGAGAGAAGGATACTAGACAACAGAGAGAAGGATACTAGACAACAGAGTGAAGGATACTAGACAACAGAGAGAAGGATACTAGACAACAGAGAGAAGGATACTAGACAACAGAGTGAAGGATACTAGACAACAGAGTGAAGGATACTAGACAACAGAGAGAAGGATACTAGACAACAGAGAGAAGGATACTAGACAACAGAGGGAAGGATACTAGACAACAGAGAGAAGGATACTAGACAACAGAGAGAAGGATACTAGACAACAGAGGGAAGGATACTAGACAACAGAGAGAAGGATACTAGACAACAGAGAGAAGGATACTAGACAACAGAGAGAAGGATACTAGACAACAGAGAGAAGGATACTAGACAACAGAGAGAAGGATACTAGACAACAGAGGGAAGGATACTAGACAACAGAGAGAAGGATACTAGACAACGGAGAGAAGGATACTAGACAACAGAGGGAAGGATACTAGACAACAGAGTGAAGGATACTAGACAACAGAGAGAAGGATACTAGACAACGGAGAGAAGGATACTAGACAACAGAGGGAAGGATACTAGACAACAGAGTGAAGGATACTAGACAACAGAGAGAAGGATACTAGACAACAGAGGGAAGGATACTAGACAACAGAGAGAAGGATACTAGACAACAGAGAGAAGGATACTAGACAACAGAGTGAAGGATACTAGACAACAGAGAGAAGGATACTAGACAACAGAGTGAAGGATACTAGACAACAGAGGAAAGGATACTAGACAACAGAGTGAAGGATACTAGACAACAGAGGGAAGGATACTAGACAACGGAGGAAAGGATACTAGACAACAGAGGGAAGGATACTAGACAACAGAGGGAAGGATACTAGACAACAGAGAGAAGGATACTAGACAACAGAGAGAAGGATACTAGACAACAGAGAGAAGGATACTAGACAACAGAGAGAAGGATACTAGACAACAGAGAGAAGGATACTAGACAACAGAGTGAAGGATACTAGACAACAGAGGGAAGGATACTAGACAACAGAGAGAAGGATACTAGACAACAGAGTGAAGGATACTAGACAACAGAGAGAAGGATACTAGACAACAGAGGGAAGGATACTAGACAACAGAGAGAAGGATACTAGACAACAGAGAGAAGGATACTAGACAACAGAGAGAAGGATACTAGACAACAGAGAGAAGGATACTAGACAACAGAGAGAAGGATACTAGACAACAGAGGGAAGGATACTAGACAACAGAGAGAAGGATACTAGACAACAGAGAGAAGGATACTAGACAACAGAGAGAAGGATACTAGACAACAGAGAGAAGGATACTAGACAACAGAGAGAAGGATACTAGACAACAGAGAGAAGGATACTAGACAACAGAGGGAAGGATACTAGACAACAGAGAGAAGGATACTAGACAACAGAGAGAAGGATACTAGACAACAGAGAGAAGGATACTAGACAACAGAGAGAAGGATACTAGACAACAGAGAGAAGGATACTAGGTACAGAGGAAGGATTACTAGGAAGGGAAATGAAGGAGTGTAATCAGAGGTGGAAAAAATATACAGTGAGTTAAGTTAAGTTAGAGAGAGAGAGAGAGAGAGAGAGAGAGAGAGAGAGAGAGAGAGAGAGAGAGAGAGAGAGAGAGAGAGAGAGAGAGAGAGAGAGAGAGAGAGAGAGAGAGAGAGAATTATATGCTAATTTCCCCATCTAAATAGAAGTAAGCAGCTTAAGGAAACTCTTGTCCTACCTCTCTCTCTCTCTCTCTCTCTCTCTCTCTCTCTCTCTCTCTCTCTCTCTCTCTCTCTCTCTCTCTCTCTCTCTCTCTCTCTCTCTCTCTCTCTCATTCTCCCTCAGGCTCTATCTTCCTCCCTACTTATTGCTTCTGCTTTACTCCTACCTCTTTTTCTCTCCTCTCACTTTCTCTTATTATCGGTTCTTCCTTCTTCCTTCTTGATTATGGCTATTTCCTTGATCTTTTGATTTTTTCTTTCTTCTTCTTGCCTTCCTTCTTTACTGTCTCGCTTACTCTTTATTTTTCCTTCCCATTTTGTATCCCTCTCCCTCCTCCTCCTCCTCCTCCTCCTAGGCCTTCCCTGTCTCCCTTGCCTTGCCGATACGCTCCATCAATAATTATTTTCTCGTACTACCCGCTGGCAGAAGCAGTGTTGCCAGTCTGTCTTCAGCGCGCACCCCTCCTGCTGGATCCCTATCGCTTGGTGCAACATGGCCGCCGCGATGGTACAGTATACACCTCACCACACGGTGTCATCAATTATCCTGAAACATTTGGGGTTGACTCTCTCTCTCTCTCTCTCTCTCTCTCTCTCTCTCTCTCTCTCTCTCTCTCTCTCTCTCTCTCTCTCTCTCTCTCTCTCACAGCAATACCAACTCTGGCACTATTTTTCCCGGGCCGCCGCTGCCACACACAATTCTCATAATTCTGTACGCAAGTTTTCAAATTACGCACACACATACGCAATTATCGGATGTAACCTCTGTTTGGCAAAGCGAGAAAAAAAAGCTAACAATAATCATACAGTAATCATATTTGCATGTTTCACTCACAGCATGGAGAGGTGAGTGGGAACGAAACGACCTCATGACATTTTATACTCGTCACTCGTGCTTGGTATTTTTTCATGATGCTTAATCAAGTCATGGGCTGCGGCAGAGGAGAGGAGAGGAGAGGAGAGGAGAGGAGGGCGAGAGGCAGGCAGCACCGATGAAAACCTGATGAGGTGGACGTGAAATAGATGTGTGAGTAAACCAATTACACTGCATTGAAATGACTTGAAATTTTGATTATATTCATAAATCATGGATATGCAAAAGTCGTATGTTGGTGATTGTTACCCATTATTGACAAACGGTGGTTAACTAGCGTACGCAGCTCTACATCACATAATATACCTAAATACAGCACCAGGATGAGCTATCATTGCCCATTTCAACCTGTTCACCTTCCACATAGCAGCCACTACATCAGGCACATTCAGCAACAGTGCAGTCTTGAAGCAGGAATGAAATAACAATAAACTATCAAGTCTAACCTGTCCTCAGTCCAGACAGTAGAACAACCCAACACCATCCCCTCTCAGCGCTGCCACCACCACCACTTTTGTTGTGTAATGCATCTGCCGCGCCAGAGTGCTTCCACGTATACCTTAGTCATAGTTTTCGCTCGTCCGATACCAACCCACATAAAGTCTCAGCACTGTGGTCGTTTCGTAGATTTTCTCGGCGCTATTGGTTCTCGGGAGCCCATCCTCCTCCCGCACGATGGTCTCCGAGGATTCAGTTATTTGGACCGTTTTAGCGAGGGAACGTTCAGCTTGGTGATATTCGGGGCCAGTGAGGCAGTGTGGGACTAGCACGTCAGAGCTGCTGGTGCCCGTCGGTGATAACTTGGACCATTGTTTTGAACGTGTCTCCAATATGAGTGACCTGCTGCCACTATTTCCTGACTAACTATATTATATTTTCAAGTTCTTCAACATATTTACTTTATGTGAATGTCTAAGAATATTATTGTTTCACCTGGAATATTGGATGGAACGCGTCAGAAGGGGGTGGCGATGTGAAGAGGAGGTTCGCCCAGCGGCGCGCCGGGCTGACGACCTATTCCCGCCACACTCAGGATCAGAAAACAATTTACGGCACCACTTTACTCACACAGACGCCACGAGCCGCGCCGGACAGACAGGATGTTGTGGACTTTCCTTTACTCACCGCTCATGTGGCACAAATATTAAACGTCCCTGACCTCTTCGTCATAACACACACACACACACACACACACACACACACACACACACACACACAGACACTTACACACACTTACACAGCTTAAACGTTCGTCCAGCAGAGCATACAATCATACATTAGTCTCCGGCTGTACCAAATGTGAAGAGATGAATGATCCACAGTGATGCAAGGGTCAACAAACTGGCAGACACGGACACACAGACCACCAGTAAGTGCCTTGACGTGCAGAGGGGGCAGGAATTAAGGTCATGTTGCCAAGAGTGTGGTCATGTAGCAAACACTTAATTCACCTAAGGAAGGATAAATGGTAGTGAACGCTCACAGAAGGTAAATATGATCCAGTGGGCGCCGGTACCCTGCGAAAAGCCACAATCAGAGGCTGGTGAAGGGCTTGTGTAATAAATCTATTCAGCTTCGTACCCCGAGAGACACCTAGCTTCACGCTGTAGAATTTCCTTAACGACAAACGGCATATCTACATGTTGCAGAATCAAGAGAAAAAGTCATACTATGTTATTTCCTAGCCATGGATTTCTCTCCCGTCAATTTTCCATCCTCAGAGCAGCGGTGACACTCTCCCTTAAAGACACAACACAACACCCAGCACTGCCTCCCCGCCACCATCACGCAAGGAAAGATCTAAGTCTCCTTTGACATGGTTTTAGGAACTGAGCCAACATTACTCTTTAGGGGAAAAAATTGTCTCCTAAAACGCTTACCGAGTATCGACCTTAAAGGGAGGCTGGGAACACTACTAGACACTTTTTTTTTGTCTGTTATAAATCATACTCGGAAAGTTTCATCCCTTCGGAAAATTTAGCTTCATGAAATACCAATTTTTAACTAAACTTTCCAGCAACCTGAAAACTAAGAGTGACACATTAGTCTTCCAGCCCGTGTGTATAATAGTGAGAAATGAGGATAGGGACAACAATAACAAAAAAAATAAATAAATAAATAATAAATAAATAAATAAATAAATAAATAAAATAATAATAATAATAATAATAATAATAATAATAATAATAATAAAAATGATAAGGATAAGGATGCATCATTACCGAGGGGTGGTTGGCTTAAGCCTAATTGGTGTCAGGGACTAGTTTTGGCTGCAGGTATTAATTTATTATGAATTCCTAATTTGCAGAGATCATGACTGTGTGTGTGTGTGTGTGTGTGTGTGTGTGTGTGTGTGTGTGTGTGTGTGTGTGTGTGTGTGTGTGTGTGTGTGTGTGTGTGTGTGTGTGTGTGTGATTGATGTATTCGTTATTTTTCATCAACATTGACTACAACAACAACAACAATTCAACAAGTACCCTGATAATAATAATAATAATAATAATAATAATAATAATAATAATAATAATAATAATAATAATAATAATAATAATAATAATAGTAATAATAATAATAACTACTTGTTTTCCTTTCAAGTCATACTGCATAAATAACTACAAATACATCAGTAAATATTTATAAGTTTTGTATTATTTTGAAAACAAATGTGAAACAGCAACATTTAATTATAATTATTAATGTTTATTTTTCACTGATGCGTGTATTGTTATTTTTGTGCAATAATGCATATTTCATAAGCTATTATTTGTATATATACGTATTTTACACATTTTCATTATAACACATTTCTACAATCAAACAGCACACACGTATACACACAAAACACATTTATACTGATATTCACACGACATTATACTGCTGAAAGTTAAAGACAAACACTCGAAACTATGGGTCTCAAAATATTAGTATTCATTAGCAACAATTAATTACAAAAATATATAGCATTGAATCGTCCGGATAACTCCATCATCTATTGTATCCTAACGGGCAAAGTTCCAAAAATGTAGGACCTTTTTGTAGAGGGTCGCGACCAGGAATGTTGGTCCATTGTCCCCTTGAGGTCTGAAATGATGACCGATGGACCATTTTAAAGCAATTCCAGACGGTCTGACGATCCCCTCTTCCATTACATATTGTTTTAGTCTCCATGAAAAACAGTTCTGGAAAGTTAGGTTACCGTGGCACAGCTTTCTTTAACCGTCCACCAAAAAGTAAGTTTAGAGTCAAGCGTCTTGTTGCAGCAATTCATCAATCATCGCGCGAACAATAATATAATTTGTTTTCTTTTCTTCTTACAATCATGCTTTCAACCACGTAACCAGGGAATTCAGTTACTTTTTTACTCCATCGTTCTCCTCTACTAAACTACAGCACCTACAGTAATAAAGATGCCATAGACGTAGAGAGGAAGGTCGTAATCTTCTTATGTTTTTCCCACCATTTCGTAGGTCAAGTATCAAGGAAATGTTAGGTAAGGAACAGACGGTTTTTTTCTTTACAACCCAAATATAGTAGCTCGAGCTCGCTGAAGCCCCTCTCCTTCTAATCTAATTTATTTATTCATTTAAATAGAAAAATTCATTTAGGTTATATAAAAGGACGGAGAACCGAGTCGAAAGAGCAATGGGTCTTTGATAAGGATCCAGAGACCAACTTTCTATGTATGTATGTATATATGCATATGAGTAGTGCAAATACATACACACATACATACACACATACTGGAAGATAAGTTTTTCAGTGGCTTCTCGTCAGCCACCTGTAGAGGGCCTTGATTAATCACGCAGGTATATTTTCAGTTTAATCCCCTCACAGCTTTAGTAAGGCACACTATATTTCGGGCTGATTCCCCCTCTGTACTGTGATCCCTAACGGATGAGTCTTGCCATGATGAGAGAGAGAGAGAGAGAGAGAGAGAGAGAGAGAGAGAGAGAGAGAGAGAGAGAGAGAGAGAGAGAGAGAGAGAGAGAGAGAGAGAGAGAGAGAGAGAGAAACAAAAATTGAAATACACATGCACAACTTCTAAACGTTTGATGTTATACTCATTAGAAGTGATAGCAAATGTAGTAATAGTAGTAGTAATAGTTGTTGAATGTGCTGCTATTACTATTACTACTTTTACTACTACTACTACTACTACTACTACTACTACTACCACATATCACTCACTGAACGAACACATCCTCGTCGGTACACACTTCAAATTTAATACAGTTATTTGCTATACGAAAGTCTGCGTCCCTCTGCCTTCCCCAGCTGTGCAATAACCTTTGTAGTTGTGTTGCCGTAAAACCCAAATCAATCAACCATAGCCCCCCCTCAACCCCCACCAAACCCCATCTATCAACCATGCCCCCCACCACACCCCCAAACCCCCCCTTGTATACAGCCACAGCGCCGGTGAGTGACAGTTTCGATCACACACCATTTGATAACGAATCATTATCATTCATTTTGATCACAGGTTTGCATAACATTATTATTTTTTCCTATAATAACTTGCTAACTTGCCATGCTATGCTATTTTTTGGGGGGCGTGCATGGTCTAAGAAACAAGTATGTGTGTGGTGATGTCAAGTGATAGTAGTAAGTAAGGATATAATGAGGTTTAGGGAAGGTAAAGTAGAGTTATGTGGTTTCCTGCTTTGTGTCTGGAGTTCAAGGATTTTTTACCAGCCAAGAGAGGGATAAGACGATGAAAAATGAGCGTGGTGTTTAAAGTGCAAATTAATGTATATCCGCTTAACTTTACTCAGCTTTAAGATAGAATATGCATGAGTGACTAACCTATCCTGGTACGTTTTTTTATTATTCCGTGTCCTTATCTACAGGGAAGGCAACGGGAAGTAATGGAACTGGAATGATATATAAACTTTTCTGAACTTATGAATATTGAAAAAGAACAGTGAATAATGGGAATTTTTTTTTGACAGTCAGGGAGAATTATTAGACGTAGAATATTGGGCAGAAGAAAATGTAAGTCTTAGCTAAAAAAAAAAATAATAATAATTGTTCATGTTTTTGAATTTGTTATGTAAGTGTTATGTTCACTATATCTACCGTCACACATCCGTCACAACTTTCAACTGTTATGTTATCTGATAAGAACATAACGCATCTACTGCTTGTCGTATCATTTTGTTATAAATTACTGTTAATATTTAGACGAGAACTGAAAACTGAAATGCACTCATATATTTCAGCATTTCTTTAGTATATTACATGTTCATACACACACACACACACACACACACACACACACACACACACACACACACACACACACACACACACACACACACACACACACACATTACTGAACAAAAACATGCACATACTAGTACGGGCGAGCCAGAGGTAAACACACAAGTCAATGCAAAGAGAAGCACAATCCCTTATAGGCAAGGATACCAGCTTGAAAAACATCCCCCATTACCCTCTTATTGCGATGGTGGGTGGTGTTGTGGTGGTGGTAGTGGTGGTGGTGGTGGTGGTGGTGGTGGTGGTGGTGGTGGTGGTGGTGGTGGTGGTGGTGGTGGTGGTGGTGATTCTCTTCTTTTTGTTTTATCTCTCTCATTCATTCTCTCTTTCTGAATACACATTTTCCTCAAACTCTTCTCCATTATACTTGAGATTATCTTCCTCCTGCTTTCTCTCTCTGTTTCACTCTCCTTCACATTTACCTCCCATCCCTGCCTCCCTTCCTTCACGTCTTCCGATCCTAAAGGGACTATTACAGAGGAACCTTCCCTTCAACCGTCTAACCTTGAACAAAATATACTTGCACATTGCTTGGTTAGTTGTGTCACCTCCCGGGAGCACGCGTCTTGCACTGTCTCCCTTGGCTATCTTAGTGTTTTCATATTATAGGTACATGTTATAATGTCTTGCAAGGTCTAAATGTTGTAGTTGAAATACTGAATGTTATGACAGAAGCATCACGACCTTATTATGTTCGGATCTATGAAGCTTTTCTTGTTAAAATATGAATACAATTTCCAGGTGTGTGAAGGTGCTGTGTGTGAGACTGCCATGTGGGTTGTTCAGATAAATTCATGCTGTGTAATAATTCCTGTTTCTTGTTGGGTCACTGTTATGTTTATTCGTGGAGGCATCGAGGTACATTCTCCCAGGTGTGTTAGCATCTTAATTAAAGCCGCTAACACCCACGAGAGCAAGGCATAACTGAAGATACTGCCGCGTACAAGGCATCTGAATTTCTCTGTTTCATTTAGCTTCTGTCCTTGCAACGGTACATGATTTGCATTTCTTGCCAAAATATATCCAAATCCCTGCTTGGGGTTGGATCCTGGCATTGCTTCGGGATTAGAAAGCTGATTGTTACAAAAACCATCCACTGCTTGCATCAGAAACACCATTACTTGTTGATAGATACAATATTGCTTCTAGTTAAACACAGCGATCCTTGTAAGATAGGTAAAGTATTGTTTGTAAGGAAGACAAGGCATTGATTTTAAGTTAGACAGGACTGTTGAAAGTTTGATTAAAAAAAAAACATTCTTTGTACTTACATAACAAATTACTTCTTAGATGAAACATTTGTTGTAAGTGGAAAACAATACTTGTGCTCACAGTAAGTATTCATTCACTTTGGTCAGTGCATTGTTCAGATATATCATTTGACGTCACATGAAACAGAATGAAACACACTAAACCAAAGGAAATATTTGTACGTGTATCAAAATGCAGCGAAACAAAACTGCACATTTCTTCCCACTCTTGTTTACCTATTTACATTACAGCCTTTACCTACAGTCTCAAATTAACGTAATATAACTGCACTACACATGAGACAGCCATGTTACAACCCATTAATTTGTCTTATTCACACAACACATTCCTTTCCATCCTAAAGTCACTCCCTCAGGCAATCTTCCATACAATGTTATGACTACCGGGATAAGCTACTCAAAATTATTATACTGGGAGCATCGCACAACACACGAGGCAGCTGGAGGAGGAGACGAGGAGGGACGAGGAATGAGGGAAAGGATGGAAGGAAGTGGAGGGAGGAGGAGGAGGAAGAGGAAGAGGAAGAAGACGTTGAGACGCGATCCATCATCAAGGAGGAAGATGCAGTGAAGAAGAGGATTATTGATTATATTTATCTCACATTTTCTTCATCCATTTATCTCTCTCTCTCTCTCTCTCTCTCTCTCTCTCTCTCTCTCTCTCTCTCTCTCTCTCTCTCTCTCTCTCTCTCTCTCTCTCTCTCTCTCTCTCTCTCTCTCTCTTTCAGTACGTTAGAAGAAGATTGGGAAAACGAGGATGAAAATTGAAGTACCCAACACACCCACACCCACACACACCACACACACACACACACACACACACACACACACACACACACACACACACACACACACACACACACACATAACGCACTTCATCTCAGGTTACATGAACTCCATTAAGGTAGAATATTAATCAAATAACCTAACACTCCCTTCCCTCCCCTTCCCTCCCCTTCCCTCCCCTTCCCTCCCCTTCCCTCCCTTCCTTTAGTACCTCTTCATACCCTGCCTCTCCTCCTTTCACCTCTCATTAGCCTCTCACTTTTACCTGTTCTACTCACACACCTGCATAGCCTCCTCCTCCTCTCCTCTCCTGTGTATTGTTATTATCCTCCTCCTCCTCCTCCTCCTCCTCCTCCTCCTCCTCCTCCTCCTCCTCCTCCTCCTCCTCCTCCTCCTCCTCCTCGTTCCATCTGGTCTCTCAGGCAAACCGGAATAGACTCACTTATAGATTCAAACACATACATGCATAATATGACGAACAGCTGCTCCCACACACACACACACACACACACACACACACACACACACACACACACACACACACACACACACACACACACACACACACACACACACACACACACACACACACACATGAATCTTCCTAAAGTGGCAATGTTTACAATTTACGATTTACTACTTTTTACGTGTGCGTGTATGTGTATGTGTGTGTCTGTGTGTGTGTGTGTGTGTGTGTGTGTGTGTGTGTATGTGTGGTGGTGTGTGTGCGTGTGGGATACAGCCCCCCCCCTCCTCCCACCCTCCAACCTAAAAAAAAACACATCCATTTTCTCTGGGACCAAATCAATGAAAGCGAACGAAAGTAAATATTGACATTCCTTCTCCTTTGCACTATTTCCTTCTCTTGGCCCCACCTTACCACCTCCTCCACCCAC
This sequence comes from Metacarcinus magister, assembly GCA_029783475.1. Taxonomy (NCBI): domain Eukaryota; kingdom Metazoa; phylum Arthropoda; class Malacostraca; order Decapoda; family Cancridae; genus Metacarcinus; species Metacarcinus magister. Next base: position 12,380,352 of record JAPQNM010000046.1, read on the forward strand.
TCCAACACCTCACTCACCTAACACACCCATGCACTCTTCAACCTTACTCAACCCACCCACCCACACCTACCCACACCCACACACACATACACACTCCTGCACGCCCCTCCCACCTACTCAGTGTGTTAAGCCACTGGTTCAGACACCCGAGAAAACTGAGATGAAGCCAAACACAACATTCCACCTCTCAGCCAGGAAAGGAAGGGAGGAAGGATGCCATCGTACTCCCCGAGGTGGGATGAAGTGTGAAGCGAGAAAGTGAATTACTGAAAGTGTCTGTGGGTGGAGAGGTCTGTCTGTGTGTGTGTATGTATGTGTGTGTGTATGTGTGTGTGTGTGTGTGTGTGTACGTGTGTGTGTTATTATGAGTCCTATGAAGCAGTGAAATAAAGTCGTTTTTAGCTCCAAGGTTCTTATAAGCTCCACCCACATGAGATTTTTTTTTTTTTATTAATATTTTTTATCTTTTTTTTTTTTTTTTTTATTAAAGTCGGGTTATCTTGGGGCGACAGTTATTGATTATGATGATATATTATAAGGTTGTTTTATTGCTTCCTCACCCGATACAGTATAATAATAATAAAAAATATATATATATATAAATAAATAAGATCAATGATGACACAGATCTAGAACGCCAAGGATCAGCTCACATAATTACACATATACTTAAGATTACATAGGAAGCAAGAATACCAAGTTGTTTTTATCTTATCTTTAACCAACGACGAACACTTGAAGACCAACATAACACAAACATAACCTAATCGTGTCTCATTAACCATCATACCATTACACTACAGCATGAGGCTTTATAATTACGGCTCCTTCTCCTGCCTACACTCAGGTAATTACGTGTAGTGGAAGCCGTAAATGATGGTAAAAACACGCATTTATTCTGCACATTATTTGGAACAGGGAAAGAAAGAGCTTCAAAAAAAAATAAACATTCATTAATCTTGCAGCTTGATATAAATATTGCGTGTTATATATCACTGTCACGTCCACACACAACAGGTAGCACACGCATTTATTATATACATACACATACATACATACAGGCTAATAATACACATACTAAACACATACATACATACAGGCCAATGCTACACATACTAAACACATACATACATACATACAGGCTAATAATACACATACTAAACACACACACACACACACACATACATACATACTAATAATACAGACACATACAAGTTAATAATGGAATGAGTATGTATGTATGTATGTTTTCTCTATTTCTAAGGTGGATGAAAACTATTGAACACTTGTAAAAGCAATACAACCCTGGTATTAGAAAGTGACCAAAAGGAGAAAGGAAAGTAATGAGATCACAACCTCAAAACAAGTGGTGGTGGTGGTGGTGGTGGTGGTGGTGGTGGTGGTGGTGGTGGTGGCAGTGGTGGTGGTGGTGGTGGTGGTGGTGTGGCCTCCAATCATTAACGAAGACCAGCCACTCTGTTGGGCCAATCAGAAGGAAGCACACTGGGAAAACACGCCAATATCACCAATTTCGGCTGATTTGTGGTAATGAGGGGGAAGAGCGCGCCAAAAGTGTGGTGTGACCCGTGCCAGGAAGGAGGATCAAGAGGAGGAGGAGGAGGAGGAGGAGGAGGAGGAGGAGGAGGAGGAGGAGGAGGAAGGAAGCGAAGGACGGATTAAACGATAATCAGGTGAAATTAGAATGAAAATTAGAGAGAGAAGGAAAGAAAGAAAGGAAGGAAGGAAGAAAGAAAGAAAGAAAGAAAGAAAAAGAAAAAAGAAAGAAAGAAAGAAAGAAAGAAAGAAAGAAAGAAAGAGAGAGTGTGTGTGTGTGTGTGTGTGTGTGTGTGTGTGTGTGTGTGTGTGTGTGTGTGTGTGTGTGTGTGTGTGTGTGTGCATTGGTCATTTCTACAGTTACACACACTATGTATTACACTATTACATCAAAATTATAATGTTAATAATAGGTAATTAAATCATTGACATCTAATTACAATGTGTAGATAACGAGATATAGAGTGAGGGGGAGGAGGGGGGAGAGGGGAGGAGGGAGACACGGATGGAGAGGAGGAAGGGAGAGAAGAAGAGGAAGAAGAGGAAGAGATGAGACTATAAGATACGATAATGATGTTGTCTTATAGTATAGATCACCATCACCACCATCATCACCATCATCACCATCACCATCACTACAATTTTGCATGAGTATTTATTTCTTCACCGCGAAAATTGGTTAAAATCAAGAAAAATTGGGTCAGAGTGGACGACAACAAAACATATGGAAAAACTTTATCAAATACGAATGAAATCACCAGCCACAGGACGCCTTCAAAGACAAAATGGTTTACAATTCCCAAAGTGTTGACGCTCAGAACTGATATTGTTGGCGATTTGGGGAGAAGCTCAATCCCTTCACAAAGTTTGCCGTATTTTAAGAATAACAAACAACCAAAATTCAAAGATTCCACCTCCTTTTCCCTTAGGGTGTAACCTACTTCGACGTGGAACTCAACAAATATGAGACCAGCAAGCATGTATATATTTTTTTTTCCCGTTACCAAAGAATGTTGCATTTTTTTCATTTTGCCAGTAGCAGGAAACCGAATTTTTTCAGACTCTATTTACTAAAACATATGCCACCCAATGAAAACTGTGGGACAAAATTCATTCCCTTCTGTAACTCCCCTTCTCTCTCTTTTCTCTCTTTCTCTCTCTTTCTCTCTCTCTCTCTCTCTCTCTCTCTCTCTCTCTCTCTCTCTCTCTCTCTCTCTCTCTCTCTCTCTCTCTCTCTCTCTAAAATAGACTGAGGACATAGTCTGTTTAACGAATGAATTAGCTCAATGAAATTATAAGATCAATTACCATATTCTATTTACTAATATATATACAAACCTCCAACCATTGTATATTAAGATCTGACATCCACAGCCACATCCGAATTCGCATCCACATCCGCATCCGCATCTGCAAAACACTGAGTCTAATACCGACATCCGCATCTGGCAGTCCGGACATCCGATACATCTTTGGTTTGAGACACGAGAGAGACCCTGACGAATTAATTTCCTTATTAAGAGCAAAAGAAAAATGCAACATGCTTACATAGCCGTGAAATTGGAATTTGCAACATTCCCTCAGCGCCTTTGAAGTGTAGTGGAGCAGTCAGCGGCTCATCCACCAAGCGGCTCATCCACCCACGTGCGCTGGACGATAAATGGCTACAACTATATAGGAAACTGTATCACCCTCACCCATACGTTATATTCATCCACGTGTTATAAAGTTCTAAGGCTAAGGAGACGGAGTTGAACGTAGAGGCAACGCACCATAAAACCTGCACTCACTACTACAATTTAGTGACACTTGGATTCAGCTTCCCCAAGAAATTCCAGGGAAGAACAGATTCCATTCGTGGAGGAAATGTGGTGCGAAGCTTTGTTTTAGTCTTTATGACATTTCTAAGCTGCTCAGAACACTTATTTCCGAAACTCGCCGGAGAATATCACGATGGAAGCTTCAATTTTCTGAAGCTGGACTACTGGAGGGACGCCACCTTCCCCATCCACGGAGGCTCACGTGGAAGTCTTATCTTTAACTTTTCTTTACTAGTCATTATTTTTCTTGGGGTTTTTCAAGAATTCTGAAAAATCTTAAAGAACTATAAAATATAATATGATTTTTTTTCTACATCCTTAAAGTACAGATGTGCAGCTCTTCGACAGAGGTTCTATGGCCGGACAATGGGAGTAAAACACTATTCATGAGAGAGGTACAAAGGGAACAATGATAATCACATCGTCAGCATCAATACAGGTGTAAATCAACTTGTATAATCCTCTCAGGTGGATTACAGTACAATGTATTTAATAACTAATTACATGCGTGGATTGTAGAATGAATAATAACATCCACGGTAACTGTATATATTGCAGTCCCAAACCAACTGGAAATTAATCACAAACAGTAAAATTCTATAACTTGGTGAGATAATAA
>JAPQNM010000046.1:12389344-12454344 GCA_029783475.1 Metacarcinus magister
AAAGTTCAAGAAAACAAGAATAAGGCTTCTGGAAACAAGAATAAGTCTAATGGAAACAAGAGCGAGATTCGAGAACAGCGACACGTTCGCCGATAAAAAGGCCTGACTTGGAGGAAATTTCAAGTCACCTGTGACATCAAGATCAAGATCAAGATCGCTGCAGCCTCCGTGATCGCCTGGGTTACTACGCCTGGTGGCTGGCCGTGGCACTCATGGCTTACAACGCATGGCTGCAATTCTGCAAAGAGTGACGCGTCTAATGTCTCGTCGGTGGGAACTACACTCTTCCACGGAATATAAAGTAACACCAAACGAAACAAGAGTGAGGCTTCTGGAAACAAGAGTGAGGCTTCTGGAAACAAGGGTGAAGCTCCAGAACACCGTGACGTTCGCTGGACCCTTAAGGTGCCTCAGAAGTGCCAATAACAATTACTGGGTGATAACGACCGCTTCCTCGTCACCCTTCGCAAGCAGCACCAGTTTGACGTTGTGTACGACCTTCAACTAGGCAGGATGGTCTTCCAAGGCACGTTGGACAAAGTCAAGTGTTGCCACGAGCAGGTCAAGAACATGATCCAGGCGTGGCGGACACAGAACGAACAGCCTTAAGGAAATATACAAGTGTTCAATGCCAGAACTTGAGCGTCGTCACCACCAGCAGATTAAAACGTGACTAGTGAACACGTGTCATCTTGCACCAATCATGCCACTCATTACACTCACCAGGAGATTATTGTTTTGACACCAAACTTGAAGGTGTAAATGTTGCGTCAGGCATTGTAGTTATGTAATGTGACTTTTTATATTGGTTGGTGATGAATAAAAAAAAAAATACAATGATTGATTTTCATTAAAAACCGGCTATGATATGATTATTTTAATACATATAAAAATTAAACAAATATATCTGAATAATATGTTAAAATACTGTGTTGCGTTTATGTGTAAATTCCAATCTTTTTAACATTATGAGTATTGTGTTGAGTTACACATGACAAAGAAACGTTACCCAAGAAAATAGTGATTCATTCAGTATGAAATTATCTACACCTCTCTCTCTCTCTCTCTCTCTCTCTCTCTCTCTCTCTCTCTCTCTCTCTCTCTCTCTCTCTCTCTCTCTCTCTCTCTCTCTCTCTCTCTCTCTCTCTCTCAGGAAATATTCGTTAGTAATTATGAGATTTGAGCAAAAAAGAAATCTGACATCACTTCAGTACGACAACGGGGCCCAGAGGAGGAGGCTGACAGACTCCTCCTCCTCCTCCTCCTCCTCCTCCTCTCCTCCTCCTCCTCCTCCTCTTCCTCCTCCTCCTCCTCCTCCTCCTCTTCCCCCCCACACCACCAGCAGCCCTTTCTTACATGAGGTGCGAAAAGTGTGATATTTCCTTTGCCATTTCATTTTAATCATTTTCTTTCATCCTCATGCTGCTGCTGCTGCTGCTGCTGCTGCTGCTGCTGCTGCTGCTGCTGCTGCTGCTGCTGCTGCTGCTGCTGCTGCTGCTGCTGCTGGCGTTGTGAGTGCCAGTGTGAAGATAAATATTATTCCATTCTTCCCATCATTTCTTCTTTCCTTCCATCATCAAACAAGCAGTACCATTAGCAAGTGTGTCAGTCAGTAGTGAAAATATAATGCTCTTTTTCCTATTTTAATAGATTTTGAAGATTTTTTTTTTCTCCTCTCTCTCTCTCTCTCTCTCTCTCTCTCTCTCTCTCTCTCTCTCTCTCTCTCTCTCTCTCTCTCTCTCTCTCTCTCTCTCTCTCTAATTATTTTGGGTGTATACGATCATCTGGAGTGAGAGCAAACAAATCCCTTCAGAGTATCCACATGAGGGAGGGAGGAAAAGACGGAGGGAGGGAGAGAGGAAAAGTGGGCAGTAGGAGGGAGGGAGGAAAAGACAGCAGGAGGGGAGAGGGGGTAAGTAGTGAGAGAGGGAGGTAGGACGTGCCAACATCTCACGACTGAAGAGACACATGAATAATTCAAATAAAAACATCTCCTGGCAACGCAACACCCTTACCATTGGCACCGTAAAGCAACGGGACGAAAGACGCAGCAGAATATTCATCATTTACTACTTATACTTTATACTGCCCCGCCCCACCCACACCCCGCCCCGCCCCACCCCGTCTCCCTTCCATCTAGTCCCCCTTCAGGAAAGTTGCAAACGGGTAAACCTCCTGCCGTGGCCACTGGTACGCACACCCTTTCTACCCTGAAGGAGGAAAGTGAAGACGTTACTAGGAAGTGAAAAGTGTAGGAGGAGGAGGAAGGAGGAGGAAGAAGGAAGGGAATAAACTTAGATATGAATGAAAACAAACAGGAAGGAAAGGACATGAGAGAGAGAGAGAGAGAGAGAGAGAGAGAGAGAGAGAGAGAGAGAGAGAGAGAGAGAGAGAGAGAGAGAGAGAGAGAGAGAGAGAGAGAGAGAGAGAGAGAGAGAGAGTGGAGGATTTGAGCAGTAATGACATAGGAAGCCTCAAATTACGGAATCACAAGACACACTTTTACTCCATCCGTAAGTAATGAGGCCGTCTGCTGCTACGCTATGGGATCAGAGTATCAATATAGAGAATAACTTTTAACGGAAATATAAACCAAATACCCTCAAAAGCCGTTTAATATTTCGTTACCACCTTTCAACCTGACTCTAAGAATATCATTAACAAAACGTAATATGATGCTCACTTTCCTTTCGCAATTATTATTTTTTGTTCCGTCGGTGAATAACTTTCATAAAAACCTTGCATTGCTTTCTAGTTCCATTTACAACAGTTAAAAGTGAATAGTTCATTAATTAAACCAATAAATGTGAAGAATTCCTTACACAGCTTGAGTATGTTGGAGATGAAGAAGGAAGGAGTAAGAGGATGAGGAGGGAAGGAGGAATAATAGTGGGGATAAGAGAGAGAGGGAGAGACAGGGAGGTAATGGCTGGATGAAGGAAAGGAGCAGGGAGATTAGGTGGGAAGGACCCAGGGATAGGGACGGAAGGATGGAACGGGAAGATAAGGTGGGAGGGACAAGGAAGTGAAGGGGGAAGGAGGGATGGAGGACAGAATGATGGTGAGGGGAGGACAAGGAGAGAAAAGAACAGTAAGTGGTTGACGTTTCTGGAATGAAAACACCAATTATTGTCGCTTGGATTCGGTAGCAGTAGTAACAGCAACAGAGGCGACAGCAACAGCAATAACTTCTTTTTTTTCTCTCTCTCTCTCTCTCTCTCTCTCTCTCTCTCTCTCTCTCTCTCTCTCTCTCTCTCTCTCTCTCATACCACTGAAAAAACAATTGCTCACTCCGTTATATTCCATTTACCTATCATTTTCAATTCGATTTCATATTAGTTTTGTTTCTCTCCACAATTTCCTTGGGACACATCAGACTTCAAGGATGTCTCAGGTAGATAGTCAGGTGTATTTATAGGCTTCATAATACCATCGCTCTTCCCCCCCCTTTTTACCTCCTTTTCCATTCCCAATCCTCCACTTGACACAACCTGCAATGCCAAATAATGCAATTGTGTCAAGTCTTTTTTTCAAATTACTCAGTCATCAGCCAGGATTCCTCCCCATTAATCATTAACCTACTTTTCCCGAAGCTAGCTGTTCTTCTTTTTTTTTTTACTCTTTTCACCAATTAAACAGCGTTGTCGTGATGTATAATGGCATTTGATTATCTTTTATGGACATTTTTTAGCTTCATTTCCACACTCATCTATGTAATCTCTCACTCATTTGCTGCAGGCGATCTTAACCTTTATTTCCAACATGAGAAGATGACAAGATCAACGGAAGAGCGACGAGTAAGATTGTTAAGATAATCACAATGCATTGAAAACTTCATAGTAATCAGTTCCACAACCACATTTCTTTACCTTATGCCTTAACATCATCGTTCCATCCAGCACCCAAAGTGGGACGAATACCATTATAAAAAACACTGTATATTTTTAAACCCTAGCTGCGTTCCGTGGTCGAGGCTTATTCTCCTCATATCCCTGTTTCCGGAGTGAGCAGAACACAATTTCCTGCCAATTAGTCGTTTCGTTGTATCCACGAGAAACTCCTTTCCACCAACGGCAAAAAGAGTTCACTGGCTGAGAGTGGCAAGGGATCGACACGAGCCTGGGAGCATAATGACAAGAGCTAAAGGATTAGTTCTCCTCTTCTATTACTTCTTTTCGGCCAGAGTTTGAAGCGAAATGGTGATTGACTTCAGTCTATGCAAAGTGGTCTTAAATGAATGTGAGTGGACGTTTACCCAAGGTGTGTGTGTGTGTGTGTGTGTGTGTGTGTGTGTGTGTGTGTGTGTGTGTGCCATTATAACAAGGTAAATGAATGATATCACTTAATCAACTCTCTCTCTCTCTCTCTCTCTCTCTCTCTCTCTCTCTCTCTCTCTCTCTCTCTCTCTCTCTCTCTCATAATCATAACCAACCAAATGGCTACCAATAAACACCAACTTATTAAAATCACAATACCACTAACAGTCAACAAAGCGCATAGCGAGAAAAAGAAGAAAAAAAACATTGGAACTAACGAACCAGTGAGTTTCATCATTACAGCGAATTGACGTGAAAAATTTGTTCCCGTTATTACCTCCTGACCTACCTAACACATCCTGACGACACTGCCAACATGTGTTATATTGCAATAAACAACTTGACCTCGTACACCAGCCTTCCTTCCATACGTCCTGTTATGCCACTGATAAACGTGTGTAACTATTTAATTACTGATATACTAATGACGTTACGGAAATATTCACTTAAATAGACATCGCTTGGCTACGAGCAAACACTAACATCACCATCATTACCTTACTGAATATTCTTGCTAGCATTGTCCCGTTCTCAAGTGATGAAAAGCGTCATTTATAAAACCTAATTGATTATGTCCCTATTTATTTCAGATGGAGCTAAAAAAACAAAGTAACCTGATAATGTGGAAGAGTTAAGACATACAGTGGGAGAGAAGGCAGATGTAGGAAGCAAGGGCAACAATATTAACTTGGGCAGGTGCAGACCACTTCAATCTTCTAAGTTGTGCGAACACAGTAAACAAATAAATAAGCAAGGTGGGACGCCTTCAGCCTAACAAACGCTGCTTACAACACACACACACACACACTCAAATACACACACCTGCTAACTCTCAGTCTTCACCAAACCACATTTTTTAATATAAATATAGACCCATCATAAGCCAGAAATGTGTGTGTGTGTGGGTGTGAATTTCCGGTTGGAACAGCAAGCGGATTAATTCAAAACGCATCAAATTTTCCAGAAAAAATGTTTCGTCCACGAAAATAATGAAAGCCTACTAAAGTAAATTTACCGAAAATATTTATAAACGAATTTTACTTTAGCAAAGAAGGATTATGATGATCAAGTTTTCTATTATCTTTTGAGGCCTCATGAACAAAACAAATGAAGTAAAATAAAATAGAATAATAAAATAAAATGCAGACATACGAGGTATTATTTAGACAGTGCTTACTGCTTACAGGTACAGCGGCCGACGTGCCAAACTTTTGGGTAATAAAACATAAAAAGCTTATATAACCGAACCGAGCACAACCGAACCTAACCAAACCTAACATAAACTAAACTAACATAACCTAAACTAACATAACCTAAACTAACATAACATAACCCAATCTAACCATAACCTAACGAGTGCTGTATCCTCATAGTGCTCCCTTTATAGATATGGCAGTTGCTTAATTTGTTGGAAAAAAGCTGTTATAACCGCACCTAACCGAACCAAACCGTACCTAACATAACATAATCAACTTAACATAACTTGAAAGATGCTTTACCAGGTAAAAAATAAGGCACAGGCCGTAGGAATAGCAGATAACTGCCGTCTCTCTAAGCACATCGTATAATTTCTTAACTGGAGGGGTTCAGCCACGCATCCTGACGAACAAACTGAACGATAACTGCCGTCAATCAAACTTAACTACCTTACCACCACCTTTACTTACCGTGTCCTTAAATTCCATGATGAGCCAGTAATTTTCGCACAATTGCACACACACAATGCACCAATAATTCCACAGTATAATTATGGTGTAACACTAACACCTTATCACTTCGTGGCTATAAACACACTAGCGCCACGCAGCGGGGAAATGTTTCGGGGCTTTGATGGATGATGCGTTTTTGTTACTTGGTAGCAGTCTACAAACTACTATTCTAATTATATTATACCATTTACACGCTTTGCAAGCTTCAAAAAAATAATTTTACATGCTTTCACGTAATTTTCCAAGAGCATAACTTTGTAAATACTTCATCAGAATCATGATAGTGTAAGTGGTATCAGTATTAATTTCGTCATGCAATATACTATTCCAAGCCTGAATTGGTCACACCCAAGGAATGTACAGCTTCCTTGGCCACATCTTGCAACACGTGGAGGGGTCCGAGGGGAGGTTACTGAGCAATAAAGCCTTGAAGTGAACCAATCATATACTTGAACATAGCATGAATATGACATGACACAAAATCACAGGATTTTTAAATAACATGTCATTTGTTATTTATACATACTGTGATTCATCTTAACTCTCATTAATTATAAAACCTTGAATTTTCATTTACAAATCTTGGTCGCATCTTGATTGTCTCATATTTTATGTAATCAAAGTAGGTTTCCAGTTAATCAAACATTGGTTCTCTTTTATTATCCTAGATTTTCTGACACAAGTTTTTTTCTAATAACATTGTCAATAAATTATAGACTAGTCTATATCACACAGACTAACTTTTCTTTTTCTACCTGGACTGGCATTGATTTGTTACATACTCATTCTAGATTTCTTCCCTGGGAGACAGATGACTCATTCATATTGTTACACAGAATATGAAGTGCCAAGCCTTATTTCCCTATGGTCATCACTGATTTCTTTTATTATTTGTTACTTCTCAGAGTACGTATAGTATAAATAGGTTTGCATATTCCACAAGAAACAGAGCGAAGGATCTGGGAAGCCCTCCTCTGTAGAAGAGGGGGAGGGAAGAGTAATGTTTCCCCAAACCCTAAATGCCTTGTCTTGGTTACCCCACTTTACATATTACCTGGACATAGAGACAGATATAAAGTAAAGGCCCATTCACACTATGCCTTGTAGTGTACACTCTGTTAGTGGTGGTGTTTGAAAGACAGCCGAGTGGTCGCCATTAGCAATTCTGGCAAGTCTAATAGAGACATTGTATGGCAGTGCTCAGCTGCAGTAGTTATTAGGCTTCCATTGACAGTGGGTTTCTGACACACGACTCAATCAAAATTACATCAACTCATGAAATGCAGTTATTAGCATCCTTATGTAAATTCTAGTCATTTTGGTTTTCCGTCAATAATTCCGAAAATCCACCTCGTCAAGAGAGCCAATACTTGCAGCAAATTTGTTTTTGTGCGTCAATATTTCTTTTTTGGCAGAATACTAACCAACACTGCTCGGCGTCAGCATACAGCCTTCCTCTGTCAATGCTCACAGACACGTTGAGCAGCATGAGGCTGTGACATGGACATTCATGTGCTTTTTCAACACCATACACTTCCTCAAAGAGTGTTACAAGGCATAGTATCTTCAGAGCTCAATGTTCAAAAGAATATGAAACTAAACTAAATGGAGAAAGAATGGACAAGATACATGAATTCAAGTGTTTTGGTTCCATTCTATGCAAACATGGAAGCACGGAGCGTGAGATGAGACAAAGAGCTCTTCAAGGGAGAAACATGATTAGATCTCTGAGTACGGTAGATCCAGAGGGTGCAACAGCATGACCCTCAATGAAATAAGAGGATAATACTTAAATATATGAGAAAGGGGAGATATGAGAAGAGGATTATAGCATGCAAGGACAAGAATAATTGGAGACTCGAGTCGTGGCTATACCTAGGGGGAGTTCTTAAGATTAGGTGTTAGATATACATAGATAGACATATAGATAGATTGGTCCCATGTCTTATATTAATAGAAAAAATATTTATGTACTACTAGGGATTCTAAGGCATGGATTGGCAAGCTTCAAATTCTTCAATATTAGACTCTCAACAAGAATATTGAACAAACATCAACAATAAATATAAAGTCCTTATCATTGAAATTTGCCAGGTAAGAAGGCCACCAAATTACAAAGGCATAAACTGTACCCACACCGCAAACACGTTACAGAATACACCAGTAGTTTGCCAGCCTCAGGCACCAACATTCATCTCAATCATCTCTTGGCTCCTATAGTTGACAGTGACATTATCCTCCTCACTCCAAACTTGACCCCTAGCTTACCCAAGTGATTTTCTGCTGAGCGCATACACACACCACTCCCAAGACTTACCCAGGAAAAGGCTAACAGTCATGCGCGCCTTTTTTCATGCGCGCCTTTTTTCCATAATAGGCTTGGAAATTACCGAGACTTATCACCAATTGAGAACATTTGATCATAAAGAGGTTTGTATACTAGGACATCAGCTCTCTGCCCTGACTTGAAACAGCTATTTGTGAGATTTGGGACAATATTCCTCCTTAGAAGTTACATAAGGTTGCAGATTCAGTGCCAAAACATCTTATGGAAGTCATCTAGGGCCGTATTCTTAGTTCCTTCGGGTCCCGAAGATATTCAAATGTTCCCGCCTCGTGGCCGCATATTCACCAATTGTAAGCGAGTATCGTATGATACTCGCTTGCCAATTGGTGAATATGCAGCCAGGAGGCGGGAACATTTGAATATCTTCGGGACCCGGAGGAACTAAGAATACAGCCCCTAATGTCAGGAATATCCAACACTAATAAAATGTTGGTGAGTAGATGTTTTCATGCCTAAACCTGTACCTTATGCCTGAGATTATTTTGATTATGGAAGATGAGGCAGCAAACGTCAATGATGAGGACTGTACATTATGTAAATATAAATCACTTCTATGAGGAAAAAACACACACATATCACACAGTATCCATGTTCTTATAAGGCACCTGAGGATTATTTAGATTAAATATTATATCAACAAACACTCAATTAAATTAATACTGTACATTATTAAAAGGAATGATAGTAATTGTCACACAAGTCAACAATAAAAAAAAAGAGATTCATTTTGAGGCTCAGCAACAGCCATGGAGAGTAATGGTAAGAGTTAGTCGAGTAAACTGTTTTGTTGGCTTTGAAGACACTCATTGCCTATGTGGCACTTGAACGAGGCCTTGTTGCACCCCACTCCTGCCACCAAGTCATCTACAGTGTTGCCTTCCACTCCCGGCATTAAACTGTCCACCACCACGTGCCTGTAGTGAAGAAATGGATAATATTGGTTAGATATATGACTTATAAAGGGAAATTCTACTATGAATTTAGATTAAAGAGATGATTTATTACTCCTATTTCTTGAGACTGCTTAATTAGAGATTCAAATAGTTATAATGTTGAGGCTCTTAAGATATTTTATGACTATCTCATACTTAAACATCAAAGTGATTCTCTGTCACATAGCTGATGGCCCAAAGCATGTACAAATTATTGTCTATGAATGTTCAGAGCAGGCTTGAAAATTCATAAACCAAGTGAATGGTTCACAATTCATTGACATTTTGTAAGAACAATAAAATTTATGAAGAATGCTCCAGATGACAGGCAAGGAATTGTGATGTTTAAAAATACATAAACATGGACATTTGCAATGACTAACCACAATAAAGATTTTTTGATCCTTAAACGCTGGGCAACGTTACATAATGTTTGTATATTACAAAGCGAGCAATGTTATAAAATGTTCTTCAGTTTGGATAATTTCTAATTATACTGACGACCAGACAAGAGAAAGTGAGGCAACAACGCAGCAAGTTGTGGGTGCAGGAGACTGTCAGTTGTCAGCTGCATTTACAACAGCTGCCTTGGTATTGTAGTGACAACACACATACAACACACCTACATACCCAGGTGCACACACCCAGAGCCTATAATCACTTCCCTCGAGACCGCGGCTGAGGTCGAGATTAACTTGACCTCACCTCACCTGTGATCTGACTCCAGGTGTCCACAGGTCTGCGAGCCCAATATAAGCTACCCACACACACACACAGTCAGTCAGTCAACCACCAGTCTACCACCACACACAGTCCAGGCAACACCTCCAGAGTAGCATCTGGGAGCCCCACGTCGGGGCTCCCCAGACAACACACACGCTCACCTTCCCTGGGCGCTGTCTACTTGTGTACAACCAACGCTGCAGCAATAAACCAACTAAGCCACATTCGTCTGTTGTCAAACCTTTGTGTGTACATAACTCCCAAACCTCTACATTGGTGACCCCCGGAGTGACACACATTGGAATGACAGACGATCCGCCGCCCACGGCCACGCTGCCTCACGTCCCAGCATGACGCGCCACCACACTCGCCGCCTCACGTGCCTGCCGCGGCCTCCTGAAGCCTGTCGCTGCCTCTGACGCTACCCCTGCCTCTGCCACTGCTCAACCTGCCACAGCCTCGCAGCTCCTGCCGCTGATCCAAGGTGCTGCACCTATTGCCGCCCACGCAACCGCAGCACCGCAGCCTTGCAGCCTCGCACCCACCCTCCAGCCTGCCGCTGATCCAAGGTGCTGCACCTATTGCCGCCCACGCAACCGCAGCACCGCAGCCTTGCAGCCTCGCACCCACCCTCCAGCCTGCCGCTGATCCAAGGTGCTGCACCTACTGCCGCCCATGCAACCGCAGCACCGCAGCCTTGCAGCCTCGCACCCACCCTCCAGCCTGCCGCTGATCCAAGGTGTTGCACCTACTGCCGCCCACGCAACCGCAACACCACAGCGCCTCGCACCCTCGCACCCACCCTCCAGCCTGCCGCTGATCCAAGGTGCTGCACCTACTGCCGCCCACGCAACCGCAGCACCACAGCCTTGCAGCCTCGCACCCACCCTCCAGCCTGCCGCTGATCCAAGGTGCTGCACCTATTGCCGTCCACGCAACCACAGCACCGCAGCCTTGCAGCCTCGCACCCACCCTCCAGCCTGCCGCTGATCCAAGGTGTTGCACCTACTGCCGCCCACGCAACCGCAACACCACAGCCTCGCACCCTCGCACCCACCCTCCAGCCTGCCGCTGATCCAAGGTGCTGCACCTACTGCCGCCCACGCAACCGCAGCACCGCAGCCTTGCAGCCTCGCACTCTCCGCAGCTTTGCAGCCACGCAGTCGACACTTCATGCTACCAGGATCACTCCAAGCCGCCTCTCTCCCTCACCAAAACAATAATTGTATATAATGTTTTCTCTATGTACTATGTAATATTTTTTTCTTTGTGGGGGAAGGGGGGTGATGTAGTGACAACACACATACAACACACCTACATACCCAGGTGCACACACCCAGAGCCTATAATCACTTCCCTCGAGACCGCGGCTGAGGTCGAGATTAACTTGACCTCACCTCACCTGTGATCTGACTCCAGGTGTCCACAGGTCTGCGAGCCCAATATAAGCTACCCACACACACACACACAGTCAGTCAGTCAGTCAACCACCAGTCTACCACCACACACAGTCCAGGCAACACCTCCAGAGTAGCGTCTGGGAGCCCCACGTCGGGGCTCCCCAGACAACACACATGCTCACCTTCCCTGGGCGCTGTCTACTTGTGTACAACCAACGCTGCAGCAATAAACCAACTAAGCCACATTCGTCTGTTGTCAAACCTTTGTGTGTACATAACTCCCAAACCTCTACAGTATCACTAAAAGAAATTTTACACCAGACAGAGAAATTCTTGTGCCTCTCTATCTATCATTGGTGCGTAGTCCTGAACTATGGCGTGCAGAGTTGGTCTCTACACTTGATGAAGGATGTACAAGGCCTGGAGAGAGTACAAAGACGGGCCACAAAGTTAGTCCCAGAGCTAGCGCACCTACCATACCAGGAGAGATGCCAACAACTGGGGCTTCAGACACTGAGCGGGAGGAGGAAGAGAGGTGATATGATGGAGACCTACAAGCTTCTGCATGGATTCCATACACCAGATTCTTTTCTCGTAACACCAGCAACCTCAGAGGTCATTCATTGAAATTGGCAAAACCAGACATTGGAAGACCAATATCAAAGGGAATTGGTTTGCAATGACTGGAAGTCACTCTTGGAACAGGTTTTAACTACACCTACCATAGCCAGTTTTAAATCCCATCATGATAGACACATGGACATTGCCAATACACTGGCAGACATGTCTTGAGAGGTGGGGGTCTACATAAGAACAATACTTATCAACACCCCACTATCAAATCATAGTGAACAATCATAGTGAACAATTCACATGCATTGTTAAAATATTGTGTCCCTTCCATGAATAAGAATATTTTCTCTGGTAATGATGACCACCCAAGTAAGACCTGATACCATCTTTAAGGAAACTGCTTTCAAATGACTTTAAAATTACTATCCTGGAATATGAATGTGTTTATTTAATGTTGCAAAACAATAACATACTAACCCATTTTGTGGATTCTGTTTCTTTCCTTTCCTTGGAGGGGGAAGAGGAGCAGTACGGACCGGCTCCCTCAATGAAGGACTATTTTGTAATTTGACCTTCAGGTAAGGACTTCTTGATGGCAAACTGTACCTCGAAGGACTCTTCTCCCTCTCTTGGCTCTGCTCAACCATAAAACTAGATGAGCCTACTTCAGATTGTTCTTGTGGTATGTGATGCTCCTCCAAGTTGACATGAAACTTTGATTTGCGATGAGAATTTCTTTGTGATGATCGTTGCAAGAGAGGTGTGCCAAGCTGTTCAAGGGGATCCTGCAGCAAACAAAGAGGAAATGTAGCAAGACATTAGGATTCATAAGGAATTCAGATAAAAATATGTTAACACAATGAGCTTCCAGAATCAGGTGACTTTACGAAGAGTTCCTGTAATTGTTATCAGTTTCTGTACTGTTTATTGGTCATGTTTTTCTCTTTATTGATTTTACAGCCAATGTAAAAACAGGTATAATAGTGATTCCTTACATACCTTTCCTGTTTTTCTTCTGATCTGAACTCCTAACATTACCAACTGTGCTCTCATGTGTTCGTAGCTGAAATTGAAAAAATAATGGAATAGGGTGCTGTTAAGTTTATTTCCACCAATTATTGTAAATATTTACAAGTTGCCTCCCTTTGTGATGTCAGCTTCATTTCAAACACCAGAACAAAATACTCATGAGGAATATTGAAACCTACCTTGCATGTATTAGTTTGTTGACCCAGGTAAAGGCACTCGCCTCTGATGTGGCAAAGAAGAGATGCTTCCTGTCCAGGTCATCCTAAGGAATAATAAAATGTGAATCAAGAGTAGGAGACTGTTGTGTGAGGATAGATGTGTTGGAAATTAAAAGTTTACAGTTATTGGAACGATAAACAAACTCAAATTCAGTGAACACAAATCATCTGAATTACTTAATGTTTCCTGCATTCCATATTAACGGATTATATTTTGTTAATGATACACAAAAATGAGCCCTCACCTTCCACCTGATGGCAAACCCAAAGGAAGCATCAGTATCTTCTATCTGGACTTCAATATTCTCCAAAACAAAGACACCACTTGGCTGAAAAGAACACCAAAAACACCAGGAAAACATAATACACAGGTTAGGTTACACAATCTAACAGCCTTGGTACCTGGGCATTGTTAAACCATTGTTTTCACCTCACTATGAGAGGTCATACATGATATGGTATATTTAGTTGAAAGTACAGCCAAGATCTTTGAACTGGCTAATGTGTGGTATTTGTGTTAAAACACTAACAAACACTTATACTTTAAAAATTAATTTACAATTTAGGCAGAAAAAACATCTGTGATATTCAAATACCTTTCTCTCAAATAAATCATATATCTAATACACTAATATTTTACATGCAAAATAAAATGTGTACATCACAACATTTCTATACATACCTTATTTTTTTCGACACCACCAAATTCATTGAGACGATAGTAGAACAACATGTTGGCTTTTAGTTTAAACCAACGTTCCTTACAAGCTGAAATCAAAGGCTGCATTGTAAGTATCCAATATATGTAGCATGTGAAGTAACATTGAAAAATTAATGCACTATAGTATATAATGCATGCATGTATTGCTTGTATATAATATACGCATGTATGTATATGCATATACACATTGGCATGTCAATACTTATGCATTCCCATACATATTTCTTTCATAATCCATAGTTATTATATTGTAATTGGACATCCACTATCTTAACACTTTCACAACAAGGCTCCAACTGCTTTCCCGGTGACTTACCAAAGCTGTTTCATATTAGTACTTACACACTTGGATATCAGTGGCACATCATCCCCTTATAAACCTACATTGATCTAACTTACTGTCCCATAAACACCTTTCACCCACGCAGATATTCAGGCTTAGAAATAGGTCCATTTTGACATCTACTGGATTTGACAGCAAGATTCTGATAAGGTCCAGTCAAGTATGCAAGGTTCCATTCACACAGTTACATGCCTTACTCAGGAAAAACTGGCTATAGGGTTTGCTAATCAGATGGCTCCTAAATCTAATATCCTAAAAAACACCTGAATACACTTTTATGATAAACATATAGTATAAAAAAAATAATAATTCTGAAACTCCTCTTTTACTTCCCAACCTGGAGGAAAGATGACCTTCAATTGCCTGAAGTCATCAACATTGGTTTCCCAGGTTTAAAAAAAAAAGTGGATTAGCAAGCATTCATCCCCATCATTCTTTACTGATATTACAGTCTTTGTACACTACAGTGGGGAGGCGGTGGTGCAGTGGTCAGCGTTCGGGCATGGGAGCCTAGGGTCTCGGGTTCGAATCCCTGATATCCGCTGACCACTTTTCAATATTTATCACCGCCGAGTGGCCAAAGACTACCCAAATTGCTGCCATACTGTCCTCAGACGGGACTTACTATGTTAATATGCATCTGAGGCTGTAGCAGTAATAAGCCTCACACGTTCTCAACATATTCAAGAGAGAACGTAAAACATTCGAGGCATCACTATAAAAAAATTTCTAAAAACCTACACCAAATAACAGGCGAGGCAAGTCCATCTGTGCCTCCATATGCCTGCTGGTGCCAACAGTTATTGATATAGAAAAAAAAAAAAGAAGAAAAAAAAAGCTTAACCATGAGCTGCAACAATCTGGACTTGTGTTTTGCTGCAATACCTGTCTTTGCCCTTAAGAACGAGTGTCTTGCATAGATTACATAGTGTCAATTATAACAATAGTCTTCATTAAGTTTTATTATATTTCAACTTTAACTTAAAAATATACTTCCAAGTCTTAATATATATACCTTTACATTTATACCTGCATTTTATCATCCATTGAACATACTCAGTATATATTATGACCTTTAAATTGAAGATGAGATAAAAACTTGCTTACAAGAGTCATAGAGTGTCCTGGGTGGTGACTTGTGGGTGAGGCGACCCTCATGGTCACCTGCTGCCTCGGCAAACTGTACTAAGCCATCACTATTGAAATGCATCTTGTTCTTCAGCAACACAGGAAGTGAAGTTCCAAAAAATCAACTGAAAAGAAAGAATATTTACTTATACATATACAGTAAAGGTAAAAGTGCAGAATAAGGCCTTCTGCCCTTTCTTTTTTCTCTCCTTCCCTACATACTATACATAGTGTACTCAACACATCTGTGAAGGTTTCAGGCGGGGGGCACCATTATTTACCTCGCAAAACGTGTTTGAAGTTATGTTAGGTTATGTTATGTTATGTTGGTTAGGTTATGTTAAGTTATGGTTAGGTTAAGGTTGTTAGGTTACGTTACGGTTATATTATGGTTAGGTTAAGTTAGGTTAGGTTCGGTTCAGCTAGGTTCAATTATATAAGATTTTTACATTTTATTACCCAAATCCAGAAACAAATCTAAGGGTTTGAACCCTAACTTTTGGGTAATAAAATGTAAAAATTTTATATAACCGAACCTAACTGAACCGTACCTAACCTAACTTAACCTAACCATAACATAACCGTAACCGTAACAGTGTGAAGTATAACATAACCGTAACCTAACCAAACAACCTTAACCTAACCATAACTTAACCAACATAACATAACATAACCTAACATAACTTCAAACACGTTTTGCGAGGTAAATAATAGTGCCCCCCGCCTGAAACCTTCACAGATGGGTTGAGTACACTATGTATAGTATATAGGGAAGGAGAAAAAAGAAAAGGCAGAAGGCCTTATTCTGCACTTTTACCGAAAAAATATGCGCTTCACTAGAACCTCATTGGTTGATTAAAACTACAAAAATGACGTATATTATGACATAAAAACATACATTACACTTCTTCACAATAACATAGAGGCGTAAACTGTTTTTTCTGAGACGCAGTGACCACACACCATACTTTCCACACAAACTTTAACCTATATGTAGGTAGAAAACAGCCTTTGATTTATAATTATTAACATCACAGTATATCTCACTCAGACTGTCTCCATTATTCAAAACACGACTGTACAGTGTTCCAATTAACCTGTTATCTCGTCAATCGTATTTTGTTATCTGTATCCTATATACCTGATCTACTTTAACCTTATATATTACATCACGCATGTATTTTACTCCATGTCATATATTTTTTAATGAGAAGATAATTGAATGTCTACCAGTTCAAGCCTATAATTTGTAAGGTAATCAGTATTCTGACATATCTACGTACTTGGGTCGACCTTCCTCCCCCCTCCTTGGCGGCAACAACAACAGGTGGGGGTGATTCCATCTTGGCAACGGCGCACTTTTACCACATTATTATAATTTTGCTCTTGCTCAATAGGACAGGCGTCGTCTGCTCTTTCCTTACTATTCTATATGTTTGTAATTTACGTTAATCTCATATTTTTCGAGTTATTTCATAAAACGTGATTTCTGAAGGAAAAAAAAAGAAAAAAAACTTAAGGGGGTACCCTAGGAAATTTCGATAAAATTTGGATATACCGAATCTCATGAAAATTGGTACATAGAGGTTCTAGAGCATACTGAACAAGAATCTGCATTCATTTTTCTGATTACTATAAAATTAAACCCTATTGCACATTTGCTTGCTTAATAAAAACAATGTAAATATCCATTATTCAACTTAGGGCAATGCTGGTCTCCTATCAAGCCGTTTTTATAATCTTAAATAACAAGTTTTTATGATTACCACGGAATATACACAGATGGATACCTTTCAGCCATCTTGTATTGTAAACAGAAACGAAAAAGATTAATTCTTGCAGATAATCAGGACTTGCTATTTACAGAGCCAGCGAAGGAGTAAGATGTCTGTAGGATGGAGTAGACTGAGGTGAAGATGATGCAATTAATGTTTTTTTATATAATCTAATTGTTTCCTGTACTATTAAACTCATACCAATGTGGAGGCTACTGAGCGGTGGTTTTGGTACCGTATGATTCGTAGGTCGTAAGATGAATAGAGTATCTGTCCCCAAGCCAGGCCTTAAGGTCAACTTTCATTGCTTCGTTGACGTACTCTTACGTGTCACCAACAATGCTGGTGTAATGTCTGACTTTTTACTTCATTCTCGAACAAAACTAAGCCTGTAAGTATTCGTCACGTATTCAATTGTCATGTGAGTTTTGTGAAGGGAACGTTTTGTTGTGTCATTGGTGTGAACGCGTATTTACTGGGACGCAGGGAATTAACAAAGAAAGAAAGAAAGGAAGGTGAAATAGAAAGACATGGTCCTCTCCCAGCAGCCACGGGACGTAAACTCAACTGCAGATATCAGACATTTAAGCGCAACAGACATGTAACTACAGAAGCTTTAATTTGATCGTGACTGAAAAACTATCATCACATCAAATACATATCTACCGTCTACAAATGCTTTACACTTACCAGGCAACAGGAACAGGCGGCTGACAACTCATACTTAGGTCGTCCATCCCACATGTTTAGGTTATACAACGTTCTTACCTATTGTTTGCTCAGAAGGTTCCTGTCAGTATACCATTCTCCTCTTACGGTTGGCTCCAGATCCTATTGTTTGAAAAAAATTATCATAAGGCTTGCCAGACAGAACAAATCCCTTAAGAGTTGAAGAAGTAAGAACTAAAATATGATCACGACACATGATTATTACAGTGCATAAATTTGTTTAATTGCGGAATACCCGACAAGGAGAGAGTTATGGTAAGATGATAATACCTAACACATTGTCATTATTACAGAACTAAGGATAACTTACATGAATTAGTTCGTTGACGTCACTTCCCTCTTCCTGTGATTATATAGTTTGCGTTAATACAAACTTCACCTCTCCCCCGCATAAATTTCCTCCCCACATCCACCCATCAGCTGCATATATTATAACTAATTGCTACCATCCATATATAATCTACTTTTAACTACCATTTTAGCAATTAGGGGAATGAAAACTTGTCACGAACAACACAAACATATTTATTTAGTCATAATTGGCAATAACAGAAAGAATTGCATGTGATTAATACTACCTGAGATATTACATTATTCAACGGTAGTACATTGGTCTAGCGCTCGGGTGAGCGAGCCTAGGGTCTCGGGGTTCGATTCCTCGATATTCGCTGACCACTTTTCATTCCTTGATATCACCGCCGAGTGGCCAAAGACTAGCCAAATTGCTGCCATACTGTCCTCAGACGGGACTTACAACGTTATATGCATCTGAGGCTGTAGTAGCAATTAGCCTCGCACGTTCTCAACATATTCAAGAGAGAACGTAAACATTTGAGGCGTCACTATAAAAAATATGATAACCTACGCCAAATAACAGGCGAGGCAAGTCCATCTGTGCCTCCATAAGCCTACTGGCGCCAACGGTTAATGATATAAAAAATAAATAAATAAATAAATCATTACCATAAAATCAAGCGGAAAACATAATGTAATAACCCAATATTCATTTTAGAGGAACGGTGGTGATGATACCACTATATAACACCAGGTGATCTTCCCTTCTGCTGCTGTAGGGCTCCTGCTGAACCGGTAAGGACGGGGTCACCTTACAGAACAGCGCGTCTTTTTTTTTCTTCTTAGAGGTCACAGTGTTAGTGTTACCATGAGTAAACAACCCTAAATGCGGCCTCTCCTCTATCAACACTTATATTACCTTACTATACTTTTTTTCCTATAAGAGTTCCTCACACGTTGCTGATTACGGCTTTTACTTAATCAATCAATCAATCAATCCTCTTTTTATTCTTCCTTATTAGTGGTAGATAGAATACTGAAAAGAGGTAATTAAGGGAGAGATGTTGCTATGCTAATGTGGTTTCCTTACAGGGTTATCGTATGTTTCAGTGTGGTTATATATACATCCGCTTCTTATGGTGTCTGTCTATCGGTGAAGCTTTTATCAGAAGGCACGAATCGAGTTACATATTCAGGTAACGTTTCCAACCTTATCCTTACAGATTATCAGCGAAGGGAATCTGGAAAGGCCTGATGAGAAACGCACACACACACACACACACACACACTCACTCACACACACACCCTCAAGGTCTTTTAGTGACGTCTCCGTGTCCCACCTCCCTTCGATTCTCCCAGCATCATACATTTCATTCACAGCCTCCTTCTCCACACCCCCGCAGATCCTCTTTTGTAATAGTATCTTAGCCCAACAGACCTCATGATGTAGCTTTATAATCCTAGCATACTCCTATACACTCATATCCTTCCCCTCCACCATACGCCACCGTAATCGCTTTCACTTTTCCAGACTTTAATGAGCCTCTTCACATCCATCCGCTACCACTACCACTGATCACTGTTGCATATCTTCCATATTTCTTCGCCCATCATCTCGTTATTCCTCAACCAGTTGTAACACATTCTTGATTACGACTTTCTTATAAACTCTATGAATATAATAATGATAATAAAGGATTCCATGATTATTTATGTACGTCTCTTATTTTGTATTAAGGCAAATACTTCTACGTGTGTCAATGTTTAATTTCCTTTTGTTTTCTTTGATAAAGTATATATGATAGAGTATATAATACTTAGATATTAGTTGTTTTTATAATACGAAGCAGCTTTGGTTGAGTTGCCGATCTTCACCACGCGATGGACACGTTTAAGGTGCTAAATACCACCACCACGAACTCCATAAAAATGCCGGAAATCATTGACGGTCAAAATCAAAGTATACTATATAATCAGCTTCAACATGTTATAAAATACACCTTCCAAAGTCATCACCAGTCTCATCAATAACGTTATTTCAACTAGATAGATTTGTTAAAAGAATATATTAGGCAACTCTATATTGATTCTTGTCCTTGGATGTTTCGTTGAGGTCGAGGGCTAGAGGCAGAACACCTCTCCCTGCGTAAAGACGTGACATTGCCTTCTTCAGGAGTGGAGCAACAGTTGGTTGTCATCCCTTGAACAGTACAAACACCTATCACTATGTCGCCCCCTAACACAAAGAGACCACTCGTAGATGTGACTCGCTCTGAAAGTATCAGTGCCAGCCACAGATTACACAGGTGAGTTGAGATCCTTTATCAAGATATTTATTGGACAGAGATGCCTGTTTCGCTGTTTTCATTTAATTAACACATTCATACGTGTGTTGCATATCACCTTCAGTTTCATTATGACATGTTAGAATACCTATAATATACCTTTGCTATTGTTTCTATGTAATTCGAGTACCAAATTTATTATAATGGACCCGCCCACCTATAGGTTTTGCTATATCTGGTTTGACAGTTTCTCACAATAGTGTTTGTCTTGCTATCTTGTCCAAGTGTTTTTTAACGAGCTGGTAAGAATTTCTAGTTTTCCCGTGAAGTCGCTGTGAAGATTTCTCACCCACTCGCATTCCTGTCTGTCCATCTTAACTAATTACTTACATAACAGTAAACCAGGAGGAGTAGAATACTGTTATTGCATTCATGACAGTTGAATTACCTTCCTGAGAGCTTTATGTCGCAAAAATTAATAGTAATGTGGAAGTGATGAGCTACCTGTTATCATTACAGATTTGGTGTGTGTGACTTTACGTGAACTTTATTACAATGGTTTCACTCCATACATATGTCTTCACCATTATAGTGTATACAAGTGTTCTAACAATGCACACTGACCTTGATGTGAGAGAGAGAGAGAGAGAGAGAGAGAGAGAGAGAGAGAGAGAGAGAGAGAGAGAGAGAGAGAGAGAGAGAGAGAGAGAATCTGCACGCACGCACGCAGTTTATCAAACTAGCTTGCATGTGAACATTTTGAGATATTTATATTGCCAAAAACTAGCAATTTACAGAATGCTAGAGATAATTTGGTTGTATTTCACTGCAATATTGAATGACATTTATTTCGAAAATGTTGGGAGCCACGCTTCGCAATTGACTCAAGTTGAAGTGCTCGCCACGAAACTCTAGGCGGTGTGAGGGAGGCGGAGGGAAGGTAGACTGTTGCTAGCGATTACACATTACATACGAGTATATAGTAGATTAATTTGATCAACATTTATGGTTATCTAAGTATCTCGCAGGCTGGTTTACAAGTTATAGTGTAATGACTGGTAATTTGAAACACTGAAAGCCAACATTGAGGCGGTAAGTACAGTAGTCGATACAGTAATGTGTATATGTAAAGTATAAATAGGATTGTATCTCCTTACCAGTCAACCAAAGCTAGAGGCAAAATCAGTCAGCCTTAAATATTTCAACATTACATCAGAACCGTGTATTCAAATTTGATAAAACGTTGCGCATCGATTACGAATAAACGCCGAAACCTGAACCATAAAAAAATATTTATTTCATATAACCTCAAATTATTTTTATTCAAGATTAAATTCACTGAGAAAATCTATCATAATTTTCTCTCACATGTGCTGAATATATTACCTACTTCATGTCCCGCGCCACGTAACTGAGTGAGATGCTATAAGGGGACGAGGAAAAATTTGGCCCTTGATAAATCTTAGGTGAAGCCCAGAGTGTCTCACAACCACTGTAGACAGGCGTGGTAACTTCACAGAACTCGGGATTACAAAGACTATTGGTTACATTGTGACTGAAAGGTGAACGTGACGTGTTTGTAGCGAAAGTACTTAAACTGCGTCAGCTTACATAAGTGATCCTACAGTAGAAAATACAGCTTATATTCTATTTGCAGCAAGAATTAATGTTGCGTGTGTGTTTCTTCGCTCCCTCTCAACAGTCAACACACTCAGATGCAAATTGTTGTCGGGGAGAGAATGAGATAGAATAGACTGTAGTCAGCATTGAAAGAATTGACTGTTAATTATTAGTGTATACAATAATTGCTACATATTAGTGTTCAAATAACCTACGTTTTTTTTTTTATATATATATATTTTTTATCAATTATATATTGTTATTCTTCATTCTAACATATATTATTCTTCACAGTTTGCTTTCTGTGGAGATAATGTTAGCAATAAGATATAATACATGCATCAATGTTAACTATTTTCACATCGGAGCTGATCATATGTTAAAGCACCATGTTTATATATGTTAATGTTTTACAGTAAATTGCTTGGAGATGAGGAGAACAGCAGAATCTTTGGAAAGTGTAACAACCCTAATGGCCACGGTCACAACTATAAAGGTAATGTGAATTGTTTGTATGAGTTTGTTTATATTGTTTGGTTCAGTGATTTTCATTAATAAAAGTCTGTGAAATGTAGGATGAAATATTTCTTTAGGAAGCTTTAAAGAGGTATAGAGGGAAGGCTGAATTCAAAATATAGAAGCAGGAAAATTTAAGAATACATGAATATTGAGTTAGTTAATTGAACGTGTAACTGCAAGGGTCAGGATGGCAGTAAAATTTATGAATACATGAATATTGATGCAATTAATGGAGAGAAGTATTATTGGTAAAATAAATATATATCATAATCATAATCAAAGCAATTATTATACTTATAAGTTAACATATTGTTTCTATTAGGGGTCGAAACACTTGTATGCAATGATTTTAGTTTATTAGTTCAAACTGTATTGATAATTAATGTATATATGTGTTAATATTATATAAAATAGTGTTAAGTTCTTCTTTTACAACTCTTCTACACACTCATTATATGTTCATCTTTGATTTGCATATCCATAGTTTCCCAAAGGATACTGTAAATATTGTTTTTTTCACCCTACCAGTGGATGTGACTGTGCGTGGTCCAATTGATGAAGTGACAGGAATGGTGATCAATGTGGCTGACCTCAAAATTATGATCCAGAAGGTGGTGATGAATGTTTTCGACCATAAGAATGTTGACCTTGATGTGCCAGTGTTCAGGTATCACTCTCTCCTTCCTAACCCCTCCTATTATATCCACACCTGCACACCTTACCTTACCTTACCTTACCTTACCTTACCTTACCTTACCTTACCTTGCCTTGCCTTGCCTTGCCTTGCCTTGCCTTGCCTTGCCTTGCCTTGCCTTACCTTACCTTACCTTACCTTACCTTACTTTACCTTACTTTACCTTACCTTACCTTACCTTACCTTACCTTACCTTACCTTACCTTACCTTACCTTACCTTACCTTGCCCTTAGAAGTCACTAAGTAATGTCACAACTTTTCATGCTGCTGTTATGAACAAATAATTACTAATTATATAAATATCTTTGGATTAGAGGCATGAAAGTGAGACGAGAGAAAGATCTATGTAAGGGAGGATAGGGGTTGGATCTCTTAGGTGTATAATGAAAGAAAGGATGGTAAGCATAGAAGTAAATAGGGCAATGTGTGATGGTATAATTGCACTGACAATCATTTATGCAAAGAAGGTTTAGGTGTGGAATGAAAGTCAAAGAAATATAAAAAATAACCAGAAGTGAGTATGTAAGGATCCATTAAAAAAAGAAAGAAATTGAAAAAAAGAAAGATTTAATAGATAAATGCAAAGATGAACCAAAACATTTCTTCATGTATTTAAATGGAAGGATAAAAGATCAAGGAGGTAATAAACAAGGTAATGGTAGATGATTTAGTATATGAAAATGCACTTGTGTAGGTTAAGGTGATGAATAAATGTTTTTGGTTTATATTTACAACAGTTTAAGGAAGATAGTAGAAGAAAGGGCATAGGTTCTATTTATATCTAGATTGGTTACAAGTTTAATATTGTTCATTACTTCTCAGGGACTCCAACCTGGTGAGCACTGCAGAAAACATTGCAGTGGTTATGTATGATGGCATCCAGAAGCTGCTTCCAGAGGGAGTTAAACTACACAGGGTCAGACTCCATGAGACTGGCAAGAATGTTGTTGACTTCTATGGCAACTATGAGTGACTTGGAATACACTTATAAATAAATAAAAAAAGTAAGATTATTATCATTTTATCATCAATATCATCATCACCACATTGTCAGTAGTGTTTTGTTCATTAGAAATAGAAAGTAGCAGTAGCCAATGATACAGAGTACAGTACATTCAGTACATGCATATACATATGTACTGTTGCTCCTAGGATATGATATTACAATGTTAATAATACTTCCTCAAAAAAAGCTAAATATTCACTAAAGAGTATGTCACCTCCACCACCTGACACCTTCACTCATAGTTACCTCTTCAGAGTAAGTCTTGCTTCAGGTTCACTCACCTCTTCATGTTCAAACAACTTCAGCAGAATGTATAAACTTGTCCATCCTCAACTATTTCCTTTTTCATTTCCCTCAGTATTGATTCTTAAATAAACGATAGAGCAAGTTTGACCTCCAGGAAGTATGCTATAACTCTCTGCTGCTGGAATATCTGAGGTAACTATTAGGAGTGAGTGTCAGATATAGATATATAAATAGATAGATTAAAAAACTCATTACACTTGGTATTTACATTCATATTGAGTTTCTCCATTGCATCATAAATATAGGTAATTTCTGGTAATTATATAGAATTATATGAAATTTAAAATGTCTTTTCCACAAATTAACATGTCGGTTAGTCCTCATTCAGCAAGATTTAGTTACCTGTATTTTGGTCTTCCTAAATAAAAATCCTTATAATCAAGATGCCAGAATGAGTGATTTGTGAGTGTAAGTTGAAGAATATTGTTTATTTTATTCAGTTTGTTTTCAGCTTTGGTAAGTTTATCTGTTTTTGCTTCTCTGCAGATATAGTATCATTTCATAAAATTGTATTGACCATTGTGCTAATCTCCATAACATTTTCTGAAAACCCTAATGTTATTTCCCCTTCATCCACAGCTATCAATTCCAGCCTTATGAAATCACGTCTTCCGGACACTGGACAGAAATCACAAAATCAAACAAAGCCAACTAGGAGATCATAGTTCCATACCATCATTGTAAAAATTCAAAGTGAAAACAGTGAAACACATCAGTAACATTTTTATGGTATTTATTAGATATGCTTACATACCAATAATGATAATTATAGTCTGAGAATTCTATATTTGGTAAGCATTTCCTTGAAGTCTTATTTTTTCTGTATATATATGAATTACAAAATTAAGAACTGATTCTGTATTCATATCCTTGTTTCTAGTGTAATTTTGTGAAATACTCATACTATTTCCATTCACATGCAAGCCTTACATAGAAGACCTACACTCACATAGAACATATAGATTTGTATATAATGATGTAGTGACATAATGTTGTAGTGATTAGTGCGTTTCCTCACAACCGAGATAGCCTGTGTGAAATCCTGGGTCGGTACGAGACAATATGTGCTCGTCTTCTTTAACGCTGTAACTACTGTAAGCTAAGGACTTTGCTGGGAATCCTGCCTTCCTGTATGTGTGTGTGTCGGGTGCTTCCTCTAAAAAATCAGAAATAGTCTATGCCACACACTGAAGGTTAAACAAACTAGGTATATCTATCTATCTATATACCTAGCTTATATTTCTCTTAAAGCGAGGTAGCCAAGACAACGCAAGTAGGGTTGTAGATACTGTCAGGGCTTTGATACCGGGCCACAACTCTTTGATGGCTACTCGTTTTGATAAATTTCTCGGTGTTTCAAAACACGAGGCATTATACAATCTGTATCGCTCTACCTCATAGGTAAGAGGCCGTTAAAATCAAAATGCTATAAAGACATTAATCATATCAGGTCATAAAACAATGCCTTATTCCTATAACCTGCCTCTTAACATCAGCCATATTATCTTCAAAGGAAATCATTGCTGGATAGTCAATGGATCAAGAACATCACCAATGCAACAACTCAAGGTAAATTTTGGAACCTTGGCTAGCAATACATGGCAAACTTTTTTTTAATGCTTTAAGATATTCAAAATCTGAATCTTGAGAGAAAGATAGTAAGCAGGTAGGAAGCAGTACCAGCATACTCTTGTACCATTGACTGAAGAGATTCTTTGAATCAGCTTGTCTGGACAATAAAGTTTTGCTGTATGTAACTCCTTGTCTTAGAGCACACAGGACATTAATGGACAAAATGTCTAAAATGCCCTCCTAAAAAAAAAGAAGTAATTATTCACATAGGGAATGATGCTTTTTTCTCAAACCTTCAATCCCATAAGTGATGCATCTTGTGCCTTGCTCTGCAGAATGTGTTTAATGTGATGTCAGGTGGGTGAGAAAGTCAGACATGTCTGTAATGAACTGTGGTGAGGTGATTAAATACAGTAGCTACCCTGCTGATCATGGATGCCACTCAATTTGGTCATAAAGAAATAATGAGGTAACAAACACGTGTAGCCTACTTGTCAGTTACATACATGTTTAACGATAACTTATATAACAAAATAGTTAGGGCTGGAATGAGGGATGTCCATTTTCCTTGGCTTCACTTTACTGAGGGTGAACTGTGCGAGTTATCATACAAACCTACGCACATCAACAAAACTCCATTGATATATCATTGAAGACTAACTGTGCTATAATTTGATAGTTAAGAAAATTCTATATCATATTTCTTATGATTCTATAAATCACATTTAGTACATGCAACTCTAAAACTCATGGTATGTTGCAGAACACTTCAGTATCACAAGTACCTTTACTGATACATGTTTTGAGAGTTACCAGCATTATTGTGGATACACAAATAATGTTATTGATACCATCAGGTAATATTTTTCTACCGTTCATATGCTGTACATCACAAGAAACTATGAGATGCGTAAAAATATGTAATTCTGAAGTAATCCCTTTCACAAATATTACCTTATTACGAGGAACATAGGAAGCACTTATAAATTTATCGCAACGCTTGCAGGTATAGTATGTTTTACATATATGAGGAGAAAAGGCACATTGGCTACTGAATTCAGATTGAACTGAGCGCGCGCAGGGGAAAAAAAAGTTGTTCGTGTGTGCAGGAAGGAGTGTTTAGCTCAACAATTGCATGTATAGTATATTTTACATATCTGTGAGGAGAAAAAGCATATTTACAACTGAATTCAGATTAAACTGGGCGCGCGCGGTGTAAAAAAAGTTGTTCTTGTGCGCGGGAAGGATGGTTTGGCGGGTGCGCGCAGGGGCATTATGGGTAATGAGCTGCCATCTTCTGCACAGTTGTGGTCGGGCTTTATTTCAGTGCAGGTGCGCGCGTGTCGGTCATGATGATCACCTAATGAGGCTCGGTCACGCATTGATATGATATGCATTCTCAATAAATACAAAGTGAAATAGGTGTTGTTGTGATTTAGTGGATAAATGTGAAATATGCAAATGTCAATGATGTGTTTACCTGAACCTGATTATGAGTGAGTGAAGAGGTGGCGAAGGAACGATGTGTGGTGCTCCGGGAAGGTGCAAATTGTCGCTGCCGTGGGTGTGCTGACTGTGGCGAGGCGTGGGCAGTGGCAGGTGTAGCGGCGCGGCGGCAGACATGCTTCACGGCAGTTGAGTCCTGCAGGTAAGTGTCAAACACCTTAATACACTACCACTTACTTACCTTACCTGACCCTTCCCTCACCTGTCCCCCGCCCCCGAGGTAGTGGCCGGGGGTGTGCCGGGCTCTAGGCCAGCTGCCACCCTCATCCCTTCACGCCCTTCACGCCCATACTCATTTGTGTGAGGTTATATCCACGCAATTAAGTGTTAGGACAGTTGACCTCATTTACGATGGTACTTATGATCATCAGCTGTGAGTGTCATCGAGTCTCATGGGTTGTGTGTGTACTGATGCATCGTGTTACTGTGTACTTTGTAATTGGATTAACTTAATTTAGCTGTTTAATTGATGTGTTGTTAAAGTAGTGTGGTGTGGAATACTGTTGATGTAGCTGTATGTAAACATTGGATGAAGGTCATGACATGTGTGCAGGTCTCGTTCTGGTCGTTAGGTTGGATGAAACTTCCATTTGTTTACAACTTAGTATTGGTATAATAGGTAAATTTACAGTGTTGCACACGTCTCAGCCCCACCATGTTATTGTGTTGCTTGCTTCACACTTTTCAACAGCACTTTTTTTTTTCTAAATTAACATAATCAAATCTAACTTAATCTAACCTAACTAAACGTAACTAAACGTAACCTAACCAAGTTTAACCTAACGGTGAGGGCTGCCCCCCTCGAAACCCCCCTCCGTTATTGAACATATCTAATTGATAACTCAAGAACAAATGATTTCTGACGGGTGCAACACTGGAATAATAATGAATAGTTAAAATAAATTTGAGCTCTTAGTGTAGTGTTTGGCTGTAATGTGCATTTATGATGGATTTATCACATACATTTTGAATGAGGATAATTTGTAGTAATTTTTCAGATTTAATTGTAGCCAAATTAGTTTAAAAATAGAAAAGTCAATATGCAGTTTCAACCAACCAACGAATTTCTGGTGAACTGCAAATTTTTCTTGTGTTTTAGGCAGTGAATCAATTGAATTTACCCTTCATTTCTGTTGCAAAAGCCTCTCTCCATAGTTTTCCTTCGGAAACTGGCATTTCTGAATTAAATCCAATGTCATTTGATAACCTCATAGCCACCTAATATATGGAGTTTGAACTATCCAGAAGTCAAACTAGTCACAAAAATCATGGATAATGGGAAGGAATGCTCTACACCCACGTCCACTCTCATTAATACACTAACGTCTCGCATATTACTTGACTTGTCTGGTTTTGTGATGGAAGCGAAGGGTAAAATCAGTCAATTCATTACCTCAATACCTAAAAAGCATAAGGCACACAGGAAATTTTTTGGTTCGTTAAAGCTGCATATCGAAAAAAAAATTCTTCCTTGTATCTAGCAGCTATTAATCTTCACTTGTATTTAGACATGTTAATGTTGTGAAGTGCCTGCATATTCTATGTTCTTGTTCCATAATTGATATATATTTGAAATATCATGCAATTTTGAGGTTGCGGGTCACTCTGGCATAAAGTTTTTCTGGCCTCTAGTTATTCCGGGTTCTAGTTATTCCGGGTTCTAGTTATTCTGGGTTCTGGTTATTCCGGCTTCTAGTTATTCTGGCATCTCACTTTCGTCATTCCGGCCCAGCATCACTATCAGTTCGTAGTTGTCTTACGTAGGTAACCATAACTAAGACTGAACGACTAATGAACATAAGCTGTACAAGGGACTTATTCCATCAAGTAATGGCCTTACGCTTCCTCCTTGATGATATTTCAAGAACCTTTCGTTATCTGGAGTCCTGTGCACCTACTGGACCTGTTTGGACATATAACGTACATAAGAGAAATGGATTATTGGACTGATCTCTACAGGACGGAAGTATATTCAGACAAAGTGTCAGAACAAATAAAGATGTAGAGGGCTAGCACAGACGCCTGAATGGTTATGCAGACACCTCCCATATTCCAATATATGTCTTAATCCATTTACTTCACAAAAAGCCATGAATATAAATGTTCAGGCATGCCTAGTGAAGGAGGGATAACTCATCGGTATCAGCGACAGACATACAGATTCCTTGAAGGTCACATCTTCACTCTGGGGCAAAGGTACAAAAAAGACGAGGTTACCACTTAAAATTTTCATAATTTCGACATCTATCTACCTATCTACATATTTGACTTATATCGCTCTTAGAGAGGAGTAGCCAAGGCAAGGTGATTAGAGTTCAGGGAGACTTTACTATCCCATCCCACTCTGCATCTTGTTTTTTTGTAGGAAAGAACACAGAGGAGGAACTTTCCAGACCCCTCGCTCTGTTCCTTTTTGGTTGTCTGTTACGAGCCACATGAATACGGTGGTAGTATTCTTGCAACCCCTACCATAGGGCTCAACATCATAAAATATTGCATTATGTATTTTAAGTAAATGTACACTTTTATAACAGTGAAAATAATTTCCTTCCTAATAATGAGGTTTATAGGTAACCATGATGGCAGTAATGACTAGGGTGGAGGCCGGAATGACTTGGGAGAAAGGCTGGAAAAATTTTTGGGCCAAAGTGATTTGCAATTCAATTTTGATCAGTATTAATTTTCTTCACTTCATTAATATGTAAAGTTGTTCTATTATAAATGAGTGTATAAATCTATTGAAATTTGTATCCATGAAATCATGTTGTGGTAAGCTAGGTTGTAATTGTTGGTCACTTGACTTATTTAGACTGCACATTAGTTTATGTCAAGCAAGATAACTTGGCAATACGTAAGTGAACAGGTTCTGTGGCTGGTTGACGGGCAAGAAGTGTTCTACTTGCATGTAACTGGTTCGTGTTCAATGAATCAGTGCAGAAGTAATTGCGTACAACCAGTTCTCCATTTGTTTACTTTAGCATAAATACATATATCTTCTGCCATGGCTATCTCCTTGGGAGATGTTTACGGAGGGAACGAGGCATCAGAAACTATAGATAGGTATACAGAACATAATTACAGTGTATGAAAGGACATGATTTAGCTACGTCATGTACACATTACTTATAGTTCAGTAAAAGAATGATATAGGAGGTGCTTCAATAACAAAAAAAACATGACCATAAAGACCTGATAAAGCTACGTACATCTTTCATCTAAAAGAAGACAGAGCAAAAGTGCGTAGTCTTATATATTCAAGATGCAAATTGTGGAAAAAGACCACTAAAACATGCTCCAGCTTTTTAGAAAGCGTTAACTGTTAATCGTCTCCAAGCCAGTCAGGAACATCATTAGCATTTTATCATCAAGGATGACAAATTTGAAAGCTTGTTCACCAGGTTGGTTAGTAAGATGGAAGAAGAAAAAAAAATTTCCTTAAACTGAGATTTATGTTAGATGAAAAAAGGTCTAGATTTCTGCCACCTCAAACTTGATAAACTTATAAGTAACTGATATAGTGATGATCAATATATAGGGTGACAAACGCCACTTTAAGGCATCAGTGATCACTTATGGCTGGATCAGTACCATTTGTGTCTTGTGTTTGGTGTGCCAAGATTGAAATCCTGGCCACCGACCAAATCTTTATATGCCTCTCACGGCTCAGTCTCAACGCATGAACTTCTTAATGTTTCACGGAACTTGCTTTCTCCACTTGAACGAGAGATAAACAACACTTATGCATTTGATCAAAGGGACAATTTAATAAACCATAAATCAAATGGTGGAAAATTTTAAAGATTTACACTTAAAAGAAGAAAAAGAAAAGAAGTTGAGTTTATTCCAAATGCATCAAATTAATAATTTGTAATACAGCAGCTTTCCTTTATTAACCAAGAACTAGAACAACGAGGCAGTGTCTTGGCTGTATGTAATAACCAACTCGGTACTTATTAACCTCACACCTACCTGAGTAATTAGTATTGATCTCATAACACTGAGACTTGGCCCCACACCAATTTCAATTGAGTATGAGGTGACAACAGAATTCTTATTGAGCCAAACTGATGTATTCCCATGAAAGTCTAATCATGGAAAGTTTGGAGGTTGTTGCAAACCTCGGCATAATGAATTGAGATGTAGCAAAACTTGGTGCACCATTGGATGATTATTGTACATTAATATTTGCTTATTTTATTCAGAGACCCGTGCTTATTTGATTAACACTGCTTGCAAAGGTGTACTGCATTTATGTACTTCACATAAAAGAAACCTAACTTTGTGAAGCAGAAATAAGTAGAGAGCCCAGTAATATATTTAGTGTGATATTGCATCATAATGATGCATGATGGAATAATTGTACTGGCAATCACATTATGCAAGTAAGACATGGGTCCTTACCTTGCTGCTTAGTAATACCCACATTGTGAGGGTATTTTCATATTGAATATGGTATTTGAAATTTATCTCAATTATTATGCATTGCATTTGGAGACCGCATTAACCTTTATATATATATTTGTGAAAAGATCTGCTGCACCTCTCCCTAGGTTATCATGTGGGACCCTGGATGACTCAGGTTTTAGCAAGTAACATCATGACCACAAGCTGCCACTTTTGAGATGTTTCATCATTGGCACTTCATAATACCCGAGGTGTGTTCCTTCACCTCACAGTTATCCTGGAAAGGTTTGTTCATAAACCTTCTCCACCATCAAAATCGGCTCATAATGGAAGAATAGGGATGAATATTTCCTAAATCTGCACTGTAATAAATTTAGGGAATACTATTGTTTGGGATCCTATACGCTAAAGAGAAAAAGGACTTTTTATGATTGCGGCATTGCCTTATATTTTCTTGTCTCTTTTCTTTTCTTTTCTTTTCTTTTCTTTCAACGTCACTTGTGCACAACCTTACGTGATACGGCATCCAGCATATCTGACTTCTTTTAGCAAGGATCCTCACACATTCACACCCGCATCCACAAGAAAGCCGTCCACTCCTGCAGGACCACACACACACACGGAAGACAAGGGCAGGAATGCTAATCTTGTGATCCTGCTTGGTTGTGAGGTCACAACACTGACTTACATCCAACACCTTTTTTGTGCAAGGTGAACAAGGACTGAAGTTCAAAAGGAGACAAGCGCAGCTTGTCTCTTCCTGGTCTCTCGGTTGTGCAGCAAGCTGGCTAACCACAGGTTGAGAATCATGGCACTAGAGGATGACAATCCAGACCAAGCCCATGCTTCATGGCACCAAGTGTGGTAGTCTGTGCATCATCTCAATTCTCTCAACACATTCAGACACTGCCAGTTGCTCAATAGCCAACATAATAGCTCAGAACATCCCTTAAGGGTGCGAAGTCTGTCCTTTGGTGAACCATCGTAAATTTTTTATAGTCTCCAAAGTTGTACGTCAGGTTACTACTGGTTTTTAAGGAGTCTGTTGCCTTTCTCATCATGTTTTAGTCGAGTGCATTGTACATTACCATAGTGTTCAGTGTATTGTTGATTTATTAAGGAGTCCAGTGTGCATATTTTCTGATGTTTCTTAGTTTATATTGTGTTGTGCATTTTTATATTCTTTAACATATAATTTTTAGTAATGAGTTTTGTGAACACGTCAGTTTTAAGAGGCTAAGGTTATGTTGATTGTGAGTTGTGTGGTTTAGTGTTAGTTAAGTTAGACTCTTGAATATAATGAGCAGAGGCCCCTGATACTGTTGGTCTGGCCTTGATGAGAGGTGTGCAGTAACCTTCTGCATGGGAATAGAATTTCAGGATACTATATAATCATATAGATGAAATTCATTAAGTTTCCAGGCATATATGGATTAGCAGGGAGTTGCTGAGGTCTAGATGATTATCCAAAACTCACACAGCTTATTTTTACCTGGAATCAAGCCAGATCTGTTTTATGGCTTGTAGTTTTACTGAAGTTTAATTTTTTTTTTCAAGCTTTTCCTACAACTAAGAATCCAGCCGTGGATCACTCAAAGGTTTCCCCTCATCCTCACCCTTTGTTAATTAAGGCTGATATTAAATTTCATTATGTTTTCTCTGCCTTCCCTTACCTTAATACTCTGTAAGTATAAGATCCTGATGGAATCCCTTTTAGGCACCCAGTGCCTAACAAGTAGTTGTGTGTAATATCTCCTTCATATGCAGTTATATATATATTTTGTGTGTAAATCAAGTGTGCGAAGTTGAGTTTTGTTTGACAGTCGAGTGTTTAACAATGTGCAAAGCTGATGGGCACTTGGCACATTTTGTAGATAAGGTGAAGTAATCCTTGTGTGTGTGTTTCTTTTGCAGACGCGTGATGGTGCCGATGGGGCAAGTTCAGCATGTCCCAGGCACCAGCAGAGAGTGGTGGAAGTAAGCTGCAGCCACCACACAATGTGGTGGTGTATGTGGCAGGTGAGGGGGGTGGGCCGGTGGGGCCGGGGGGGGCACAGGGACAACACCGCCCCATGATCACCCCTCACCCGGTCAAGCCCACCAACCCCCACATGGTCAATGGATACAGACTCACCAACCCATTGCACCAGCAGCAGCACCAACATCATCAGCAGCAACAACAACAACAACAACAACAACAACAACCAAATTACAACATGCAGATGAATGGCAACCTTCATCAGCAGCAGCAGTTCATAATGAATAAGATGAATGGGTTTGACGGGAATGGTAACTGCTTTCCAACCAGTCATGCACCACAACAGTTGCAGTACCTGCCTGGCGGTAATTTTGTTGCCACCGTCACTGTACATGCTTCAGAGCAAGCACAGCAACTACAGCAACAGCAACATGCAGCAGCAGGGAAACAACAACAGCAGCAACAACTACAACAACAACAACAACAACAGCAACAACAACAAAAACAAAAGCAGCCACAACAGCAGCAGCACCAGCAGCCACAACAGCAGCAGCAACACCCACAACAACAGCAACAGCAGCACCCACAACAACAACAACAGCTGCACAACCCCGTGAGTGTGATGGGTGCAATGAATGGCTACGTCCAGAATGGTGTCATGATGCAAGTAAACAATGCCACCACCAACAACAACCACTTGGTGACCAATCCACAAGTGATGAATAACCAGATGGTGACTAGCAATACCTGCAACACTACCACAATGGGGAACAATAATACAAGTAATACAAGTAATACAAGTAATAATAGTAATAGCAGCAGTATTGTAGTAGCACGGCCAAGAACTAGTTCCCGGTGTGACTCTGTGAGATCAGAGACGGCTGAATCCAGTTGTAGTAGTTTAAGTTCTGATAGTCAAGTAGAACACACTCAGCATCAACATACACAGCAGCAGCAACAACAACAACAACAACAACAACAGCACCAACTACAACAGCAACAACAACTACAACAACAACAACAGCAACAACCACAACAACAGCAACCATCAAGTAATCAATTGAATAATTGTCAGCCGTATCAAGTCAGCCTAATGAATAATTCACAGTACATCAATAACCATATGCAGACTGTGAATCCAAACAGTTATAACTGTTACCCAAACTACATGGCCTGTCAGTCATCTGGTGGCAATAACACATGTGGAACGAATCAAACTGGAGTGTTCAACAATCAAAACATAGTGCAGGCGGCCTTCCATCACGTGAACACAGTGCAGCATGTGCAGATGCAAGGTGGACAGCTGCAGATAATGCAGCAACAATACCAATATGTGCAGCAAGGGCAAGGAGTGAATGTGAATAGTGCACAAAGACCGAATTCAATGCCAGCTGGGGGTATGGTTCAGGGACAAGGGAACAATGCAATGCATGGACAAATCATGCATGGACAAAATACTTGTGTGAACAATGCCAACACAATGCAAGGTCAGGGTATGAATATGGTGACAGGTCAGCCTGGCATGAACTCTATGCAAAGTCATAACATGAATGTGATGCAAGGACAAGGAATGAACAGTGCCCAGCAGCAATGTGGGAATGTTAATGTAATGGGTGGGCAGTACCAGCCCGGGTATGGGTACGGTGTTGTAGGACAGGGTAACCTGGTGATGGGGGGACAGAACACTGGTCACTGTGCCAATATGGTAGGGCTGCAGAACCATCATTCGCAACAACAACAACAACAACAGCAGCAACAGCAGCAGCAACAACAACAACAACAACAACAACAACAGCAACAACAACAACAACAACAACAGCAGCAGCAGCAGCAGATGGTGGGTGCCAACATGGCTCCAGATCATCCGCAGCAGCAGCAGCAGCAGCAGCAGCCACTCATGATGAGTGGCGCCATGCAGGGCAACATGACCATGGTTCCTGTGGGGGCCAAGATGGATGCCTCCAATATGGGTCATGTCAACATGATGGGCGTCCCAGGTGGCACCGTGGGTGTAGCCAACCCCATGTGTGGCAACATGCCCGTGGGAGCTCCCACGGTGCCTGTGGTGGCGGACAACAAAAACTTCATTCCCCTCGTCGTGCCGTTTGGCTGGAGGAGAGTCGTCAACGGCGGCCAGGTCGTCTATATTAGGTGAGTACATGATGCCTGCTGGATGAGGATGAGTCTTGATGCAACACTATAATTATATCATGTTATACCTCTCTCTCTCTCTCTCTCTCTCTCTCTCTCTCTCTATATATATATATATATATATATATATATATATATATATATATAATATATATATATATATATATATATATATATAATATATATATATATATAATATATATATATATATATATATATATATATATATATATAATATATATATATATATATATATATATATATATATATATATATATATATATATATATATATACATACACACACACACACACACACACACACACACACACACACACACACACACACACACACACACACACACATCGCTTTTCTTCGCACAGGAAATTAAGGTTCGCAGTTTCCCAAGGGTTAATGATGGCATCACATTTTAGAAGCAGCACTTAATATCAACGACGCACGTGTTATCAGGGGAACGGTGATGGCGTTTGACAGCTGTTGCTCTTGGTCCACCTCAGCTCGGGTCGGGGCGGCAGTAGGACGGGCCATATCACCACTCACGCCGCCTGTTCTACCAAGTCGATGGCAGCTTGTGACGGCCCGACGCGAGTGACGATCATGTTGAACGTTTAGGCAGCGATTGTGCCATACTGACCGTGCTGTCTCTGGCCGCCGGCGTGGACAGTACCGTCACGGTGCTCAAGGGAGGAGTAACATGTTACAATATTGTGCGTAAGACTGGATGGAATTTATATACTGATTTCCTGTCTGAACGCTGTCACGTGCGTGCCTGCAACCAGTAACCGGTTACGAGTTGTTTTAACGGTCTCAGAGGAGCTGTGGGTACGCAGTTCGAAGTTGCAACACAAACAGTAGTAGTAGTAGTTGTTGTAGTTGTAGTAGTAGTAGTAGTAGTAGTAGTAGTAGTAGTAGTAGAAGTAGAAGTACAGTCGTATATGTAGTCAGAGGGACAAGGAAGAGAATGAGTAGGGAGAGGAGTGGGATGTGTGCAACCGAGGAAGGAGGGAAAAGCAGGTGGTGGTGGTAAGGCCCTGAAGTGACGAAGGATTACAACACATATTTTTCTTATTTTATTGAAACATTAATGAACAAAAAGGAGAGGCTGACTCTGGGTGTGGTGGTGAGTATGTGGTGGTGGTGGCTAATTTGCTGGTGCTGAGAAACATACATGTGAACCAAATCAAACAAGCACCGTTTTCTTTCAATAGAGGGAGATACAAGTTTCTTTTTTCGATTTTTCTTTTACATGTAAGAGACATTTCAGGAATTTAATAACATGATTGGACAGCCAGCGGCGTGTGCTTGCTGTGCTGTGGCCTGGTTTCCCCCACAAATGAAGACTGGAAACCTCACAAGACTACCATGGGTCTTCCCTTTCATTTTGAGTCCAGGACAATATCACTCGCCTTGATATCCCAACGCTGCCACCAGATATCAAAGGGGCCGGGAGGGGGCTGTGGGTGTGTATGTTTTTTTTTTTTATTAATTCTCTCAGTTTTCATTTCATTTCTTTTAATTTCCTGTCAGTTGGCTGCTCGTCTCTCTCTCTCTCTCTCTCTCTCTCTCTCTCTCTCTCTCTCTCTCTCTCTCTCTCTCGCTCTCGCTCTCACACTCGTATCCACACAAAAATAAAGCGAGGAAAAAGCACAGTACTGGGTGGTGACGAGGCGGCGGATAGCGACAACGACGACATAAAAAGAAAGAAAGAAAGAAAGAAAAAGAAAGGAAAGGGAAAAAAAGAAAAGCAAACCTGCTGTCATCGTTTCCTACAAAGAGAGACAAAAAAATAAAAAAATAAAAATAAAATAAAAAAAAAATAATAAAAATACTCCCATGTAATAATAAAAAATAAAAATTGGATGTTCTTTTAGACGAGGAAGTTGAGAGGGAAAGGAGGAAAGTGGAATACGCCAGATTGTTTCACTGTTCCTATGTAGTTTTCCCTTATGTTTTTTAACGTCCTTTTGTTGTTGGTGCCTTTCCCTCCCATCCCTTACATACCCCGACACACGAACATTTACACGGGGAGGGCGGAGGGGAAGGGGAGAGTGGGGAAGAGAGAAAAAATACGGAAAACTTGAAGGTCCCACTGAAGGAG
Source organism: Metacarcinus magister (assembly GCA_029783475.1). Taxonomy (NCBI): domain Eukaryota; kingdom Metazoa; phylum Arthropoda; class Malacostraca; order Decapoda; family Cancridae; genus Metacarcinus; species Metacarcinus magister. The sequence continues at coordinate 12,427,743 of JAPQNM010000046.1, forward strand.
GAAGAGGAGGGAGGGAGGGAAGATAAGATAAGGAAGGGAGGGTGTCAAATGGAGGTAGGTACCCAATGCTACCCTTCCTTCCCCACCACTCCCTTCCCCTCTTCCCCAACGCTGGAGTCACATGGTCTTGGAGGTCCCCGGATATTCCCCATTTTGATGAGTGCAATGGGAAAAGTGAGTCACATTGCAAAAACTGCCTCATGTTCTCACGGGCCGGATTGAGGAACTTCCTGGGGGTGGGGCAGAAGCAGCAGGAGGAGGAGGAAGGGGTGTAAGGGTGAGGCAGGGTAGTCATCCTCCCCCACCTCTAGTAGTGTGTGTTAGGGGGAGGAGGGGGGGGAAGCAACGGCGGATACAGGGGTTGTTTTTATATTTTATTTTGTTTTTGTTAGAGGAAGGGAAACCTTGTCGGGCGTTGGTTGGTATGGTGAGGGAGAAAGAGAGTGAGGGAAGGAGGGAGAGACAAGCGGGAGGAAACAGCACCGTGACAGCTCCATGCGTCGGTAGCTGCGTCTGTCTGTGTCTGAGTGTGTGTGTGTGTATGTATGTATGAATGTGTGTGTGTGTGTGTGTGTGTAGATGAAGATAGATAGGGTAAGGCGAGCTGGCTGGTCATCCACCCAGTTCTGGTAATGCATGTGGAGGAACGAGGCCACACACACACACACACACACACACACACACACACACACACACACACACACACAAAACACACATAAGAGAGAGAGAGTTGGTATACATATGTCGCGAAGGTAGAAAGATAAGATAGAGCCACACAGCATAGAAGAGCTGGTGTTTGTTTGTGTGTATGTGCATAGATAAGAGATACACACTGACGGGGCTGTAAACTTTGCACGGGAGGACAGCCACGTGTATGATAACACATACATACAGACACACACACAGACAGGCACCGAGGGGAAGGGGAGGAGCGAGGGAAAGGGGGGGGGGTGATATGCTGCAGTATGCGTGGAGAGACCAGCCAATAGTCACGTGTTTAGCTAAATGTGGGTCAACTGTTAATAGAGAGAGGGAGAGAGAGCAATATTCTACCTTCCTCCTCATATGGATTTAACTCTATTACATGTATTGACTAGTGAGTGTAAGGCAAGTAAGTTCAACCAGGGTTCAGTGATGGTAATGAACCTTTGTGGCGTGGACAAGGCGTGTGTGTGTGTTTGTGTTGGGCGAGCGGGCGTGTGGGAAACATTGCCGCCACAGCACAGGAAGGCAGGGCGTGGAGGCCAGAGGTGCGTGGTGATTACAGGCAGTTCCAGGTGTCATTCCTCTGTCCTCCTCCTCCTCCTCCTCCTCCTCCTCCTCCTCCTCCTCCTCCTCCTCCTCCTCCTCCTCCTCCTCCTCCTCCTCCTCTACAGTGTTGTTATCTGTCATTACTCTTGATTTCGGAACGCACTGGAAATTATGGAGTATTTTATCAGTAACACACACACACACACACACACACACACACATGTAGCGTTAGTCGTTAGTTTTTCAATCCCACAGTACTGACGGCTCGACGTGCTACATGGGGGAAGGAAGGAAGGAAGGAAGGTAAGGGGTAACTTCACCTGGGGAGAGGAAGGGAAGGGGAGAGGAGTGGGAAGAATGGGAAGGGCGCTAACTGTGGGTGTGGCAGGAACAAGTTTTCAGATTCCCCTGTCGAGACCTATCCCTACATTCCTCTTGTTCTGTTCATCTTCCTCAACAGATACCCAACCAAGTATGACACGTCTCCTGGTAACTGTTCTCCCTATGTAATCCTATGTTATGGTCCTATATACTCCTCGTCTTTGTCTCCTTTCATTCCTCTTTTTATACCTCCTCCTCCTCCTCCTCCTTTTTGCCTTTCATCTCGTTTTTCCTTGTCGTCGTTCTTCAGGTCTTTCTTCTCGTTGCCATCCTTTTTGTCGTCTTCCTCGTTCTTATCTCCTTCATCACCCTCGTCTTGGCTCTCATCCTTTCTTATCCTCATCCCCTTTCTTATCCTCATTCTTACCCCGGTAGGCAGAAAGAACACTCACGCCATTTTGTATGATATTTTACCCTCGTTTTTGTGAGCTCCTTTGTCAGTGTGTGTGTGTGTGAGAGAGAGAGAGAGAGAGAGAGAGAGAGAGAGAGAGAGAGAGAGAGAGAGAGAGAGAGAGAGAGAGAGAGAGAGAGAGAGAGAGCGGAAGGGATGGAATTAAAAGCTATAAAAAGAAAAGTTAAATAAAAAGATTCGGTGCTATACGTAAAGGGAAATAATCCAGTGGAGAGAGAGAGAGAGAGAGAGAGAGAGAGAGAGAGAGAGAGAGAGAGAGAGAGAGAGAGAGAGAGAGAGAGGAAGAGGTGAGGAAAAACAAAGGTGACAGAGAACACACTAGCAAGCAAATCAAGTGAAGAGTTTATCCTTGTTTAAAAATCCCTTGTTCCCTGATGACTGTCCTTGCATTGCTTTGCTTTACTTGGGCGAGGCGAGGCAAGGCAAGGCAAGGCAAGGCAAGGCAAGGCAAAGCAAGGCAAGGCAAGGAGGCAAGGCAAGGCAAGCAGCGAGCGAGTGAGTGTATGAACGCCCCACCTAACCCTATCCTACCTTGTCCATCCCCTACCCGTCCCGTCCTTCCCACCCCGCGCTGGGCTGAGGGCGGCGGGTTCACAGGCCCCTTGCGCTGAATAGGACAATATGACGCAGCTTCTGGACAGGTGTGTGTAGGGCAAGCCAGGTGTTCAAGTTGGTATCCAGGACCTTGGTGGCTTCTCACGGGAACGTATTGGTATAGCGGTGCCCTTCCTGCCTCATCGATATTGTATGGTGGTATGGTGCGTGGCTCTTGTATATATTATAGAAGAGGTTAGAAAATGTTTGGTGTTTTTTAAAGTCCCGTCAACGTTATTGTATTGTATTGTAGTGGTGTGCATCGATTACAAGGACGTAGCTACTGCAGTTTTGGTTCAGGTTATGATAGATGTATTCTTTTGTTCTGTATGCATGGGAGTTATGTATTATTATTCCCCGTCCCCCACACTACCACCCCGTTATTATATTCCTATTTGAAATCGATGGTATTATTACACACTTTTATTTGAGTTGAATTCGTAGCAAGTATTTGTTTTTTTCTTGTCGGTGTGTTATACAAGCAATTGTTTGGAGTTGAATTTATATTTATATCAGCCGCCGCGTGTTCAGTGATGGATGGGATGGAGCGGCATGCAGGGAAGTGAGCCTCGCATACCGACGCTCACTCTGAACCCCCGCACGGCTTAACCACAACCAGAAGTGCTTGTGCAAGTTTGAATTCCGGCGTCGGTTCTGTCTGGTTCACGTGGGGTAGGGCTGACAGCACTCGCTCAGGGGGGGCAGGACTTGGCAGCAGCGTAGGTTAGGGGCGGCGTGGCTATGACAGGCAAAGGTCGGTAGGAAGGCCGAAGGAAGATTAGCTTTTCAAGGCAAGTATAATCTATTTACTTGTCGAGGTAATTATGATCTATTTACCTTGTTAACTCGAGGTGTTAGTTCACATAGTTAGTTAGAGTGCCAGCTGCCTTCCGTAGAGACAAACATACCTTTATTTACCGTGGAAAGACAGGTAAACAAGGTAGGGAAAACAATTTAAGAAACCTATGTAAAGAACACTAATGACTACACGTTTATATTATACTTCACTTTCTTTTTAACTTCGAACTGAACCATCTATCTTGATACCAGTGTTTACCTGCATCACACCTCGCCTCAGTGCTGCCCTCTATACCTCTACTCATCCCTATTCACCTCCCTGTGTCGTATTTATTACCCGAGGTGATGGTTAGTCAAGGGAAGTTTCCTCACACACACACACACACACACACACACACACACACACACACACACACATACACACACACACAGGGAAAGGAAATATTTATACACCTTCCCTTACCTAGCACCCTCCTTCCTTCCTCCCCTCCCTTCCTGCCTCCTCTAGGTCCCTGTGGCTCCTGTTCTATTTATTGCGACTCGGCCCTAGCGACTTACCGGAATTGAGCTTTTCTTCCCCCTTTCCCCCTTCACCTTTCCCCTTCCCTCCCTGCCTGCTACCACTACACCCTTCCCTTCCTTTCCCTTCCCTTCCCTTCCCGGACACGCTCTGACCTACATCGATAATCTTACCTCAGCTTACGTGATAATTAACTTGCTAGGACTCGATGGTATTATGCAATGCAACACGACGAGAGAGAGAGAGAGAGAGAGAGAGAGAGAGAGAGAGAGAGAGAGAGAGAGAGAGAGAGAGAGAGAGAGTGAGTGAGTGTTTGTATCCTTTGACCTTATCCTTTAGTCCGTGTTTCTCCCCAATATCCAGCACAGTCTATAGTGTGTAGCGCGCGTCTCCTCTGCAGTCTTTAGAGAGCGCGGCGCTGTGTTCTATTCTATTCTACACACACCATCAGTAATTTGTGGTATTGTAATGACTCTCTCTCTCTCTCTCTCTCTCTCCTCTCTCTCTCTCTCTCTCTCTCTCTCTCTCTCTCTCTCTCTCGTTTGCTCCATTACTAGTGAATTAATGATGTGATGAAACTTATATTAGAAAACAAAACAATCTTGGAGCTTACACACACACACACACACACACACACACGCATAAAAACAATAAAAATAGAAAAAAAAAAAGAAAAAAAAAAGACGAAGGGTACAGTTGCTTTATACTGTGTGTGAGTCGTTCCCGCGGGGTTAAAACACACATCAAACCACACACACACACACACACACACACATACATACACATACATACACATACATCCCCGCGGCGCTAAGGACTGACTGACTGCCTGCCTCGCCGTAGATACAAACAAGGCAGCAGTAACTCGAGGATCAACGCAACATTTTCTACCCTCAAGTGGCTAGAAATTACCAGTACATTGACGTCATGCTTTGTTACACACACACACACACACACACACAGCAGGTCACTTCCTTGTACCTACACCACAAATAAATAATGACACGCCACAGCAACACCTTAATAAAGTTACACTACCTGACAGTCACCACCACACCGTACTTACCTACCTACTCATCACCACACTTAAGTTCCAGCATACCAGTACAACAACCCCATCTCACACACACACACACACACTGCAAGCAACACAAAAAGTAACCCCAACCACTCCACACCACCACCACATCCACCCCACCATACACCAGACTCCCAGACATGCTTCCCTACCACACAGCATCCCCAGCAGGCACAGCAGCGAGCGGGTATGGCTGCGGTAACAAAGACAAGCAGCGTCACATAGGGTACGGTGAACCCAGCCGCACTCAGGAGCTAGTTCAGACACACGCTGGATACTGGAAACATTACCACCACTGCCACTACTACTACTACTACTACTACTACTACTACTACTACTACTACTGTTACTTACACTTGCGTTCCAGCCAGACCAGCACCAGCACCATCATCATCATCAGCAGCAGCATCACCTACGCTTGTATAGTAATAGGGAGATAAGATGAGACTCGCACAAGGCGGCTCGAGTGGTATAGTGTAGCGAGGTTGTACTTGGTGTTTGATGCTGCTTCTGTGTGTGTGTGAGTGTGTGATGGGGCGACTGGGGACAAAGGCGTGCAGGGCTCAGAGAGAGAGAGAGAGAGAGAGAGAGAGTCAAAACCTTCAACTCCTTTATCGCGACGCTTATCACAACACCACCACCCGCCCTCCCTTCTCCCCCTACCCTGGCACCCCCACGTAGAGGCACTCCCTCCCCGCCCCGCCCCCCCTCCCTTCAGTCTGGCTTTTATTAGCTAATTATTTGAAGCCTTTTAAGTGTGTGTGGGAGAGCGGCGTGGAGGGCAGGAAGCTGTTACCGCAACACGTCTTGTTTATTTGTGTGTTTAATTATTCATGCAGTGGGTCGTGTTATTCGCTCGGGCTTCCTGGAAGAGGCGAGTGGAGGGGAGTGAGGTTGGGGGGGTGTGGGGGGGGAGGGGGTGGATGAAGCGTGTGTGGAGGAGTTATGGAGCAGAAGTTTGGTGAGAAGTGAATGGTTTTTACATCCAGCGCACTAACGGTATCGTGTTATTGAGCATTGGTGATGTGGCGGTGGTGAGTTATGGCGGTAGCGGCGGTGCATGGCGGGCGGGTGTGTGTGTGTGTGTGTGTGTGTGTGTGGACGAGGCGGCACGGCGTAGCGGTCCACTCCACATCCTCGGGTACGTTTTAAAGGAACTTGATCACGCTCCGTGGTACGGCATCTGCTGCCTTTGCCTTTGCGGCGGTGGTAGTAGTTCTCAAATGCGTGGGACACATGTGAGGCCCCGCGCCGCGCCTCTACCCGGCATCTGGCACCCGCTGGCCCTCAGGCTCACGGAGGCACCGCGGCTCGATGACGATTATGCAAGGCTGACTATACACTGTCTTATTCTGCTTCTTATTCTTGTTCACCATCATCATCATCATCATCTTCTGCCATGTCGTACCAGAACACAAGATATGATCACTTAGAGAGAATACAAAAAGGAAATACATTATCTAAATCTTTGTTCCCACACTTTCTGCCTTGAGACACCAGTTGTGCCACGCGTCATGTTTACACAGTGATTGGTAGTGATGACTGTGTTGTTCCTTAGCCAGCGGCACTGAATTCCTCGCCTTGCTGCAGCGCCTCTTCCTGCCGCGCGTCGACATGCATAGCGAACCCTTGCCGCGGCTGCTGTTCCTGATTAATTAATAACAACTCACCGTGTGTCTCTTTAATTAAAGGATATTCCATTAATATTGCCTCTGATTTAGGCTTTATACCCTACTATTTCATCGACACGTACCATGGCTTCTGCTTCACCACACATGTTGGGTGTAACCAGTCATTCTGAGCCGCGGAATGAGAACGGGATGGAGACTGTTGGGTATGAAGTGCGGCTGGCATGTCTGAGGGGGAAGCAAGGGTGGTGTAACGCTGGGAGAGGAGATCGCTAAGCTGCAGGAGGAAGACCCCGTGTGTTCGTATCTGCAGGAGAGGACAGACCGAGGAGATCGCTATTCAGAGCTGCCGTGGAGTGAACTTGTGTCTCGTTGCACCCTTGTTCTTGTCCTTGTCGTGTGTATGGCTCCTTCCAGGTCACTTTGTTTCAATGTGACGCCAAGCAGCTGGTTGTTTGAGCCATTCACTGGAAGGAGGAATGTCTGATGCGTGTGTGTGTGTGTGTGTGTGTGTGTGTGTTGGGTGGAGGTAATGTTGAGAGCCAGCCAGCGTTGCGTGCGTGTATTTGTACCGGTGTGTCGGGGCGTTACTTGTTGCTGAGTGATGACGCGGTAAAGAAAGACGTCAGGGGAAAGGCAGTTCGTGTTCGCTGGAGGGGACTTGCGGCACAGCTTCTTTGTCTGTCGTTAGGGTAGTGGGTCACCAAGGAGTGTACCTCTATGTTAACACGTAAAAATGCACTGCAGACGACCCAGGCAGTGTGGAGTGTGGAGTATGGAGTGTGACCTTCATACTTCCTTCAGGGTTCATGGCAGGTTGAGTTTATAAAGAGCGTGCTACAGGAAGCCTCGAGGTGACATGAGGTGTAACACAATGGCGGAAGCAGCTCTTGTAGTACCATCAGCTTCAAGCGTTCCGCCGAGCCACGCTTAGAAAAAAAGTCAAATCAAGTTTCCCATTGTCTGAGCACGCCGGTGTGTCAGTCCGGGAGGGAAGCGGCGTCTTGTGGGGCGGTGGTAGTGGTGGCGGTGGTGGTGGTGGTGGCGAGAGCGTCAATGTACCTTTCGTACCATAGCCAGGGCGAACCCACCACCACCACCACCACCCTCGGCACCACTTCTCACTGACAACCTCTCCTGCAGCTGTCGTTGTCCCCCTCCCCCCCCCTTCGCCCACCTGGTCACAGCCTCCTTCCCATTGGTGACCAGCATCCCTCCTGAACCCATTCTCGTTGACGGTCGAGGTGAAAGTGTGTGTGTGCACTTTTAGTAGATGGTTAACGCACCTCCCACGCGGCTGTGATGGAGTGCCAAGGGGGAAAAGGTGGATGAAACTGCACCTATTCCTCCTCATCCTCCTCTTCCCTTCCTCAGTAATTCTTCAAGCAGAAGAAACGGCAACGGCAGGCACGGAGGGAATGGCATGGGTCTCGTTAGCCTGGGTGAAGCGGCAGCCCCAGGAATGCTGACCCTTTCATCAGACAGCTCCCTGCGCCCACACGCCGCCGCCGCCGCCGCTGCTGATACTACGAATGTACAAGGCAGAATATTTCTATACATGTGTCGGGTCGGTCCTGCCACGGTAGCTCTTCTGGGGCAGGTTTATAGTATGAGAGAGAGAGAGAGAGAGAGAGAGAGAGAGAGAGAGAGAGAGAGAGAGAGAGAGAGAGAGTACAAGTATGTTGAGGTGTTGCTGTGAGGGAAGAATGCAGGTGTGTCGGGTTGCCTGACGTGTGTAAAAAGGATGTGGGTTACATATGTAGGAGAGGACAGATAGGCAGGTGAGGTAGGGTGGAGCAGTTTACAGTTGTGTGTGGGGGGCTTACAGGTTTGGGGGGTGGAGGGTTTAGAGGTGTGATTGCCTCTGAGCTTACCATATCAAGCCAAGGTGTCGGGATGATAGTGGCAGCGACGCCATTGTCAGTGGCCCTCGCCGCGGGGCAAGGACGGGGCTACTTGGTGGCGTGGCAAGTGCTTGCCCAACGATACCTGTAACAGTATTTGCGGACATAATTCTTAATACAATGTTGCAAGCACTATAAGATGTTCCAGCGTCCCAAGACGCCTTTCCTATTGTGCGAGTGTGCGGCAGCTGCGGAGGAATGACGTGGTCGCCTGGCCGGCCCTGCGGTGGTGTCCTTCCCCAGGGTGGCGGAGGCTACCTGGCTGTGACCTGCGGCGCGGAAGCCTTGGTTGGTTGGCCTCTTATCCCTCGGCAAATTTTCTCTGTTACACCTTTGTGGTGGGCCATGTAGAGGCGCTCTTGACAGTAGCATTTTTTCCTCTTTCTATTACGGGGTGCGCCATTGTTGCGAAGCAGGTTGACAGGCTGCGGTGGGCGGGGCGGGGCGGGGCGGGGCGGGATGCCTCGTGCTGGTTGACGGCCTGCATAACACCCGTCGATGTAGTACCGCCGAGGAAAGTGCATCGTCGCTGGGGGTGGCGACGAGGCTCCTGGTGGCGCCATTGATCCCCGGCGGCGGGGCGTGAGGACACCTGTGAGCCTGGACAGGTGATGTCCCGCGCCGCGTGATGATGACAGGCCCGCGGGCGGCCGTGTCGTGAGAGTGTTACCGGAGTGGGCATTCCGGCCGTCACGCTGCCCGGGAGCAGCGGTTTAAGTCTACTTTATGGTATTGGCGGCGTTGTCGTGTACAATGGCCCCGCAATTTTAGCCTGGCTTGCGAGGCTAATGGCGGCGTAAAACATGCAACCTTACGTGCCCGCGGGACGTTTAGTGACGCTTATCACCATAAATTTCCGGCTCGCCGCGGGTCGCCGCAGCGAAGGTAAGACTTGATAACGCTCGTGTTGGCGAGATGTAACGAAGTGTGGTGTAAACCCTGGCCAACTGTCACACACACACACACACACACACACACACACACACACACACACACAGCCCGACCATGTGTGTGTGTGTGTGTGTGTGAATCATTGTCTTGCAGGGAATGAGTCATGCATAGATGATTACTTTCCTAGTTGGTGTTATTAGTGGTGGTATTAGTGTCGGGGTCGAGGGAAGGAGGCCGAGCCGCGGCACGTGGCTGCACAGTTGCCTGCACGCTAATGAATGGCGCCTTACACCTTACTGCGGACTTCCAAGTGTGTGTGTGTGTGTGTGTGTGTGTGTGTGTGTGTGTGTGTGTGTGTGTGTGTGTGTGTGTAGATACAGTACTACATACAAACACATGAGGATACAATCATTTCACTTGTTGACAAGAATGATTTATAGAACACGTGGTGTTTGTTGGTGTATAGATAACAACTCCCACTCCTCGTAATAGTGAGTAATCTTGGTTATTAGTTCAAGCTAAAGGAACACTTGATGGTGGTGCTGCGTTGAACTGTTCTTGGAAGCACACGGTAGCATGAAGCGTCCCGTGATGCAGCCTTTATTGCCATGCATGCAACACACCTCATGTGCAGCCTATGAATCAAGCAGGACTGTAGGTGCGTCCAGGTGTTGGTGTGTGTATGTAGGGAGGCAGGCCGAAGGGTGTGTTTGGCGCCGCTGTAACACCTACTGTGTGCTGCGGGTTGTTGTGGATGGGCGGGGGTGTAGGGGGAGGGGGTGTGAGATGAGTGGGAGGAATGTCAGGCGGTTAACCATTCCGGCAACCATTACCTGTCCCTCAGGTGTGCGGTCAGGGCGGAGACAGCTGTGAGGATCATTACCTTAACGAGGGTAGCGGCCACAGCCCGTGCACGCCGCCGCTCCTACACAGGGAACTGGACGCGGTTTCCGCCATCCACACGTCATCCGTCTTTTTATGCGGCGTGGCTGTTCCGGCGAGCACCGTCGCCCTCCCCGGCGGCTTGTTGTGGGGAGGGAGGAGCGTTGTGGCCAGACACCTGTCGGCCCTCAAAACAGGTAGCTTTTAAGTTGTCGCACAGGTGTGGCCGCTAATGGGCAGCCATCAAGGTGCAGGTGGACGTTATAAATAACACAGTAAAGCAGTCCACAGGATGGGAGGAAAATGCACTGTTTTTGTGCCTTCCTCAGTCCGTAACCAGACTAACTTTTTGTAAATAAGGAAAACTCGAGGTCACATAAAGGATGCGAGTTATGGAAGACCCCGCCCCACCTCCCCCAACACTCCCACACCTCCACACCCGCCACTGTGTAGAGTCCCTCAGGCATGCAGCTCCTGGCCGTTGAAGGATTTGCACCGCGCGAACACCATGTGCTTGAGGCCTCCACCTCCCCCCTCCCCCTCATTGCATCGGCTGGTGGTGTGTCGGCTGCAAGGCTCTAGTGTGAGGCCTCGTGTAACCCGCAGGAGCAGAGTGTGCCTCGCTCCCTCTGTGTTGGCAAGGTTATGAGGAAGTGTTGAGGAAGGTGTGAAGACGGTACACTATGTTGCCTTGCCTGTCCATCCTTACACACACACACGCACACACGCACACACACACACACACACACACACACACACACACACACACACACACACACACACACACACACACACACACGTTATTTGTTGAGTGATGTAACTTTCATTTTTACGCAAAGTTACGCTCGTCCCACTACACAATGGTAAAAACTCGCTTTCGTTCGTTCGCAAAACCTCATGAATAACTACCCCCCCCTTCCCTCCCCTTCCCCTCTTTTCCTTCTCCCCTTTTCTCTCCCCTTACCCTCCCCCACCTACACATCACCTCTGTATCAGTCTAGACACCTGCCCCATTCTCTCTCTCTCTCTCTCTCTCTCTCTCTCTCTCTCTCTCTCTCTCTCTCTCTCTCTCTCTCTCTCTCTCTCTCTCTCTCTCTCTCTCTCTCGACATTAACATCAAAAGAGACAGCTTGAGACGGAGTAAAGTAAAGAAGTTAATGCAATTGAAATGAAAGAGAAGCGGCATTGTATATTACCTCGAAAGAAAAAAAAAAACAGAGAAAAGAGGGGAAACTGAAAGGGATTTAAACAATACAGAGTGACAGATAGTGCTATTCCCCTCCCCTTCCCTCCCCTTCCCTTCCCTCTGCCTCAACCTGCGCTCCCCTTCCTTCCCCTCTCCCCTCATTTCCCTCTCTCCACTATCCCCCATCCCCCTCCTCCTCCTCCGCGGTCGAATCATATATTACGATGGTAAATTATGTTTTCAGGTTGATGGTGTAGTGGGGTGATGGGGGGTGATGGGGTGATGGGCTGTGAGTTATGGGAAAGAGGGAGTGTGAGGGTGAGGTAGGAGTGAGGTAAGGTAAGGTAAGGGAAAGGAAGGGATAGAGGAAGGGAAGAGGTGAGGAAGGTCGCTCGCTGGTGGAGGGATAATGGATGGGGTTGAAGGAAGTGAGGGGGCGGGAACATGATGGTAGTGGTAGTAGTGGTGGTGTGGTGGTGGTGGTGGTGGTGAAGTCGATGAAGAAAGTCGTTGGTAAAGGGGTGAATGAGGCCAAGGATATGGGCGTGATGGGGGAAGGGTAAGGGAAGGGGTGGTAGTTGTAAGGGAAATACCTCCCATGTTCTTTCTTCACATGTAAACCATAATCTAAAAACACTGTGGGAAGGTTTTGTGGTTCCTGGTTGGAGAGGAGGAGGAGGAGGAGGAGGATAGGAAGGAGTAGTAGCAGAGGGAGGTAAGGGGAATGGCTACTGGTTCACCTGTGTGTGTGTGTGTGTGTGTGTGTGTGTGTGTGTGTGTGTGTGTGTGTGTGTGTGTGTGTGTGTGTATTGCCGTCCCCCGAGCACACTTCCCTCCTGCAGCGCCAGCGGGAGTGAGGTGAGTGTTATTGACTGACGTAGTATTGTGTGTTTGTATTATACTCAGAGCAGCGCCGTTTCCTTTTACACAGACAAACAAGACTTGCCTTTACCTTTCATCCTACCGCACCTCATCTTTAGCTTCCACTTTATTTCCCTTAACCATCCTTCCCCTCCACTCCACTGCCTTCTCTTTACCCTCATCTCCCCTCCCGTCCCTTTCCTTCCTTCCCCTCAGTGCTTCAGGCCTTGGCTTCTGTCTATCCACCTGCAGGGACTCTTGTGTTCTGTAGAGGTGAGGGGAAAGAAGGTTTGAGGTGGATTGGTCCCCTCAGTCTGGATTAGGATTATCTTGATGTTGAGTTAAGTCTATAATGTTTTAGTTTTTTATGTTCTTAAGTCGTCCCTGTGTGTGTGTGTGTGTGTGTGTGTGTGTGTGTGTGTTAGTGAGGAGTCTTTCTGAGGTGTTACGTTAGGTAGTCACGTAACAACTAGCGCCACTGTGTCTCTCTCGTGTTGCTACTGCTACTGCTCCTCCTCCTCCTCCTCCTCCTCCTCCTCCTCCTCCTCCTCCTCCTCCTCCTCCTCCTCCTCCTCCTCCTCCTCCTCCTCCTCCTCCTCCTCCTTCTCCTCCTCCTCATCAAGGGAACAAAGACGCGGGGAGGGAGTGAAGTGAAAAGTGTGACGGGGCTTTCCCAGAGAATATGATGTAAAAGGAAAGAAGTAGATAAAATTGAACCGTAAAGAGCTGAGTGGTTTGACTTTCAAGAACAATTGCCAGATTTTTACAAAAGAAGATAGTATTGCATGACCGAGGAGTTCATATGAAGGTGACTGCAATGGACGCTGCCTGCCCTTTACGCGTCCTTCACAAAAATACACTTGAAACTACTTTACTGCAGGACATTACACACCCACGGCCACTCCTCCCCTCGGCCACCCCTTAAGGATGAAACACTCGCCCTGCAGATCCTGGAAAAACACGGCTCGCCACTTGAAAGGCCTAGCGTTGTCACCCCTCTAAGGTCCAATTTCCAGAGGCCGTCGGCAGCCCTCTATCCGTGGCAGGTTTGAGCAGCGGCCATTACTCCCGCCGCTGCTGGGGATGGAGGGCAAGGCGACGCATCAGAATTGTCATGGTGGCTAATGGAGAGGCGAAGGAAGGGTAAAGAAGCACCTCATGTGATCCCTTACGATAGCTTGTTAAGGAAGCACACTTATTCCCTCTCACCCTTCATCCTTTCTTTCGGTAGCAGGATCGACCCTCCCTCCCTCTACCTGATCATTGTTACACACCTACCTTATTAGGCTGTGTAGAGGAGGTGTAGAGAGCCAACACACACCATCTATGTTTCTATCAGTGTACTATAGTCAGCTGCTCCCCTTCTCGCCCCCGAACTAGGTACCCGTAACCCCCCAGTAATGAGTAGCCTCTGGAGTGCCTGCAGGTGAGACAGACAGGTATAACCCACGCTCACCATTGCCTTACTGGGGATAGGGGAACAGGGTGTGAGGAGGGGCGGGGGAAGAGGGTGTGGGGGGGGGGTACACGCAGTCTGTCTCGTCCCCTGCAGCTAAGGTGGTTGTTGGAAGCCTGATAATTTAGTTCTGATTATACCGGTGCGCTGAGTCTCCATAGATCGTGTCTGGGTGGGTAATGTTAGGTCAGCCACGCTAGTAATATGGCTTCTGATCTCTAAACGCTGAGGGTAATGGATTGAAATTGCTTAGTGAACTGCTATGCCAATGTGGGGTGAAGGTGTGTGTACGTGTGTGTGTGTGCGTGTGTGTGTGAGTTCGTTTTTTCTATCTCTTTACCTGTGTTATATCTACTTACATGTAATTTCCAGTACTTACCAGACATGGAGGGAAGTTTAAGGGAGGGTAGGGGGAGGAGGAAACATATAGGAAAGGAAAGGGAGGTGTGTTAAGTAGGAGGAGGAAGGGGAGGAAGGGAAATGATGAGCTATATTACACCCTATGAGTTGTAGTATTGGTGCATGAACACACTCACTTGGTCAAAGGTGTATATACCCAGGTGTGTTATGAGCTGTTAATGTTCACCCTTCTATCTAATACACCTCCTGATTCTCCTCTTCCTCTTCCTCTTCCTTTTCCTCTCTCTCTGTTCTCCTATTCTTATCTTTGCTCTCACCCCAACTCCCTCTTCCTCACTGTCGCTTCTCCCCTCTTCCTCATCCTCTTCCCCCTCTTCCTCATCCTTCTCAGTGTCACTTCCCTCCCCGTCCACCTCTCCTCTCCTCCCTCTCCCCCTTTTTTTTCCCTCCTCATCTCCCCCTCACTTTCCCATCACCTGTCCTTCCCCCTTCACCCCCATCGCAACGACACAAACGGGAAATATAATCAGTTTTTTGCATAATTATAGGATATTGTCTTCTTAGGTATAATTATTGGAAGTATTGGTGTGCGTATGGGGGTGGGGGAGGGAGCCTACATGTGCGTGTGTGTGTGTGTGTGTGTGTTTGTGTGTGCGTGTGAGTGTGTGTGAGGCCGGAACTACCACTCTAATAAGACCTGAATTCATACCCGGCCGCCCAAGCCTGTCCGGGAAAAGGTTTAAAAAAATAAGCAACGGATGTTATCAGGAGCGAATGGCGAGTAGATTGTATCCGCAGCGCTGCCTTGCCGGGGGTGTTAGCATGTAAGGGTTAAGGGGTGTTAGGGGGAAGGGGGTAAGGGTGGTTAGGGGGTGTAAGGGGCGCGTGTGGTTGTCTAACACTGGAAGCATCGATTGTCAGTCAAATACCATGTAGTACACGTAATTAATGTGCTCCCGGCATGGTTTAACCGGCTGGGGGTGAATGGGGGGGGGTGATGGGAGGAAGGGGGAGACTATATTGCTGATACCTAGTTTACCTCCCCTTCCCCTTCCCCTTCCCTTCCCTTCCCCTCTTCCCCTCAGTGTTAGTCAGGAAGAGACTGGTTACGTAAAGGGAAGGAAGGGAAGGTTGAATCACACTATACCTACCTCTCTCCCCTTTTCCCTTCCCTTCTCTTCCTTACCTTCCTCTCCTTTTCTTCCTCTTTCCTTCCTTTCCTTCTCTTCCCTTCCTCTCCCCATCTCTTCCCTTCCTCTTGCCATCCTATCCTTCCTCTTTCCTTCTCTTCCTCTCCCCATATCTTCCCTTCCTTCTTTCCTTTATTTCCTCCCCATCCGATCCTTCCTCTCCCTACCCTTCCTTCCCTTCCCTCCCTTCCTTCCTTCACCTCACCCGTTCAGTCAGGAAGGCGAGTGTGTGCCCCCCCACCCCCCCCACCCCCCACAAGGTACTTACGTGGAGGGACAGGTGTCATACTAGTGTAGTGTGCTAGGGACGAGTAACTCTTTCCTGTCCATTATTCGTTGTCTGTGTGCATGTGTTGTGTGTGTGTTTTATTATCGCCTCGCCTTTTCCTTCCCCGTGTATAGCGTCACCCTCCCGCAGCGTGTGTGTGTGTGTGTGTGTGTGTGTGTGTGTGTGTGTGTGTGTGTGTGTTGTAGTGTGTGTGTGTGTGTTGTAGTGTCGTTTGTTGCTTAGTTACTCCGCTGGGGTGCTATCTCGACCGCTGTGTCAATAATCAGTGGAAGGTTTGAAGAGGAGGAGGAGGAGGAAGAAGAAGAAGAAGAAGAAGAAGAGGAAGAGGAATATATAAGGTCTTAAGATAGCTAACTTTTCTCTTTTTCTTTTTCTTTCTCTTATACAGGTAAACGATGTCATTACGTGTATGTATACCAACTATCTCTCTCTCTCTCTCTCTCTCTCTCTCTCTCTCTCTCTCTCTCTCTCTCTCTCTCACAAGGGCGGTAGTGAGGGAGGGGAATGAGCGACAGCTGGGGGGTGGCATGGTGGGGGTGGGTGGGAAAGGCGTGAGTGATGGGGTGTGGGAATGGGTGGTGGGGGTGATGGGGGGGGGGACCAGGTGAGTGTGGGAGGAAGTCCACGTTAATAAGCCATCTACACGTGGGCAGTTATGGTGGGGGCTATTATTGTGTTGGGGGGGCGGGGGCGGGGGTGAGGGGTGCACTGCTCTTGTTTCCGGAGGGTGGTTGGGGTGTGGAGGGGGTGAGGGTGGCAGGTGGAGGGGTGGTTCTCTGTCACCTGTCCCTCCCTCCCTCCCTTCCTCCCTTCCTCCCTCCACCTCTGTCTCTCCCTCCCTTCACCTCTCTCTGTTGTCTTTTTCTCGTGTCATTCTCCCCTTCCCTCTTCCTCTTCTTATTATTATTATTCTGCTTCCTTTCCTTCGTATTTCCTTTCCATTCTCCGTTATTCATCTTTCTTTTTCAATATATTTTTTTTTATATATACTCTATATTTCCTCTATTTTGTTACGTTTCTCTCACTCTATCTCACCTTTTCAAACTTTTTTTTTCACCCTAATCTCCTATTCTCTTCTTCAACTCCCCTTTTTTCCCCTCACCACCACAACACAACACCCTATTTTCCCTATCTTCAAGGCACAGAACACCTATCCCCTCGTGACATAACCCCAACCTTCCTTTGCCTTAGTCTAGCCAGGTGAGGGGAGATTAAGCGTGAGGCAGGTGAGGGAATGCAAAGGTGAGGCAGGACAAGTAAAACAAGGGTGAGGCAGGACAAATAAAACTAGAGTGAGGCAGGTGAGGGAATGCAAAGGTGAGGCAGGACAAGTATTGCAAGGGTGAGGCAGGACAGGTAAGGTAATGATGCTAGGGTGTTGGCCGGAACTATGGTGTTTAATTGCTAATGGTGTTCGCTCGATAGTTTAGCTCGTGTCACCACCACCACTACTACTACTACTACTACTACTACTACTACTACTACTACTACTACTACTACTACTACTATTACTGCTACTGCTACTGCTACTACTACTACTACTAATAATAATAATGATAATACTGTAGTTCCACGTCAATTAATTTTGTTCTCCCTTATTTCATCCTTACTTTCTTTCCTTTCTCCTTCCTTCCTTCCTTCCTTCCTTCCTTCCTTCCTTCCTTCCTTCCTTTCTTTCCTTTGTTCCTTCCTTTGTTCCTTTCTTCCTTCCTTTCTTCCTTCATTATTATCTTTCTTCCTTGCTTGCCTTCCTTGCTTTCCTTTCTTCCTTCTTTCCTTTCTTTCTTTCCTTCGTCCCGTGCCAAGGTCTGTTCTGGGGTGGACTCTGTGGGAACAATAGGCTGGCTGGTCAAGATGTCTGTCTATCTGTCTGTCTATCTATCTATGTCTGTCTATCTGTCTGTCTGTCTGTTTGTTTGTCTGTTTGTCTGTCACTGTTGTTGGGAGGACACTGAAAGGGGAAGGAAAACAGTGAAATTGTATCTCTTTCTTTTTATTCTAGGACGTAGTAAGTCTTTGTGTCTGGCTGATGCTCTCTCTCTCTCTCTCTCTCTCTCTCTCTCTCTCTCTCTCTCTCTCTCTCTCTCTCTCTCTCTCTCTCTCTCTCTCTCTCTCTGTCGTGGAAAAGTCTTCTGCAAACATCTTTTTCCTTCCTGGCCTTTCCTTCTCTCCTATTCCTGTCTTCTTCACTACCTCTCATCTCTCTTCTCCTTTCTTGTCCCCTCCTCCTCCTCCTCCTCCTCCTCCTCCTCCTCCTCCTCCTCCTCCTCCTCCTCCTCCTCCTCCTCCTCCTCCTCCTCTTCTCCCATCCCTCCGCCGTCATGCCTCACAGCTCCCTTCACTTATTTTTGGCACAACTATGAGGAGGCGTAATGTTCTCTGGATGTGTCTGGGCTGAGAGCAGCTTACATTTGCATTGTTATTGCTTCCCCGGCGGCCAGGCAGGGAGACGGTACAGCACGAAGAGAAAGAGTGAGAGCGAGAGAGAGAGAGAGAGAGAGAGAGAGAGAGAGAGAGAGAGAGAGAGAGAGAGAGAGAGAGAGAGAGAGAGAGAGAGATTAGGAAAGGAGGAAGGAAATACTAGAGAGAGGCAGGCAGGAAACGTTAGTGAGGCAGGTTGAAAATGGTTGAGTTGGAAGAAGGAATGTGGAGGGAAAGAGGGGAGGAAGGAGGAAGGAAAACCGAGAGAAGAGAGAAAGAGAGATAGAGGGAAGATGAAATATGAAGAGAGGAAAATGGAGATAAGGAGGAAGAAGAGTAAGACCAAACAAGATAATTACGAGAGAGAGAGAGAGAGAGAGAGAGAGAGAGAGAGAGAGAGAGAGAGAGAGAGAGAGAGAGAGAGAGAGAGAGAGAGAGAGAGAGAGAGAGAGATTGACATGACCCACCACCACTAGTTTTTGCTACATTACCTAAAATCACCACTCTCTCTCTCTCTCTCTCTCTCTCTCTCTCTCTCTCTCTCTCTCTCTCTCTCTTTCTCTCTGAGTCACATGGCTGCCCCGTGAGTCACCTTGTAAGTCACTCCTTCCTTCTGTGAGTCATTGTACGGAAATGAATCTCTTGTGACTCAGAAAATTAAACGTTGAGAGAGAGAGAGAGAGAGAGAGAGAGAGAGAGAGAGAGAGAGAGAGAGAGAGAGAGAGAGAGAGAGAGAGAGAGAGAGAGAGAGAGAGAGAGAGAGAGAGAGAGAGAGAGAGATGAATGGATAGGTAAGTCAGGCTAGCAGCATCCTCACAGCCTCACCTCATTCATTTTGCGTGAGTGAATAGAGAGGAAATTCTGAGTGCATAGGATGAGGAAGGACTGTGAGTGGATAGGATGAGGATGAGGGACACACACACACACACACACACACACACACACACACACACACACACACACACACACACACACACACACACACACACACACACACATGCACAGTCAATCGATAGGGAATATAGATAAGGTCTTATCGATATCCGTACAGCCGGCTTTGGGCGTGCTGGATACCGTGATGGCGTGTTAGGGGATGTGGCAGGGCGTGTGGTAGGGTTATAGGGTGTGTGTGTGTGTGTGTGTGGTAGGGGAAGGCGTGTGGCAGGGTTATGGGTGGTGGTGTGAGGTAGGGTAGAAGCTTGTAAAAGGGCAAGGAATGGGTATTATAGTGAATGGGTGAAGGTGGAATGGAGGGTAAAGGAAGGTGGTAAGGTGATAGGAACGTGTGTGTGTGTGTGTGTGTGTGTGTGTGTGTGTGTGTGTGTGTGTACGAAAGACAACATAGCAGCAGCAGCCAGTGACACAAGACCTTTTAGAAGCCAATAACGAGGCCATCAGTTAGAGAGAGAGAGAGAGAGAGAGAGAGAGAGAGAGAGAGAGAGAGAGAGAGAGAGAGAGAGAGAGAGAGAGAGAGAGAGATGCAGTTAGGGGGAGGGAGCACGTTCGTGAAATAATCCTAATGGAGTTAAAGTTTTGCAATACAAAGCCAAGACGTGCAACAAATAGGAACCATGAAACGAGAGAGAGAGAGAGAGAGAGAGAGAGAGAGAGAGAGAGAGAGAGAGAGAGAGAGAGAGAGAGAGAGAGAGAGAGAGAGAGAGAGGTGTGTATGCGAGTCAAATATAACTAACCTCAATACTACCTACACGTTACTGCATGATTCATTTATTTATCTAATTCTTATCTTTATTTCTCCCACTTCACTATCAGCAAACAGTAGAAAGCAGTCATGTAGTGGTGGACACGAGAGAGAGAGAGAGAGAGAGAGAGAGAGAGAGAGAGAGAGAGAGAGAGAGAGAGAGAGAGAGAGAGAGAGAGAGAAAGAGAGAGAGAGTAACACAATGTCCTCATCCTACACCACTAAACACTTGCTTCTAAAAGTATTACACAAGTTCAAGGCTTGTAAACGATGACACTAATTCAGCCTCTCTCCTTTGTAGTTTCCAGAGTAGTTTCCTCCTTTTATGTAATCTTGAGGCTGAAAAATTAGAGTGTTACTGCAGGAAGGATGTTGTTTGGTGTAGAAAACGAACAATTGCTATAAGTACTGTCTGCATGGATGAGGATAACAGCGTTTATTGGTAGTAGTTGCTTTGTGAATTGAGTTTTAGGGTTAGAAGTTCATATTTATTTAGACAACAGGAAATTTGGTAGAAATAGCCTTTTGTGAATAAACTTGTAGTGTTGAAAATTCATACTTATTAAGAAAACGAAGAAATTTGGTAGACGTAACCTTGTGAATATATCTTTAGTGTTAAAAATTCATACCAATTAAGAAAACTAAAAAACGTTCATGTATACTAAATCACTTACAATATAATAGACATACTAAATCAACTCTATACTTATAACCACCAATCACACTCCTCCTTCCCTTTAATTAAGTAACACTCACACCCAACAAACACAGTGTAAAACAAGATTTCTTTAAGCTCTTTGTCCCACTGTTTGTCTTGCTACCCAACCACCTACACTTGACAGCTTGCTCTCTAATGCCCTCCAGTCTCTTGATCTCTGTCGCACTCCCATTTCATTTGTTATCTTCTTATGCTATTACTGCGGACACCTCCACTGAGCTTGCCAACTTTAAGCTCTCTGAAGCAGCGCCGCCCTATACCACCACTCTTGCTACACTGCCTTGCCTCCTTGTATGCATTTTCCTGCCTCTCTCTCGGGGGATATACAAGCTTTTTGTTCATTCCCATCACTGGTAAACACTGAAGTAAATTGCCTCTAGCTCTCTCTTTCTTTATCTCTCTCTCTCTTTATTCTGTGACTCGTGCATTTGAGAGAGATTGAGAGAGAGAGAGAGAGAGAGAGAGAGAGAGAGAGAGAGAGAGAGAGAGAGAGAGAGAGAGAGAGAGAGAGAGAGAGAGAGAGAGAGAGAGTCAGTTCATCTTCTGTAATATGAAAAGGTCTTGTACTAATGTTGTAGTTTTATTAGGAGAGCAGAAACGTTATTATTATTATTATTATTATTATTATTATTATTATTATTATTATTATTATTGTTATTGTTATTATTATTATTATTATTATTATTATTATTATTATTATTATTATTATTATTATTATTATTATTATTATTATTATTATTACTACTACTACTATAACAACACTAATACCACAACACATAATAAAAAAAAATAAAAATCTTCACCGTTGCATTGTAAAAAAAAAAAACTTACGATTCACTGCACGGTTAAGATATTTTCCTCCCTACGTTCTTGGTCATATCTTTGGTGTTGATTTTACAAGTCACATCACGCTGTCTCGTGTGTATGTTTGCAATCACCAGCGCCCCAGGGAAGCAAGCAAGCAAGCACGCACGCACGCACGCAACCCACCAACCTCTCCTCCTTACACACCCAAACGCTCCCTCCTCACTCACTCACAGAGACCCAGATGCAGGCAGCCTTCATTTTAACCAGTGACTGAGGTGATAATCTGTGTAATTCACCTAACAAAAAGGAGCAATTGTACCTAATGTTCCGTGTTGTGTTATGATAGAGTCTCCATTGATGGTGTTCATGTGTTTGCAATGATGTGTTGCAGTGTTGGCGAGGCGCTGCTTCATTGTGTGTGTGTGTGTGTGTGTGTGTGTGTGTATGTGTGTGTGTGTGTGTGTCTGGTATTTCCGGCGGAATGTAATGGCGTTGATGGTAGTCCAGCTTGGGGATTGTGAATATTCTAGTCTCGTTCACTGGTTTATGTCCTCTCTCTCTCTCTCTCTCAATCACGCAGTAACAGCAACCACCGCCTCCTCGCTTACCCAATCCTCAACTCGCTCTCACTCACTCGTGCAATCAGTCACTCTTTTATATTCGCTACAGTCACTACAATGGTCACAGCAGATTGGGTCCGCTGGGTACGAAGTGTGTCCGCTGCAAGCGATGCTCACCCTCTATTATTCCCCGGAATCAGGCTGTTTGAAGCTCATGTAGAAGGCTTTGTTCCCTCCATCTACCCCATGTTAGGTTAAGCAAGGCGGAATTAGGAGCATGAGGCAGGATCAGGTAGTCATAAGGGGCCTTGGGGATAGAGGGATGGTGTGTGCAGTGAGTGGTGTTGAAAGTGTAAATAGAAAGTGTATATCCTTGTGTGGTGTTGAGATGGTGTACTAATGTGTTGATTGTCTTTCCAGGTGAGTGAGGGAGCGAGATGGTGTGCGCCGCGCCGCTACGCACAGGTAACTCCCACCTATGTGTGAGTGTGTGTGTGTGTGAGAGAGAGAGAGAGAGAGAGAGAGAGAGAGAGAGAGAGAGAGAGAGAGAGAGAGAGAGAGAGAGAGAGAGAGAGAGAGAGCATCTAATCCAACCTTTCCTCCTTTTTCCATCACGTCTTCTTTCAATAGGAGAGTGTGAAGACATCTCTCAATGAAGTGAAGAGTTCATCCCGGGCTTTCCTATACACTTCCTCCCTTGCAATGCCTCACTCCTGCCTCTTTCACCCTGGCTTTGTGCTGGCTTATATTGACGCTTAAGATGGGTTAGTAAAGGCTGATGTAACACAAAGCCTACTACCACCACCACCACCACCACCACCACTACTACTACTACTACTACTACTACTACTACTACTACTACTACTACTACTACTACTACTACGCCCTTACTATAGTGATGAATTGCAGTCTTTCCTAACTGTATTCCCTGGCAAGAAGGGTCATTACAGCAAGAATGTGACGCTAGCAAGGGCGGGAAGGTCGCTGCTGCCGCCGCCGCCCACGCCTGCGGCAGCCCCTCCGTCACGGTAATGAGTGGGGGGGGGGAAGTTAGAGGAAGGAAGGGATACTACCACCGTAACCACTACTACTACTGCTACTACCACTTCCATCCTTCCTCCACTACCATCACCACTACTAAGGATAGGAAAGGAAAGGAGTTCTGATACTACTACTACTACTACTACTACTACTACTACTACTACTACTACTACTACTACTACTACTACTACTACTACTACTACTACTACTACTACTACTACTACTACTACTACTACTACTACTACTACTACTACTACTACTACTACTACTACTACTACTACTACTATTATTGTTATGTGATATTCAATGCTAGTGTCTCCTTGCTTATATCTCCACATTGATATTAACTTCCCTCCCTCCCTCCCTCCCTCCCTCCCTCTCCCTCTCCTCTCTCCTCTCCTCTCCCTTGCTCTCCTCTCGTTCCTGCTTTGTACCCACTGAGAGAGAGAGAGAGAGAGAGAGAGAGAGAGAGAGAGAGAGAGAGAGAGAGAGAGAGAGAGAGAGAGAGAGAGAGAGAGAGAGAGAGAGAGCCAGCCAGGTGTCGGGTAGATAAGGAAAGGTGGGAGGGAGGGGAGGTGAGGCAGACTAACAGATGTGGAAGATGACAGATGAATAAATGTGTAAGGGGGGGGAGGGGGAGCTAATTGTTATAGCAGAAGGAGGAGGAGGAGGAAGAGGAGGAGGAGGATTATAGTGGTATTGGTAGTAGTAGTAGTAGTAGTAGTAGTGGTAGTGGTGGTAGTAGTGATAGTGATAATGATAATGATAGTCTGGAGAATCAACTATAATAGACTTTAATAGTTTATATATCCGTTATCCCTCCTCCTCCTCCTCCTCCTCCTCCTCCTCCTCCTCCTCCTCCTCCTCCTCCTCCTCCTCCTCCTCCTCCTCCTCCGTGTCCATTTCCGTTTCATCCCTTCACCTCATCACACCCAACACACACACACACCACCCAACACACACACACACACACACACACACACACACACACACACACACACACACACACACACACACACACACCCCCACACCAAGCCTAACGCCGCCATCGTTCAGGCTGCGGCACACGTCAGGCTTTTGTCATGGCGTTGCGGATATTGTCACCTGCCCACCCACTACCCCTTCTCCCCCCCTCACCCCCCTGCCCCCCCAAAGTGACCTCCAGCTGTCAATCTCAGGCCCCTCCTTCCCTCCCCCCCATTCCCTTTCCTTCCCTTCCTTCTATTCCTCACCTTTATTCTCTTCCTCATCTTTTTTTTAATATTCTCTGTCTTAACTTTATTATCTTCCTCACCTTTTTTCTCTTTGACGCATCTCCCTCCTCCTCCTCCTCCTCCTCCTCCTCCTCCTCCTCCTCCTCCTCCTCCTCCTCTTCCTCCTCCTCCTTCTCCTCCTCCTCTTCGTCATTCATACAGTAAAGTTGTATATATCATGATGTCTTCTCGCCTGCTGTATGACGTGTGGAATTAGCAAGCCAGTTAGGAGGAGGAGGAGGAGGAAGAGGAGGAGGAGGAGGAGAAGGATTGCTATGTCAAAAGGAGACGTGCTCTGTCACCAAATGGACTGTGATCCCTCTCTAGGTTCTCATTTTAAGCATGCAGTGTGGCTGGTTTTGCCTCCTCCTCCTCCTCCTCCTCCTCCTCCTCCTCCTCCTCCTCCTCCTCCTCCTACTACTACTACTACTACTACTACTAATGTTTCCTTTCCCTGTTCTCTCACTGCTATTTGCGCCCTTGTCACTTGGATTATATGACTGTGTGTGTGTGTGTGTGTGTGTGTGTGTGTGTGTGTGTATTGGGACCGGAGGCAGAGGGTGGGGGGGGGATCACTTCCTCACATTAAGGTCTCATTATGGTTGAGTTTTGAGGCGCCGGTCAAACCTCCTCCTCCTCCTCCTCCTCCTCCTCCTCCTCCTCCTCCTCCTCCTCCTCCTCCTCCTCCTCCTCCTCCTCCTGTTGCCCTCTGATTACGACAACAGGTAAGGGGGGGAACCACCTCATCACAGGTAACATAAAAGAGTCACCTACTCAAAGGTTTGGGAATACTCTCCTTGCACGAAACACACTCTCTCTCTCTCTCTCTCTCTCTCTCTCTCTCTCTCTCTCTCTCTCTCTCTCTCTCTCTCTCTCTCTCTCTCTCTCTCTCTCTCTCTCTCTCTCTCGCCTTATCCTAATATCCTCTGTTAACTTGTGTGTGTGTGTGTTTAAGAAAGGCGGAGGAAAAAAATTACTCTAGCCTTTTTTTTATATCCCCTTTTCCTCCTTTTCCCCTCGTTCGTGCCTCTTCCACTTTACCTCCAGCACCTCATACATACACACACACACACACACACATACATACATACATACATACACCTAGGACGTGAGTGAGTAAGGTCGACCCACACCTCGTCTTGCCTCGCCTCGCCTCGCCTCGCCTCATGTGTTTTTGTGTAGCAGGAAGGTGGATCGTAAGGGGAGCGTGAGTGAGGTCGTGATATTTACTCCCTAACCACAGTCTTTGGCCAGTGAACCTGTGATTTGAGGAGGGTGAAGGAGGGTGAGGGAAGTGCAGGCCGGGAAAAGTCCGTCCTCACCCTAGTTGTCCTCCTCCTCCTCCTCCTCCTCCTTCTTATCGTGCAAGCATGTAATACCGTCAGTAATTTGGTGTCCCTGTCTCCGTTTTCTTTGCTACGTTGATATATCACAGTCACTCCTTCGTCCGTGCCTATAATTTAACTCGTTCTTATTCAGTGTATTTCTTTTTTATTAATTTGCAGTATGTTAAGTTGATTAGTGAAGCCTCCCCTTGACACTACCACTTCCATTTTCTTCCAAACACTCCAGGAACACATTTCACGCTTCCAGTCCAGTTCAGTCCGTTCCAGTTCGTTCCAGTGTAGTCCAGTCCAGTATTCCTTCGTCAGTCCGTTTAAGCTTTATCGCCTGGGTTTGCACCTTTTGTCTTGACCTTATTTGAAAGTCTAATGAAGGTGTGGAAAGAAGGAACAAGGAAAGTGGTGTTAAGGTGAGCAGGAGAAGCATTAAGGAAAGAGGGGGAAAACAAGACGACCTTACCTTACCGTCCTTACCTAACCGTCCTTACCTAACCGACCTTACCTAACCGTCCTTACCTAACCGTCCTTACCTAACCGACCTTACCTACCGTCCTTACCTAACCGACCTTACCTAACCGCCCTTACCTAACCGACCTTACCTAGCCGTCCTTACCTAACCGACCTTACCTAGCCGTCCTTACCTAGCCGTCCTCTACTCCTACCTAACCGACCTTACCTAACGCCTTCCTACCGCCTACCTAACCGTCCTTACCTAACCGACCTTACCTAACCGACCTTACCTAGCCGTCCTTACCTAGCCGCCCTTACCTAGCCGTCCTTACCTAACCGACCTTACCTTACCGTCCTACTACCGACTTACCTAGCTGCCCTTACCTACCGACTTACCTAGCTGCCCTTACTCCGACCTTACCTAACCGTCCTTACCTAACCGTCCTTACCTAGCCGCCCTTTCCTAGCTGCCCTTACCTAGCCGTCCTTACCTAACCGTCCTTACCTAGCCGCCCTTAATTAGCCGCCCTTAGCTAGCCACCCTTACCTAGCCGCCCTTAGCTTGCCGCCTTTCTACTGCCCTACTGCCTCTGATAGCCCTTACCTAGCTCCCCTTACCTTGCCGCCCT
>JAPQNM010000046.1:12456844-12477931 GCA_029783475.1 Metacarcinus magister
TGTGTGTGTGTGTGTGTGTGTGTGTGTGTGTGTGTTGAATGATTGAGTCAGGGTTGCGTGCTATGTACATTTCTTTTTATTGTGCTAGAACTGACTGACTGGCTGATTGATTTGAGTGATGACTGTATGACTGTATGACTGTAGTGTGCTCCATCTCAGAAAAGTAAATGTTGTTAGGCAACAAACACTCTACCAAATTGTCCCAATCTGTGCATTCTTTTTGCAAACAGGTAACTGATATTAAATGAAGTTAAAGACAATATAATTAATTGAAAACCAATATACATTGTATATATCTTTTTACTTAATATATAGATGCATGTAACAAGTATAACCTGTTTGCTGATAAAATAGATACGCTATAATAGACAACGTTTTTCCGTCCGCGTAGTAAAGTAGTGTCGAAATTTTCACGAAATTACCAATGTTTTTATGAGACTTACAAGGATGAAATGGTGATTGATATTATAGTAATCATAAAACTGAGTCCAGATTCGTGCTCAGCGTGCCAGAGAACTTCTATGTACCAATTTTCATGAAATTCTGAGGTGTCGAAATTTTTTGCAGAAATCATGTTTTATTAAGTAACTCAAAAAGTATGAGGTTTACGTACAAAAAGTATAGAAATTAAATATACAGCAGAAATTAGTACAATATAGGATGTATTTCTATTAACTATGTTGTCTTTAGTATCATTATGCATTGTTTACCTATTTGTTAAGTAAATGGAATGCATGGATTGGACAATTTGGGACGGGGTTACCGAACGGCATTTTCTTTTCTGAGATGGAACGCGCTGTGACTGTACGATTTACTGTTTATATGAAAGTGTATGTATTGATAGACGATGTTTGACTATCTGGCAAGCTGACTGATTGATTGACTGACTGGCGAGTGTGTTGAGGGCTTATAAGAACCATCCCGTCATCTGTTCAGTCTGTCTTCTTAGCTTCTCTTCTCTACTCTCGTTTTCTATTTGTGTGAGGTGAGGTGATGCCCTGTTGGCTGACACGCAATGTTTACCCTTGTGCATGTATCTCAACGTCCTCGCCCTTATCATCGTCCTCGTCTCTTGTGGGTCTCATTCTTACTTACCATCATCACCCCTCCCTCCTCCTCCTCCTCCTCCTCCTCCTCCTCCTCCTGCTCCTCGGGGTAGTGCACACGAGATTACTCAGCAGAGAGGCGACCAACTGTTGCCTAGTATCACCTCGGGCAAATAGCAGGTTCCCCCTCCCTTGTCCTGCCCTGCCAACATGCCCGCCCTTCCCTGAGCACCTCCACTGTCTCCCAGCCGGTAAGATTTGCACGCCCCACAGCGGAGTTGAGCACAGTGTATAATCAAGTCCTGGATTCGAATGCAAGTGTTGTTACGGCCGTGTAAATAACCAGCTTCAAGGCCCCACCCCCTGACAAGCTTATGCTTATACTAGGGAGGCAGCTCCTTTCACATCTTCCCCTTCCTCCTCCTCCCTCTCGCAACAAAGCACACTGAAGCAATTTGGTTACTCGCTGCTGTGCCCTATTTGCCGCCTGTAGTGTTATGGTGTAGGAGGGAGGCGAGGCAGGGCAGCGTAACGGAGGTATGGCGGGGCAGTGCACGAGGCTTGGGGAGAGTGGGTTTGGTTAGGTTAGGTTAGGTTGGGTTAGGTTTAGGCCGTGAATGTATAGGAAGAGGGTTGGTGTAGGGGCGGGAAGGAAGGAAGGAGGGAATGCGTATGGTGTGCATGGGAGCGTGAGGCGGGCGACGGTGTGAGGCAGGGAGGGGGGGTGGGGTGCGACGTGAGAGACATAGAGGGAGGTATGATGTGTAGGGGAGAGGATAGGTGTTGGGGGGCGTGAGGAAGGGAGGGGGCAGGGGACCGGCTGTCACGCCCCTCGCCGCCCCAGCCCAGTAATTACCTGTCTCCCTGTCTGAGTTATGGCCCCCGCGTGTCACCTGCGCTCATTAACTCCTTATTTGTGCCGGGCGGCGTGGCGAGGGGCGAGGGTGTCTTTATTCCTCCCCCGGGATGGGACACCTGACGTGGCGGGAGGGAGGTGGCGCCAGATGACTACACCAGGTGGCTCTGCATGACGCTTAGTTCCACGTCCATTGTATGACGCATGTGGAGGTGGCAACAACAACAACAACAATAGCAGTAGTTGTAGTAGCGGAAGTAGTTGTAATAGTAGCAATAGTAGTGGTTTTAGTAGCAGAAATAGTAGTGATATTAGCAGAAGTAGATGTAATAGTAGCAGTAGTAGTATACATAGTTACTACTACTACTAATAATAATGATACATGGTTAGTGAGTTTAACAAGGACAACCCTACTCCACCCACCCTCAGGCCCACCCACTCATTCACACCCATCCCTTTCCTCCCACCCACACCCCCCTTCCCCCCCCCTCCCCTCGACCCTCACGTTCACTCAGTCACGTACATGGCTAATGGTTCAACATTTCCCAGATTACAGAGTATCAATCGAGGTTTTAAATGTGTTGATTGTGTTCCCTGCACGACCGATTCGGAAGCTAATTTAGACCGGGGTGGCAGGGGGGGAGAAGGGGGGGCGGGGTGTGCGGTTAACAATGTTGCTAGACGGAGGGGGAAAAAAGAAGGGAAAAAAGGGAGGGAAAAAAAGGGAAAACGTGGCCCCAATCTTGTATTACCTGGGCAGCAACGGGGAAGGTGACGGAGAGAAGGTAAACAGTGATGCTAATTGGCTAGGAAGGTTTCGAGATTGTAGTGAAGGATTAGCCAATAGGAATGCGACTTGAGACACCACATGTACGCTCTCTCTCTCTCTCTCTCTCTCTCTCTCTCTCTCTCTCTCTCTGCTCTCTCTCTCTCTCTCTCTCTCTCTCTCTCTCTGAAGATGAAAGTTGTAGTTGATGCGACGCCTTTTCTTTCTCCTGTGGTTTGTGTAGCACCCAACAACATCATCATCATCAGCATCAGCACATCCCGGTTCCTCACGTCCACTCCATGAGGAAAAACCGGCTCTCTCTCTCTCTCTCTCTCTCTCTCTCTCTCTCTCTCTCTCTCTCTCTCTCTCTCTCTCTCTCTCTCTCTCTCTCTCTCTCTCTCTCTCTCTCTCGCTCTCTCACCAACCATACACGTCGTTAATTGTGTTTATGTGTGTGTGTGTCATTCAATATTTTTACATGAGGGATAATAATAATAATAATAATAATAATAATAATAATAATAATAATAATAATAATAATACCACCACCATTAATACAACACAAGGGGGAAAAATAAATGCATTGTGTATAGCGTGTTTGCATCAAGTTAAGGATTTAGAAGAAAATAAATTAAAAAAAACTATTGATAGCGAGTCTATTTTTAAGAGAACGTGTTAGCAATTCTGTGTGCAAGGCTTTAGAAAGTTGCAGTAAATTATTGTTCCCAGATTAGGATGACATGAGAGAGAGAGAGAGAGGGAAGAAAAAAAAATGAGAGAGAGAAAGAATAAGTCTGACTAACAAAAACATCAGATACACCAAATTTGCTCTCAGGAGTTAATATCTTAGTGTTTGTGTATACGAAGACCCACATTTAGGTCTTAGTTAGGTTATTAGGAGTCTAACGTAGTGTCCAAGAGATCCAGGCAGGAGGCACCGGGAGGATATGTGGATAAGAGGAAAGTTATAATTGCAGGGAGTGAGGTTGATGCTGTGTGTGGCGTGCTGGGAGGCGAATTTAATGAGGATGAGATGAGGAGAGCGGGTTAAAAGGTAGTGGAAAATGTTTAAACAAGAGTGAATGTGGTGGTGGTGGTGAAGTAAAACAATAATTTACTTCTCTGGGGTAGAATATAATTAGATAAGAAAGAGAAAGAAAAAAATTAATGGATAGTAACTGAATAATGTTAATCAACGTTTATTTATTTTTTTAATTAATTTATTTTATTTTTGAAGACCTTTGTGATATCTGGAGCTTATTATTTTTTCGCATTAATTCACTCACTCACTCTTTCTTTATCTATTTATTTTTGAGATGAATTGATTGGAGAAGAAATTAAACACATACTGATAAACAGGGAATTTAATATTTACCCAATCTTTTTATTCTCTTCCCTTCTTTCCATCGTAAATTGAAACTCATAAGAATACCATCAGGGTCTAAACGCATTGAAGTGATGACGCCGTTGTTGCCGTTGTTACTGTTGCTATTACTGTTGTTCTTACTCTCTTCGGGTGTGATTTACCTTCAAGCGTCGTGAAGGGAACAGAAGCAGGAGTGAAGGGCGAGTCTCCTGGGCTCCCTTACCTGGTGTTCGCCATTACCTGCCTACCTGCTGGAGCTTGCTATTGTGTTGCCGCGTGTTTTATTCCTCTCTTTAAGCTTAAGGAGTGTTCGAGAGAGAGAGAGAGAGAGAGAGAGAGAGAGAGAGAGAGAGAGAGAGAGAGAGAGAGAGAGAGAGAGAGAGAGAGAGAGAGAGAGTTGGATGAATGAGAAGTGGATGACTGTTTTAGTTAGACAAGTTTTATATCAAGGTGGCGGAAGGGTACAAGACGCCTACACACCCACACCTGCCACCTATATCCCCTTGTAGTAGTAGTAGTAGTAGTAGGAGTAGTAGTAGTAGGAGTAGGAGTAATAGTAACAAGAGATCAGCATTCGATATCGTTCAACGCCTTCCAAAGCTATTCCGGTGCAATACAGCCCGAGGGAAACCTGAAAGACACTCGGCTACACGATACATTTACTGGCATTTCCCGTCCCTCCTGGAAATACGAGTGCGTGCCTCAGCCAGGGTTAATGCCTAAACTCTGACCCCTGCCACGCCACCCCAAGCCAGTTACTTTATCATCCAATCTGCCAGACATACAGACATATACATTCTTAGTACCCAGCCAGCGAGCCAGATGCAAACAGACTGAGAACCCGCGTGTTATGTAGTCAAGCATCCGGTTAGTTAGTTAGCCACCTATCAATTTTGTCATTAAGTCAGTCAGCCAGTCATCCACTCTGCCACTCAGTCAGTCAGTTAGTCACCCAACACGCTAAACAATCAGTCAGCCAAGCAACTCAGTCAGCCAGTCAGCCAACCAACTCAGTCAGTCAGTCAGCCAACTCACCAACCATCTACTCAGCCAGTCAGTTAGTCAGCCATCCAGCCATCCAGCCAGTCAGCCATCCAGCCAGCCATCCTTACCGTTCCTTCAGCACGCCGCCCGTCACCTGCCTGTTGCCTGC
Organism: Metacarcinus magister; assembly: GCA_029783475.1. NCBI lineage: Eukaryota > Metazoa > Arthropoda > Malacostraca > Decapoda > Cancridae > Metacarcinus > Metacarcinus magister. The sequence continues at coordinate 12,462,035 of JAPQNM010000046.1, forward strand.
CAGCGACCTTCATGCCTCGACAACTGTTACGTTAAAAAGTAAAGCTTCATACGCAGACATATATAAAATGTTATTCTTATATATTTATTCTTTTTTCGTGCGTGAATTATTCTTCATAAAATTTTATCACGCAGTTTTTCCCCGATTGTTCACTTCCTCTTGGTTCTCCTCCCACCCCTTCCTCCCCTCCCTCCCTCCCTCCTCCTCTGTGCATACCCTTGCTGTGACCCTCACCTCGGCGGCGGCACGCGGCACGGGGACGCGGGTGTGCGGGCGGTGCTTGGCGCGGCTTGGCAGGAGGACTGTTTGAATTACTCCGAGAAACACCATTGCCGCGCCCAGACTGAAGGGAGGCAAAGATGACGACGCATCACGAGGCATGGTAACCGAATGCAAAGGGAAAGTGTAAGGAAAGACGAGATTGAAGGTGAGGGAGTGAGCGGCATCCTAAATGTGGCGGGAGGAATTGTGTGCGCGCGTGTGTGTGTGTGTGTCTGTGTGTGTTTGAGGGGGGGGGGAGAGGGACGGGGTAGCATCAGGGAGCCACTCAAAGGATACACTTTCCACCCCCATGACTAAAAATACCACACGCTGAGTGCATTGAAGATCACATTCTTGCTTGCCTTTGTATTGTATTCCTCACAGTGACTTGTTCTCCGCGGCGGGCGGCGTGGTGCAAGTGTGCTGCCGGCCCGCCAAGGTTGGTGGAACGAGGCAGCTGTAACACAAAAGTCAAGGCGAGGCTCAAAGTGTTACATCGACCCTTCATGACTGATAGCGTTCATGCAAACCTTATACTTGTAACGTTAATGTATAAGATTTAGATGCCGTTATGATGTAAGTGTTGTCATAACATCATTGTTACATCCTCAAGTGCGTCAAAACTCTATAATGTACATGATATACACACAAAGGAAAGCCTCAGACCATTCAAGGCGCAGGGTAATCACATGCTGATTTACGTCCTTCAAGATCACGGGAGAAATATTCCGCTGATGTAGTGGTGGTGGGGGTGGGGGTGGTGGGGGTGGTTGCGGCAGGTGGTGAGACGGGATGCCCCTCCCCTCCATCTAATCGAGATCTTAGTAAAGTGTGTTGAGGGAGTGTTAGGGGGTAGGGAGGTACAGGGTAAGAAACCAGTCACTGAACTGAGCTAGTCTGTTACCTCCTCCTCCTCCTCCTCCTCCTCCTCCTCCTCCTCCTCCTCCTCCTCCTCCTGTAAGCCTGTATTTGACTGTCGCTCTTCTTTTCAGTTATCACTCTCCATTCCTACTTTTCCTCCCCAAACACACATGCGCATGTGTGTGTGTGTGTGTTTTTTGTGTGTACAGGTGTGGGAAGTAATGGCAGTGGTAGTGCTACAAGTGTTACACAGACACACACACACACACACACACACACACACACACACACACACACACACACACACACACACACACACACACACACACACACACACACATTCGTTTTCTCTTCTCCTTCCTTACTGCATCCTCTCCCCTTACCCTACTCCCCCCACCACCTCTAGACACACAGCCAAACATGACCAAGCAAGCCTCAGGTACTGTGATCAATAAACGTAGTGAACGAGCCACAATGAAAACAAGTATATGTATGTATATTAAAACTCTTCAATATGCCAGACACGAACACACTAAAACCACCTTGATTGTTCAGGGTGAAAATAATAGACATGCTATCTCTCTCTCTCTCTCTCTCTCTCTCTCTCTCTCTCTCTCTCTCTCTCTCTCTCTCTCTCTCTCTCTCTCTCTCTCTCTCTCTCTCTCTCTCTCTCTCTCTCTCTCTCTGTACTAGGTATGATTGTTACCCTGAGGCGTGGGTGTGAGTGGCGAGTGATGGTGATATGGTGATGGTGAGACGCCGTGGTGTGTGGGCCTCGTGGTGATGATGGTGAAGGTGGTGGTGATGGTTGAAGGGTGGAGGAAGAAGTATGCATGGTAAGGGAATGGTGGTGGTGATGCTGGAAGATAGACAGACAAACAGACAGCTATCAAAGAGAAAGAAAGAGATAGAGACTACTTTTTTTTTTTAACTTAAGTAAACCGAAAAATATCTAATACCCCAAAGTAACCAACCCTCAACATACCCAGCGAACACAATTGATGATGACGATGATGATATTGGTAGTGGCGGCGGTGGTGGTGGTGGTATGCAGTGGTATTTGCTGTGGCTGTGAGGAGAAGGATGATGACCTTAACGGGGGAGTCATAATAGCCTCCAACAAGCAAGGCCTCACCCGCTCACCCAACCATTATCTCTTCCTTCCAATAGCTGACGTTGACATACATAAGCAATTTTGTGTTGATAATAATAATGATTACAGAGTCTTGTGATTGCTTATCCTTCCTAGCCAAGCAGGTCCTCGCCGGGCATCCACGCAATTTGGGTGCGTGCCCGAGGTGGTGTGTGTGGGGGTAGAGGGGGGAGGGGGGAGGGGGTCGGGGAACTAGCTGCCCCCCCAACCCCCAAAAACTCATACCTGCCGCCCGCCACCTGCCTTACATGCCCGTGTGTGTGTGTGTGTGTGTGTGTGTGTGTGTGTCTCTCTCTCATGGAGCAGGATTATGAATTACAGTGTGTTATGTATGTTAATGTGTGGGTAAGGTGAGTGGTAGTGGTGTTGATGGTGGTGGTAGTTAAGATATAATGTTGGTAGGTAGGTAAGGCAGGCAGGCAGGCAGGCAGGCAGGCAGGTAGGCAGGTAGGCGGTAGTGGTGCGTGATAAGGAAGAATTTTAATGTAGTTTTGGGAGCAGAGAGAGAGAGAGAGAGAGAGAGAGAGAGAGAGAGAGAGAGAGAGAGAGAGAGAGAGAGAGAGAGAGAGAGAGAGAGACTGTAGGAAGCTCATAAACAGTGTGAAAATGATGGAAGGGAGGTGGAGCAAATGAGAGGGATAACAAAGTGAGGGTAGGAGAGGAGGAGAGGGAGGGCACGAAGGGTTAGGAAGGGAGGAGGAGGAGGAGGAGGAGGGGGGGGGGAAGAAGGGATGCAGAAGCGAGAACTGGCTTAGTCTCAACACATTAGTTTTGCCTCATAGGGACACGTTAACGACCTCACTGAGAGAAGAAGCAGAACACCTTGCAAGCTGCCCTTCTCCTCCTCCTCCTCCTCCTCCTCCTCCTCCTCCTCCTCCTCCTCCTCCTCCTCCTCCTCCTCCTCCTCCTCCTCCTCCTCTACAGTAGCGTTACCTTGTGTGTATTTATATATTGCGTTCCGGTATTTGTAGTCTTGATACATCCGCTAACACCTTACATACCGCCACGCCTCCACACCCCATACACCACCTTCCCCATACATGTCTACACCTCCCCCCCCCCACCGTCACAGTCCCCCCCCCCGCGCCCCAATCACCCCTACACCTGCTGGAACACATCCGTCATCACTCCCAACACTCAGTCTCAGGTAGCCGTGTCTTCACTGACAGGTAATCTATCAACTCTGAATTCACCCCCTTTTTTTTAGTTTTTTTTCATATACTCTCTCTCTCTCTCTCTCTCTCTCTCTCTCTCTCTCTCTCTCTCTCTCTCTCTCTCTCTCTCTCGCTCTCGCTCTCTCGTACGTAGTGTGTTATTTTGTATTTTTCTGCCAGTCTTATGGTTTTTTTTTATCTGACATGTGAAAGGGTTCATCTTGAGTGTGTTATCAGTCACACTTGTCACCTGTTTACCCTTCGTCCACCTGAGTGTGTTTCCGCAACGCACCTGTCTCTTGGCTGGCGTGCTTGTGCGTCTTCCTCTCCTGCAGGTATACACGGGGTAGTTTTCATATTTATTCATTTTCTTTTGTTTACCTCTTATTTTTTTGTCTGTCTACCTCCTGGTGTTTTGGTCTTTGAGCCTTGCAAGTGTGTGTGTGTGTGTGTGTGTGTGTGTGTGTGTGTGTGTGTGTGTGTGTCTGTGTCTGTGTATGTGTGTGTGTATAGTCCTGGCCCGCTACAACCTGCTGCTGTTTATGCAAATCGCTATGCAAATTATTACCGCCGCCGAGGGAGTTGTCTGATGTGTACATTTTAGTTACATCAAGCACCCGGTCCTACCCTCGGGGCCCGTCGGTGTGAAGGAGGCAAGGCAAGGCAAGGCGAGGCAAGGCAAGGCAAGGCAAGGCGAGACAAGGCAAGGCAAGGCAAGGCAAGGCAAGGCAAGGCAAGGCAAGGCAAGGCAAGGCGAGGCAAGGCAAGGCAAGGCAAGGCAAGGCAAGGCAAGGCAAGGCAAGGCAAGGCAAGGCAAGGCAAGGCAAGGCAAGGCAAGGCGAGACAAGGCAAGGCAAGGCAAGGCAAGGCAAGGCAAGGCAAGGCAAGGCAAGGCAAGGCAAGGCAAGGCGAGACAAGGCAAGGCAAGGCAAGGCAAGGCGAGGCGAGGCGAGGCGAGGTGCTGGGCTACGGCGGCGGAGACCAGGTGCTGGCCGGAGGCAGAGGCGGCTCTCTTCCCTGTGTCCTCCTGCTCGTGTCCTCCCTGCTAGCCACCGTCATTGTCTACTTGCCCCCACTTACCCACCTCCTTGTCCTCCCGCCCCCCGCCTCTGTCCCTGCGGCTGTCCTCACTGCCTCCTCGACTGGCTGCTCTTCTTGTCCTCCCGCTTGTGTGTCCTCACTTTCAGCCTCCCTCATTGTTCTCCTTCTTTGCCACCTTCACCGTCCTGTGCTCCGCTCCCCCTGAAGTGGTGTCGGCAGCAGGCCAGCGGAGCAGAGCAGCAATTAGCAGTAGCGGAGGAATTCTGGGTTGGTGATGGAGTTGTCTCGCAGGACCAGCAAATTGCATTTAGGCGGACCCCAGGGGGCGGCCGCCGCTGTTGACAACCTGGCAAAATGAGCTGCGGCAGCCGCTTGACATATGTTGCAGTGCGGGCGCGGGCGTGACCTGCGTGCTGAGAGGAACTGGAAACACTTGCTCGTTGGTCTGTTTGAGCGTTCTGCCTCACGCCCGTCTCTCCTTCGGGCTGCCAGCCTGCTCGTTCGTCTGTCGTCCCGCCCGTCTGTCCGCCCACCCATTTGTGGTGCTGCCGGTTTTCTTCTTGCCTGTTGGTCTGCACATCGGCCTTCCCTCCCGTCACATCCACATGTACACGTGTAGGTGGCCTGCAGCCCCTCATAGCTGCCTTGCTGAGGGTGGAGAGGGTCACCGCACGTCTCATGACTGTAGTACTTTCCCTGACTTGGTTTTTACAAGAACCTTTCTTTTCTTTTTCAGTACTTTACAACATTTTGAATTGATGTCCTTGAGAGGCAAGTGGTTGCGAGTCACGGCACTTTGAAGGCCATGTTGTGTAACGTAGCGAGGTGCCGCCGCCCACGCCGGCTCACCAGACCCTTATTTGAATATATCCGGCAGGTAGCGACTCTGCGCCTCGTTACAGATAAAATACGCGGCCACAACAACGCCGCCCGACACCCTGCCGCCGCCCCGCTGAAACATTGACCCACAAATCTCATGTCCCGCCCACTGATGTCTCGTGTTCACGCCGGGCTTCTTGCAGCATCTCACCCTCACGCAGACCCTCCACCTGCCCTCGAGGAAGTGTTTCTCTGGGGTGTTTGCTGGTGCACTGCCACGCTCCGGCAGGTGTTATAATCAGGCTGTCTTGGGGAGGATGTGGAACCGGCACCTTCACACCCTGCGGGACCATGTGCATCGTGATGTGAGTGCACGTTACAGCGTCGTCTCCGCCCTAAGGCCCTCGCTGCCGGCTTGGCTGCTACTCAACGTCACAGGGGCTGGAGGGCTGGCCAGACGTGAAGAAGAGACGCTGCCGGGCGCCTTCAACCTTGAAGCAGCCTTGGGCAGTGCTAGTCACGACGACGGTGCCCCAGGCAATGGTGTTTGGTCGCTACAATGTGTCGGTGACGCCTCGGGCCACAAACCTTGCCCAGACTCACCACAACACCCTCGAGGAAGCATTTGTCTGAGAAATTAGCTCCTGGTGATTTCACTTTTCTGTTTATATTCGTTTTCAGGAGATTGGCTTTTGTTGTGGCTTGAATATAAATAAACCAGAGTAGCCTTGTTGAAAGTCTCTTCGCGTTCACCTGGCTAATTAAGCTCACTGTATTTTCTCGTGCAGTGACGTAACGCTAACGAGGCGAGAGGTGGTGCAGGCTGATGACCGCCACGTGACGCGGATGTTGGGTCTCGCAGGGCGGGGCTGTGGGCGGCGGGTCTTGGAGGTACAGTGCTTAGGCTCAAGGTGGCGCGGAGAGCGACGACCTGAAAGGCAGCGGAGGCTCATCACGGCAGCAGGCCTGTGGAGGCCACGGTTACATGCTTTTGCTAGAGCCACTCTTCGTATGATAGATGGTAATAATTACGATAAAAAAGCCAACTAGTTAAGGTGGGAGCCTCTTCGGTGGTCTGCAGGACGTGACCAGGGTGTTAAAACCACTCTAACCGGTTTTTGTATGGCGGCGGTACAGGCCGGCCCGACCAGAGGCCACCAGGAGCGGTGGCCACCCCGCTCTGCCGGCCAGCTCAAGATAACCTCCGGGTGAACCAGGGCCGTATTCGGGGCGGGTCAGCCTACCTCCGCACTGCCTGGCTGCTGCTGCTGGCTGAGCGCGTCACGATGCCTGCTACATTGAATTGCAACAAGGAACGTACAGAGCGAGTCACTGAAGAGGAAATGTCAATGGAGACAGGTGTTAATTAAGAGCGTGGAGGGGCGGGAAGGTGTCGCGGAGGTGTGAGGCAACAGTGGCACGGGCGGCGGGTGAAAGCCGTGTGTGGGTAAATGAGGGTGAGCCAGTTGACGCCATATTAGGTGCGGCGGCATGTTGGTGCTCCCGTCACTCTTGGATGCTACCACCACCAACACCAACACTACCATCAACACCAACACTACCAACACCACCAACACCACCAACACCACCAACACCACCAACACACGCTACAAACAACAACGCAAACAGCTCCAGTACCCTAACACATCCCCATCACTAACACCCAAACAACAACAACAATAACAACAACTACAACAACAAAACTTGTGCGGTACCTTCCCGACGTGCGATGCTAATTACTTTACCTGTTAGCATTCCTACCTGGTCGCGGGCACTGCACCAGCTGAGAGGAAGAAGAGAAGGCAACACTTGTTTCAACCTCACCAAAGATACCTATTTTTTTTTCTCCATAGATTAATTTATTCATATATTCACTTACCTTAGAATATGTATGACTGTATGTTTTTTTTTTCTTCTGTACACACACACGCACACACACACACACACACACACACACACACACACACACACACACACACACACACACACACACACACACACACACACACACATACAAATTAAGTATTTCCCTGTACCTTGTTTTGCTAATGTGTTGATTGTCTTTCCAGGTGAGTTGGTATTCTCCGCGCCGCTACGCACAGGTAACACTCTCTCTCTCTCTCTCTCTCTCTCTCTCTCTCTCTCTCTCTCTCTCTCTCTCTCTCTCTCTCTCTCTCTCTCTCTCTCTCTCTCTCTCTCTCTCTCTCTCTCTCTCTCTCTCTCTCTCTTTCAGTATATCTAAAACCAGGAAGTACAAGACAGTGTTTAACGGGCGTTCACAGACAGTGGTGGGCGTGGGAGGCACTCAACCTACCCTCCCACCCACCCACACCCTTGACGTAGCCCAGAGCAGCAATGAGACATGATTTAGTAGCCGGGATTCTTTGTGGCTGTTGTGTGGCTTGAGAAGAATGTTAGCAAGCCGTCATTCCGCCTGCCTGTTGGTTGTTCTGTCAGTGAATGTTTTCCTTGTGCTGGTCGTAAATCATGGTCGCCTAACATCACTTCATGCTCTCGTCTGTGTGATCAGGTTTATATCTATTTTATTTTCTTTCTTTCCTACTGTTATTTTTTTTATTTTTTTATTTTTTTATCGCATTGACCTTTTCCTTTCACTGGATTGTATTGTAGCATTGCTCTCTCTCTCTTTTTTTTCTTATTTTTTCTCATGTATTTCTTAATCTGTTTATAATGCAATCTATGAGTTATGAGTGTTTGTTTTTTGTCTTTGTAATTATTGTTTGTCTTTTATCTTTTATATATATTTTTTATAATTTTCTGGTTACTTGATTATCAGTAAAGTGTGTGTGTTTAGTTTTTATTTATTGCATTCATTTTGGTTGGACGTAATTTATATGTTTATTTATCTCTCTGCTTTAGTTATCTCTCTCTCTCTCTCTCTCTCTCTCTCTCTCTCTCTCTCTCTCTCTCTCTCTCTCTCTCTCTCTCTCTCTCTCTCTCTCTCTCTCTCTCTCTCTCTCTCTCGTCATGTTTAATACTGTTATTTTCACAAGTGAGACTGCAAATCACGCTGGTAAGATCGATGGTAGGTGTGACGGAAACACAGAACCATCACCTGTCACCAATCCACACCCACACACACACACACACACACACACACACACACACACACACACACACACACACACACACACACACACACACACACACAGCACAAAGCAGCGTGTCCATGAGCTGTAATTGCATTCTAAATAAGTACACATAACTAACGGTTTGTGCTCGTTCATTTTACACACACACACACACTTACTTACTTACATACACACACGCACGCACACGCACATGCATACACACACGCGTTAAATCCTCTCATACACGGATTTGTCTTTTTGTTTAGGTTGGGGAAGGAGTGTTTTTGTAATGTGTATATTTATGTTCTCTAAGTCGATTTAGATAAACTTTTATTATTATTATTATTATTATTATTTATTATTTTTTTTTTTATACTCAAGTTTGATTAAGTTGTTGAATGTGCTTCGTCCGCTTCAATGTGTTCTTGCAATTTGTCCTCATTACATTCCTTGCAGCTGTTCTTGCCTGACTGAGAATGACTTGGCTATAGAGTACATTACAGGGCATAGATATCTCTCTCTCTCTCTTTTTTTTTCTCTCTCTCTCTCTCTCTCGCTCAAATTCTTATTCATATTCATTACCTGTGACGGTCGCCAGGTGAGGGAGCCTTGAATAACGTGATGAGGACAGCGAGGTGACCAGCACAGGTGTTCACTCTACGCAGGTAATGGGCAGTAAAGGCTTGGTGGGTGACGGTAAACATTTGTACTTGTCACGCGGCCTTACCTTACCTAATGGACACCCGAATATCACATCATAAATAGTTTTCTTTTTATTATTTTTTTTATTTGTAGACCTTTTTTTTAATTTTTTAGTTCTAGTTACCTCATGCATGACGGAAGTATAGTTGCGTGTGTGTGTGTGTGTGCGTGTCGTGTGTGCGTGTGTGTACGTGTGTGATGGAGTGAGCGTGTGCATATGAGTTAGTGTGTGTGTTACTGTTGAGGGATGGGTGTGTTTGCACTCCTAGATTGTGTTGATTTAGGCTCGGCTTGATAACGAGATAGTAAACAACAGGGTGTTCTGCGATGGGTACAACGCGTGACTAACCAAACTAATGAGAGAGAGAGAGAGAGAGAGAGAGAGAGAGAGAGAGAGAGAGAGAGAGAGAGAGAGAGAGAGGGAGAGAGGGAGAGGGAGTAAGAGAGTCAACCCAAGCCACCTGTACTATCTATTTCCTAGTACAGCGTCCCACCACCACACGACACACATGCACCCTCACTCCCTGCTTGTCCAAGGTTCCCACGTGAGTCTCCTCCTGCCACACAGCCGGCAGCACCACGCAACACAGGCACTGGATCACGTTTCGTAAATAAAAATATGATATGTACGAGTATGTCTGCTTGCATGGCATGTGGTGGCGCCTTCTTCTTCCTCCTTCCTTCTTCTTCCTCTTCCTTTCTTCCTTCCCCGCCAGGTCTTAGAAATCATAAGATAGATATGATTTTTACGCGTTTTTCCTTTTATTTTTAACTATATGACTTGAAATCCTTGAAAGAAAACGAGTATGTATGACCTTTTTCATGGTTTCAATTGCCTTTTTGTGTTTTAATTAGTTATTTTAATTAGTTATCTTTTAAAAGTGGTCATTTATTCTTTTTTTTCCCTGTGGTCAGTGTCATTGTTATGTATGAAGTGAGTAGATTGTTAACTGAAGAGGTAAACAACACGTATCCTTGCCTGGTCTGGTCTGGTCTGGTCTGCCTCTGACTTTTTTCTCCTCATGTGATCTCGCCATAATGTGTCGTAATGTCAAGGCATTTCCTTTGTTTCTTCAAGGATTGTGTACCGTACCACACACACACACACACACACACACACACACACACACACACACACACACACACACACACACACACACACACCACACACACACACACACAGGCTGGGTGGTCAGACCTGAACCTTGTCAATCTCCCAAACAGTGATTGAGACACCATTGAACCAAACCCTCCTTTACCCTCCCCTTACCCACCCCTCACTACCCACCCCTTACCCTCCCTTACCTTCCTCTCTATACCCTCCCTCACCCTGTATCCCCTCAAGCCATAAACCTCCTGAGGGAAGTGAAGCAACACCCGGAGGAGCATCAAATACAAGAGACGTGGCTTCAACAATTGGGTGTAACAGTTTGTATACACACACTCACTTATACTCAACGCGTGTATACATCAAGGCACATTAAGAGTTGTTACAGCGGCACGTGACGAACAGACAGACAGACAGACAGACACACGGACGGTGGGTGGGTGTGTTGTTAAAAATGTTCAGATAAAAAAGATAAAAAGAAAGAAAGAGAGAGAATAAGAAAGTGGATGATATATGCTGTGGTTGAGTACATGATTATGGTAGTGGTGGTGGTGTGTTGGGTGTGGCTATTCACTCCATATGAGAGAGAGAGAGAGAGAGAGAGAGAGAGAGAGAGAGAGAGAGAGAGAGAGAGAGAGAGAGAGAGAGTGTGTGTGTGTAACGGTACAATTCATTAGACTCTCCCACCTACCCACCTACCTACCTACCCTTCCCCTTCTTCTTCTTCTTCTTTGGTCGGCAGTCAGTAACCAACCTGCCTTGTCATACCATAACCTCTTACCCGCCGCGCCCACACCAACCCTTCCTCGGTGGTGGTGGTGGTGGTGGTGGTGGTGTGGAAAGGAGGAGGGAAGAGTTGGTGATGGTGATGATTGTGTTTCGTTGTCTGCCCGTGTGTCTGTGTATGTCTGTCTGTTGCTATTATTGCCACACCCTCCCCCTCCGCCTTTGGCCCTTCCGCATACCTCCTCCTCCTCCTCCTCCTCCTCCTCCTCCTCCTCCTCCTCCTCCTCCTCCTCCTCCTCCTCCTCCTCCTCCTCCTCCTCTTTCGTCCCCTGCTCCCCTCTCCTTCTATCCATGTCTGCCTCTTTTCTCCTATTTCATCATCCCAATACCGCAGCTGAGGGAGGAGGAGAAGGAGGAAGAAGAGGAGGAGGAGGAGGAGGAGGAGGACCAACACCACACAACCAGACGGAGGTCGGTACACTGTGTGGTCATCCGGTAGGGTTCTCTCTCTCTCTCTCTCTCTCTCTCTCTCTCTCTCTCTCTCTCTCTCTCTCTCTCTCTCTCTCTCTCTCTCTCTCTCTCTCTCTCTCTCTCTCTCTCTTTGGGTGTATATGTGTAAGTATTGCTTGGGTGTTGCGAGGCAGAAAAAGACCGCAAGTGTTACATGAGTGACAGTGCATGCATACCCTCCTCCTCCTCCTCCTCCTCCTCCTCCTCCTCCTCCTCCTCCTACTCTCGTACACACATCCAACCCTTCACTCATACTCTTTGTCTCATATAAAACACTCTTGCTTGACACAACACTTGCAACTCATGAATAAAATGGAAGATGGATGGAAGTTGAAGGAGAGAAAGCAGTGAGAGGTTCGTGTATGCGTGTAGATACGACTCCCTATTGTGAGGTTGTGTTGGGTTGTACTATAGGTAAGCACTCCACGTTGTAGGGACATGAATGAGGTGGAGTAACATGTCTACACTCATGTCTACACCTCTTGCCTTACTCATATTACATCTTCCTCCTTACGCCTCACACGTTCCCTTCACATCCTCACAAAAGGCATATTTTTCTCATAACATCCTGCTCCTCTCACCTCTCTATACCTCTCCTTTCTCATTTCCCTACTCTCCCGTCCCATCCCATCCCCTCCCCTTTCTTCTCTTCCTTTATACTCTGTCCCCTCACACTACTACTACTACTCCCACCGTTCTCACTTTTCCCCTTTCATCACTTCCCCTCAACGTGCATATCTCTCGCCACTTCCTCCTCGCCCACGACCCTCACTTCCCCTCAAAATACCCCTCTTTCATCTCCTATTCTCCTCTCCTGCGACGCTGTTATTACCAGTATCCTATGTACTATCTCACTCCTGTTGGTGTTATTGAAGTTAATTGAAGTTGTAGAATGGTTATGTTATCATTTCTTTGTCTTTTACCTCAACGCCACGCCGCCACCACGCCAGGTTAAGCTTGGGTTTCGTTGGTTAGGTAAAGAGTTTCGTTGATCCACCACAACGCTTGAGTCACCCCTCCGACAACTGCTGGCTCGTTATACCCTCCCTCAGTCTCCCCTCTTCCCCTCCCTCTCTCCCTCCTCTCCCTTCCTTTGACGTGGTATAACATATGTGCTTGGGAAAAATGTATATATATTCTGAGGTAATATTATTTTTCTTTTGATGACTTGCTTCGTGCCTCGTTTCTTCTCGTTTCGTCTCTTCTCTCGTTTCGTCTCTTCTTCTCTCTCTCTCTCTCTCTCTCTCTCTCTCTCTCTCTCTCTCTCTCTCTCTCTCTCTCTCTCTCTCTCTCTCTCTCTCTCTCTCTCTCTCTCTCTCTGTGCTGCTTTGTAAGTCGTGTGTGCTTAGTGCTGCTTATCTGAAACGAGTTAGAATTAGGTGTGGTAACGAGGTGGTGATGACTGTGGTGGTGATGGTGTCTTTGAATTGAATTGTGGTAGGACTGCTGTGTGTGTGTGTGTGTGTGTGTGTGTGATGGAGGTAGTATTAACCAAATAGAACACACACACACACCACACACACACACACACACACACACACACACACACACACACTGCTGCTGAGTCGGGCTGAGGGCTGAGTCAGAGCCACGGGGGAGACACCAAATTGCTGCAGATTCACCAGATTTTCCGCCCTTCTGCAGTGCCAGATTTTGCTGGAAATCATATTGTGGGGCGATGCAGTGGTTCCCTTTGTACCATTGTTTCCAGGGGTCCCTCACGCCAGCGGAGGAGGGAAGGGCCGTGGCTGTGTGGGGAGGAGGAGGAGGAGGAGGGGTTTTGAGGGGGTTAGCATGAAGGGAAGAGAAGCAAGGAGAGGAGGAAAGGAATCAATGGAATGAAAAGCAGAGAATAGACTGAGGAAGGCGATTTTAGAGAGAGAGAGAGAGAGAGAGAGAGAGAGAGAGAGAGAGAGAGAGAGAGAGAGAGAGAGAGAGAGAGAGAGAGAGAGAGAGAGAGAGAGAGAGGATAAAGAAACAACCTACCCTTGAGACAGACAAAGATAGAGGTGTAGACATAACGGTGTGACTTTGAGAGAGAACAGAAGAGTGAGTGAGTAAGATAAAGATATGATTTAGGTTAGGTGAGAGAGAGAGAGAGAGAGAGAGAGAGAGAGAGAGAGAGAGAGAGAGAGAGAGAGAGAGAGAGAGGTGATTGTAAACATAATTAGAGAAAGTAGTTAGTTAAAAAAAACACTTTGACGATTGTGTACATAAGTTAAAGTGAGTGAGTGTTTTGTTTGTGGTGGGGGCTGTAAGGGGGGGGCGGGGGGGGCGGGGTGAGAACGAGATGAGATGAGACTGGTGTAGAGGATCAGGAAACGAGGTTGTGATGCTACTGTGTGTGTGTGTGTGGGTGTGGGGGTGTGGGTGTGGGCGTGGGCGCGTGGGTGTGGGCGTGGGTTGTGATGGCGGCAACATTCGGGAAATAAAAGCCACGATGAGTGTTTGTGTGTTGATTGCTTTTTTTTTTTACCCTCTCTCTCTCACTCGCTCACTCGCTCTCTCTCTCTCTCTTTTTCTCTCTTACATAAAGGGAACTTCGCTGTAAAACATGTAATAAAAGTGCTGGCTAGTCATTCTCTCTCCCTCCTCCCCATCCTCCCCCCTCACTACACACACACACACACACACACACACACACACACACACACACACACACACACACACACACAGCACACCCTCGACACACACGCTAACACACGCAAAAAAGAAAGAATCAAAAGTGCTATCTAAAATCGAAGTGTAAAAGACCAATCTGAAATCGATTACCTTCTGTTATACACACACACACACACACACACACACACACACACACACACACACACACACACACACACACACACACACACACAGTTCAACAGATAATATATAATCACGGGAAACACAGGAAGCCATACCAAACATGCTCACAATATCTAAAGAACTGTGTGTGTGTGTGTGTGTGTGTGTCTACGTCTGTACGTATGTGTGTATGTATCTTAATCGCGTAAAGACATCCTATTGTGATATAAAAAAAAACCCCATCAAAACTCAACCTAATAGTATCATTCTTAAAGTCTATAATGCATATAGTAACTTGCTCACCAGGTATAGTCATCCAGGTGAGGTGAGGTGCGGTGCGGTCTATAGTCCGACAGATCTTAGCAGAGCTTTCTGGTGGGACAGAATACAGTATTCCCATGGGTCCAACACTGCCATATCTCCTTCGCTCTGATTGGCTGGTGAGTGACCTGAGCCGAGGCCTACGTGAGAGAGCCTTGCCTGAGCGCGTGACACGTGTGTGTGTGTGTGTGTGTGTGTGTGTGTGTGTGTGTGTGTGTGTGTGTGTTATGCTTTCTCATTCCCTATGTTGTTTTCTTATTTCTATTTGCTGCGATCTCAGTAGTACTATTCTTATCTCTCTCTCTCTCTCTCTCTCTCTCTCTCTCTCTCTCTCTCTCTCTCTCTCTCTCTCTCTCTCTCTCTCTCTCTCTCTCTCTCTCTCTCTCTCTCTCTCTCTTTATAATTTGTCACACATTGGTTATACATCGACCTTTACATTTGTATATACTGAAATGTTGACTTTGTTTCCTCGCCACCCAAGAGGTAAAAGTCACAGTGCGTTTTTTTTTTAAAGAGGTTTCCTCGGTAGGCCTAATCCTCTATTCTGGCAGCATGACAGCCATTATGATGAATCCTCTTCATCAGATGGAGTGAGAGTGATAATGAAGGAGTCGATGAACTGATCAATTACCACGTCTCTTCTTGCATCGTCTGGTTGTATTTTTTCGGCGTGTTGTATGGCATCTTTCCAGTTTTCTGGGGTAATTGTGGCTATTGCTTCATAAATGAGCGGCTTTAAGGCTGCATTCTTGAATGTATTTCTTTTTGATATGTAGCCTTTAAGTTGAGCCCATATCAGTTCAATCGCGTTGTACTGACAGTGATAAGGTGGCAGTCGTACAACCTTGTGTCCGTGCTGTAAGGCCATCCTGTCGATGACGTAACTTGTATCGGCAGCAGTGGTGTGTTCAGCCGCAAGTTTCATGAGCTGAACTTTCAGTAGACCATCGGGTACTGCCACACCCTTCCTCTCCAGCCATTCTCTTATGGTTGCTTTGTTGTTTGATGCTAATGGTGGTTTATCGATTTTCCTGGAGTGATAGGGTGCGTTATCCATTACGATGACTGAAGATGGAGGACTATTCGGCAACAGTTGTGTCTTGAACCACTTCTCAAAGGTTTCTGCGTTAATCTGATCGTGATAGTCGCCGACATTCTTAGCTTGGAAGGTAAGGAAGGGTTAGGTTCCTGGTGCCGGCGTGCAGAATTATCCAGCGGGAACCTTTCCCACTGGGTACCCGAACTCCCGTGGCCTTCTTAGAAGTGGTGTCTATCCAGCAGTTTAATTAGGTGTATCAGATGCTGCAATGATATTTCCAATATCTCTAATAGCTTTCGAGAAAATGAGAAGTAAAGTCATGTTTC
>JAPQNM010000046.1:12478031-12483031 GCA_029783475.1 Metacarcinus magister
TGTTTATGATGCAAATTTTAGTTTGAAATCGTTTGCTTATCTGACTTTCCTTTACATAATCTTTAGTTATAATTTACCTTTTTTTCTTTCTCTGTTATACATCACCAATGACCCATACCCAACAAACCCATCTATTCCTTCATACAGTGGGCACTATGCCCCATCCCCTTTTCCTTATGTAGGGGAGTGTGTCAAGGCCGTGTAAGGAGGGAAAGGTGCTCTACGATACGGTAACACATTGGGAAGAGGATCCAATAAAACAATTGAGGAAAAGACGGTGTGGTGCGCGTCTCTGGTTTGCAAAAAGCCCCTTTCTTAAATTTCTTGCATTTCACCTGCATTTGTACCTTGCCCTCACTCCTCACCTTACTCACACGCTCGCTCACTCTCATCACTCGCTCACCCATTCATTCATCGCTCACGCTCACACCTCACTCACTTCACTCACTAGCCCCTCGCTCACTTTATCGTCGCCATCCCTCGCCTTGGTTTTCGCGCATTTAGTGAACGTCTATCTCCTCGCTGTCCTCCATGGATGTTGGCTGCTCCTGAACTTTGCAACACACACACTCTCTCTTCTCGTCTCTCCTCTCTCATTCTCTCTCTCCGCTGCTACCATACTCGCTCCTCTCCCCCTCTCATCTCTCTCACTCCTCGCCAACCATCTCCACCTCAAAAAAAAAAAAACTCTGCCTCTCTCACCTCGCAACGAACTCTCTGCATCTCTCGTCCGATTCGTCTCTCACCTCTCTGTGGTGGCTGTGTGTTGTGTTTCTATTTTAGTCTGCTTTTGGGAGATTAAAAAAAGAGAGAGAGGGATACGTAGAGAGAGAGAGTTATTGAAGGGTACATTAAGCCTACGTCATAGAGAGAGAGAGAGAGAGAGAGAGAGAGAGAGAGATAGAGAGAAGGAGAGAGAGAGAGAGTGAGAGAGTAAGATGGGGGAGAAGGATAGAGGGATGTTGGGGCAGGTGGGAGGGAGAGAAGGGTACAACATAATCCTACTCAAGAAATTGCGGCGTGAGAGGAGAGAGATGAGGAGAGGCAGGGAGGAGAGAGGCAGAGATAGAAGAGAGAGAGAGAGTGAGAGAGAGGAGTGGAGCCGAATGACCCTTCTCATATCGGTAATCGGTCTTTACGAAGGCATCTGTAAAAATCGGTATCGGTTCCCGCAAAAATCCGTATTTAGGTCCACAAAAAACAAAGAAACAAGAACAACAACAATAACATTTTCCCGTTTTTTAACACCCAACACCACACACACACCACACACACACACACACACACCCCAACGCTACCCCCCCGACACCACACACACAGCACGTAAGCACAAACAGTTGTTTTGCTCTATTTTTTCCTATGACAATCCTCCTCCTCTCCTCCTCTCTCCTCCTCCTCTCTCCTCCTCTCCTCCTCCTCCTCCTCCTCCTCCTCCTCTTCACATTTAACACGAGTAACTTTAGGGCCGAAGTAGTCATTTCACAGCTATTTAAAAGTTGTGATTCACGTTTTTTAATTTAGGTCAAATTGTATATTATTTAAATTTTTTTCAATTCTACCATTAACAATTACATAAATTTTTACCCTTTAATATAACCTAACCTCAACCTAACCTTAAACTAAAAACCTAACCTACCTAACCTAGAGGGATTTTTTAAAGTATATGTATTAGTATCTAATGATGAGATAAAGAGACTTGTGACATAGTTTAGGATGTAAT
Organism: Metacarcinus magister; assembly: GCA_029783475.1. Taxonomy (NCBI): domain Eukaryota; kingdom Metazoa; phylum Arthropoda; class Malacostraca; order Decapoda; family Cancridae; genus Metacarcinus; species Metacarcinus magister. The sequence goes on from JAPQNM010000046.1 coordinate 12,479,752, forward strand.
ATATTGCAGTGTGGTATGTGAATTGCACACAACGTGTGTGTGTGTGTGTGTCGTGTATGTTGTGTGTGTTTGTTTCATTTCTTATAGAGTTATTCATCATGTTGTACTGGTGACTATTTACATATCTCTTGGCTAATACAGGTGTTGGTATTAGTCAATTGTGTGGTGTAGTTTAATGACTATTGCTCGATTAAGATCATTCAGGTACGGGAAGTTTGGTGTTGGCATAAAGGGTTGAATTGTATTGTTTTTTTTTTGGTTTGTTTGGTTTCTCTCTCTTCGTGGGGTGTGGGTGGTCATCTATCTCTCTCTCATCTGGTCTCTGACGGGTTTTCCTCGTGGTCTCTAGCTCACTCTTTTTTTGATCGTCGTCTCTCTCTCTCTCTCGTGCTCTCTCTTGTCGGGCAGTTTAACAAAATGTATTTACTGTTCAGTTGACTCACCTTTTGTACACTACACGACTACACACACTCACACTCACACTGTATCACACCTCACACACACACAAACACCACACACACAACACACACGATCACACACCACACACTACACGCACACACGGGGTATTGTGGCAAGACTTAACTTTAATGAGATAAAAAAAAATGATAATAAGTAGGTTTTTATATCAGCTTTCTTTTTTTCTTTTTTGTTCTGTTTTTTTATAGTGACCGCTGGATGAATTATTGTTGTTCTTGTTGTTATTATGTGTTGTTTGTTGTTGTTGTTGTTGTTGTATATGCGTGGTAATTACCATGACTTTGGGAATTAATTTGGAAGACGAGTCTAATATATTTATTCGTCATTAATTACTATCTATCTATCTATTTATTTTTTGTTTATTTATCTATCTATTCATTCTTGCTGTCTGTCTATTATCTAACCCTTCCCTTTTTCTATTCTTATAGGCGTCTGTCACTGTTAATCTCACTATCTTTCACTGTCTGTCTATCTACGAGTATGTATTTGTGTGTTAATCTTGCTTATCTGGTCTGTATGTCCTGTCTGTCCTGTCCTACCTATATGGCTATCTGTCTGTTTAATCTGTATCTGTGTGGTTTGTTCTGTCTGTCTTGGTCTGTCGTGTCTGTCTTTGTCTGTGTGTGTTTTCGTGTGTCTCATTGCATCCACATTCTTTACATATTTTTTTTTTATATATATAACTTCACAATTTTTTTTTTTCTTTTTCATTCGTACTTTTTCGTTATTGGATCCAATTTTTTTTTTTTAAATTACACTTTTTTAAAAATTTTCCTTTCATTCCTTTTCTCTTTTATTTTCCTTTTCCTTTTTTTTTTTTTTTTTATCATTATTATTCTTTTATTTAGTTTTCCAAAAATAAATAAATAAATAAATAAATAGATCATTAATAGATAAATTAAATTAATTAAATAAATAAATGAATAAATAAATAATAAAATAAATAATAATTTAAATATATAAACATGTAGATAAAATTTCATCACCTGACATCTCGCTTTTCCTGTGTTTAATGTGACTTCATTGTTTGTGTACGCTATATCCCGATATACTGAACTCCTCTACATAACCCCCCTTCGCTCCTCCCCCCAGTCCCCCCCCCCTCACATGAAGCGGGTGGTCGTGTTCGGAGGTAAACTAGTGGAGCGTGTATGTTCTCCTTCACCCCCCACATCCTCCCCTCCAATCGCCTCTTCAGTGATCGTGTGTGTATGTATGTGTATGGGGTTGATATACGTGGGGTGGTTCGTGATAAAGTGCTGGGGCTGTCTCTACGCTTTTTCAGGGGGGGTCGGGTCAAGCGACTTGTTTGTTTAGGAGTGTTGGGTGTACTGTGGTACATGTGTAGGTGTCTGGTGTGTGGTAGAGCTTGCTTTTTTCCAAATTCATCCCTCCTTATCTCCATCGCTCTCTCTCTCTCTCGTCCTCCTCTCTCTTTCTCTTTCTCCTCTTTCCTCTTCATCGTCTCTTCTCTTCTCCCTTTCTCTCTTTCATCATTGTATACACTCTACTCTATTATTTTCTCTTCCACACACCACCATTTTTTACTCCTTGCTGTAATTTCTTTCCTTCTTCTTCTTCCTTTCTTCTCTTCTTTGCTTTCTTCTTCCTTCTTCTTCTTCTTCTTTCTATTTTAAATTACCTAATCGAATTTGTCGTTAATTATGTTTTTTTTTTTTGTTTTACACATACAATTTGGGGGGTTTTTTCAATTATTTCTATTAACCTTGTCGTCCTATTATATTTTTTTCTTCTCCCTTCTTTCCTCACTTCTTCCTTCCTTCCTTCTCCCTTCCTTTCCCCTTCTCTATTTCCATTTTTATCTATCCTTCCATATACATATTTCAGCCTCCCTCACTTCCCCCTCCTCCCCCTTCCCTCCGTTTCCTCTCTCTCTCTCTCCTCTCTCGCTCCTTCATCTCTCTTCGCTCTCTCGTCTCTCTCTCTTTCTCTCCCTCTCTCTACCCCACTCTCTCTCTCTCTCTCCCCTTCGTCAATCGGCCTCTTATTTTCCTCGTTATCGTATTTCTCCTTAGTTCTCTCTCTCTCTCTCCCTCTCTCCCATCTCTCTCTCATCTTTCTCTTCTTTCTCTGTCCCACCACCATCACATTAACTCTCTTCTCTCTCTCTCTCTCTCTATGTTTTACTGTTTTCATTATGTGAGTCGCTGTCGTTATGCAGAAGAGAAAGAGAGGCATACTGAGAGAGGAGAGAGAAGAGACTGATAGACGAGAGAGAGAGTGAGAGGAGAGATGCGAGGAGATCCCACACAGACATTCCCATTTTTCGGGGGGTCTGTCCATCAGTCGACAAAACCCTTTAATTACTCTACATATACTGACATGTGGCCAACTACCTCTCTCCTCATCTCTCTCTCGTCCAACTCGAAACTCCTCTCTCTCAAGCCCAGGTCAACATCATCCCCCATCTCTCTCCCTCGACGTCGCCCTCTCACTCTCTCTCTGGTTGGTAGTAGTGGTGGTGAAAGTGATGTTTGGTGGTGGTGTGTGTGTAGTGTGTGTTGTGTGTGTGTGTGTGTGTGTGTGTGTGTGTAATCATGTGTGTTGTGTGTGTGTGTGTGTGTGTGTGTGTGTGTGTATCTCTTTATCTCATTTTTTCCTTTCCGGCTTTTTCCTCCTCCATTCCCTAATCCTATCTTCTCCTTCTCTTCTCCTTCGTCCTCATCCTCCTCCTCCTCCTCTTCTTCGTGTGCTTTCCTCCTTCTTCCTCACTCTCAACCTCTTCTATCTTCCTCTTCGTCCGGTTTTCCTCCCACACGCCAATCCATTCTCTTCCTCCTCC
>JAPQNM010000046.1:12485531-12488031 GCA_029783475.1 Metacarcinus magister
TAAAAGATTAAAGAAAGGTGAAGAAATCCGAGTTAATATTTTTATTTCATAATTTGATAAGAAACCTGAAAATATAAGTGTGAAACCGTCAAGAAAAATAGGAAAATAAAACAAGAACAAAATCTAGTTAATTTTTCTTTATAATCTCATAAAATACTTGAAAAACAAAATTATCTGAAACCACAAGAAAAATAAAATAATAATAATAAAAAAAAACCAAGGAAAAAAATCCGTGGTAATTGCAGATTGTCTAAACACTCAAACTACTTACCATAACTTAAAGCAAGAGATAGATGTGGGGAGAAAAAAAATTAATTCATATAGTTATGGGGGAAGGGAGGAGCTTCTAATACCATACCAATTTAGTAATTCAGACAAACTCGATATAAAATATACAGCAAATCAATATAAACCAGTAAAGTATTATGGGGGGAAGGGGCTTCTTCATTAACTGTAGGAACAAAGTTTATTATATCAATACATTAAACTTCACAGGCCTCGTCTCGAATCTATTAGAGGAGCATCTTATAGTATAGACTCTAGAGGATCCAAGAGTATTGCTAGAGGAATCGAAAGTGTTTGCTTAGAGGATCGAAGAGTGTTGCTAGAGGATCCAGATGTGTAATAGAGGATCCAAGAGTGTTGCTAGAGGATCCAAGAGTGTTGCTAGAGGATCCAAGAGTGTTACTAGAGGATCCAAGAGTGTTGCTAGAGGATCCAAGAGTGTTGCAAAGGATCCAAGAGTGTTGCTAGAGGATCGAAGAGTTGCTAGAGGATCCAAGAGTGTTACTAGAGGATCCAAGAGTGTTGGTTCCCCTCGTAGGCTTGTTACCGTGGGCCTCGTTGCACCTTGGCTCATTGTCCCACATACCGAACAGGTGAAAATTCAGGTGTATATTTAGCAAGGTGTGCAGGACCATCATAAGGGGAGAGAGAGAGAGAGAGAGAGAGAAACGATGAGAGAGAGAGAGAGATCGAGATGAGATGAGATCGAAGAGAGAGACGGAGAGAGAGACGAGAGAGGAGAGTGATGAAAAGGGTGACGAAGGGAATTTGCTATTAATCATTCTTTATCGTCCTCTTCATGCTTTCATCTCTTGAGAGCTGAGAGAGAGGAGAGAGAGAGAGAGAGAGAGAGAGAGAGAGAGGGAGAGAGAGAGAGACGAGAGAAGAGAGAGAGAGGAGAGAGACGAGAGTAGAGAGGAGATAACGATAATTAAGTCTCGTTATTCAGAAGTATGTAAAAATCTATTTACATAACATCAACTTGTGCATTTTTATCCTTACTTTATTATGCTTGAATTAAAACTTCTCTTAGGATTTACTTTCTCTCTTCTCTGCTCTCATCTCTCATCCTCTCTCTCTCTCTCTCATCTCTCTACTCTCTCTCACTCTCTAGCCTCTCTGCTCTCTTCCTTCGAATTGATTTCCTTTTGTTAATTATTTTCTTGTTCATTTTTTTCTGCCTCTTGTTCCTCTCCTCTTATTCCTCCTCCTCCTCCTCTGCCTCATACTTCTTTTCATTCTTGATGTTGTTCTTCTATTCCTCTTTTTACTACTCATATATCATCATCATCATCATCATCATCATCATCATCATCACCACAAATTTTTCATCGTTTCATCTGTGTTCGTTTTAAACGTTGTTTTTTCTTCTTTTTTTCTCTCCATGACCTTTCTTATTTTTCTTTCTTTTTTCTCTCTCCCTCTCTCCGTTTTTTTCTCTCCTTGGGTCGAGCACGAGGGGGGTGACTCAAAGAATTCCTCATCATATCGTATTTTTAACACCCTTATTTTCTTTTCAACAATTTTTTATATCTCTTACTCTCTCTCTCTCTCTCTTTCTCTCTTCTCTCATTTAGTTGGTCGAGGGCGCCCTGATGTGAGAGATACTAGTGGTTACGCCCTTTCTGCACCACTACTGCTACATACCACCACCATCATCACCAAGATCTTCTCCTCCTCCACCTTCTCCACCTCCACTACCTCCTCCTCCTCCTCTTCTGTGGTATTATTAGGAGTGAGTGAGAGAATGTTGCCTTCATGTTGTTTATTGTTTTTTGTTTGTTTATCTTCTTCGTTTATATTGTTTATTTTTCTCTTTAATTTTTACTATTATTCTTATATATTATTATTTCATTATTACGTATTTCTATTTATTCTATATTGCGTTGTCTTCCTCTTTTTTCTCTCCCCCTTCTTCTTCTTCTTCTATCTTCTTCTTCTTCTTCTTCTTCTTCTTCTTCTTCTTCTCTCTTTCTTCTTCCCCATCCCATCCATCTTCTTCCATCTCCCTATTATCATATCACAGCTTTCCCTTTTTTTCTCTCTCACACATTTCATCCTACCTTCAACCATTGCCTCGTCCATCCCCCTCCTTTCCCTCCCTCCCTTTCCTCTCCTTTCCCTCCCATCCACTTCCCTTCCTCCTCCTCCCTCCCTTCATTCTATCCCTCCAGCACACAGAAACAACAGTAATTATATTTATAATGTTTTCCTT
>JAPQNM010000046.1:12495531-12498031 GCA_029783475.1 Metacarcinus magister
CTCTCTCTCTCTCTCTGATGATGATAATATTAATAATGATAATAATAGTTGATAATCATTTTTCATATGTGATTAAATATGTTAAAAAAATATTAATGTAGAATTTTCATGTTTATCACCTCACATTATGGTTGCTAAAACAGAACAAAATTAATCTAACGTAACAAAATATAATGGTGATGACCTTTTGACCTTCTTTTACTACTACGGTGGGGTCAGAAATGGGATCGTGACCTTACTGCCAAAATGTACAAATTTACAAAAACATGACCAGTTTATATGCAATTTGTACGGCGTCATCCTTGTAGTATTTCATAACTGCACTATTTATTAAACTCAACTTGTGTACGCGGACCCTGAATTATTACCTGATATGTTGTTCAATTTAGCACGACATTGGTATACATGGCTTGGTGTACACAGTCACTGAAATATTACCTCATACTTTGTCATAGTTGAATATGTTACATGACTTTATAGAAGAAGAAGAAAAAAAAACCGAATAGCAATACAGTGTTGAATGCAGATGATTTGGCAATGTTAGTTACAGTGTTGAAAGTGAATGAACTATATTTGAATCCGTATCTAAACAAGAGACATAATTGCTATCTTTATATGTATATGTAGAGTCTATAAAGAAACACGTATAAGAGTAGGTAGTGTTGCACCCTTGTATGCCCATAGTGTGGTAGGGAGTGTGAGGCGGAGTTGTTGCAAAATTAATGAAGTGAAAGACTCGCCGCCTTCCACTACATTAATTTTACGGGTCGATGGTGGGTGACGCGACTACCAGCTGTGTGTGGACGCCTCGTGGGCTGCCTTGTTGAGGGCCTCGTTACTCACCCCTCCCACTACTCCTTCCTTCCTTCCTTCCAGCTACTCTCTCTTAGTCTTTTATTGGGTATCATCACAGGAAGAACAATATCTCTTTAAATTTGGTAAACAACTATATTTCCTGATCAACTGAAATAGCAAAGTCTGAAGTTATCTACCATTACACATACAAACAAAAGTCAACCTTAGCTAGTCTTTGTGTCTCAAGCTAGTATTGTTAAGGAAATATTAATAACAATCACTGTACATAAGAGGAAACATTTGTACAGTACACGTTCATGACTACACTGTATATTGTTATGTAGTATATTGATATGAATTGAGTTTAGTTTACATCATTCCGTGTATGCAAATTGAATACATTAATAATACATGACAATACTTGAGGTAGGTATATGTTCATGATGGTAATGTATGTAATAATGGGAAATACTGACAAGCTCATTTATTTGTCATTCATTTGTAGATAAATTATGTGTGTATTATAATTGTATGGTAATTGTATGGTGAGTGAAGGAAGCGTGAGAATTAGAGTAAGTGTATACAGAAGCGATTTTTTTTTTATGTAGTAGGCCTATAAGAGATATGTATAATTATAAATATGTATATGTACTAAATAAGGGTTATGTAGTTAATGGGACCTTTTTGTATAACTTCTAAGAGGAGTTTTCAAGTCTATCTTTTAGGAAACTTTTTAGAGGGTGAAGAAACGTTATGTTATTTAATATTTACGTGTCCATGTACTCTCTCTCTCTCTCTCTCTCTCTCTCTCTCTCTCTCTCTCTCTCTCTCTCTCTCTCTCTCTCTCTCTCTCTCTCTCTCTCTCCTGGGTAACATAGTGGTAATAACATCACCTCCTCCTCCCCCCTACAGGTGTTCCTCGTTGGTAGTGACTCCCCCTCCTTCAGGTGTCTGGCCAGGTGAGTACAGGTGTGTGTGTGTGTGTGTGTGTGTGTGTGTGTGTGTGTGTGCGTGTGTTACTATTTATTTGTATATTTGTGTATTATTTTCATGTGTGGTTTATTTGCTTAAGTGTTTGTTTGTTTGTATGTGTGTTTGTATGTTTGTGTGTTTGTATGTTTGTGTGTTTGTATGTTTGTGTGTTTGTATGTTTGTGTTGTTTGTTTGTTTGTGGTTTTGTGTTTGTGTTTATCTATTTATCTATCTACTTATCTTTATTTATTGTGTTCATTCATTCATTCGTTTATTCATCCAACCATTTCTTGATCTCTTTTTGTTTGTTTATACACTACAGTTCCTTTATTATTATTATTATTATTATTATTATTATTATTATTATTATTATTGTCGTTATTATCATTATTTTCATCTATTCATTTCTTCATTCTCTCCACACCTTGATGTCTTCCTCCTCCTCCTCCTCCTCCCTACTCCTCCTCCTCCCTCACCCTGACCTTCCCTTCTCCTCATTTGCCTCACACAACCACCTCTTTCTTCCACTTCCTACCTCCTCCTTCCTCCTCCTTCCTCCTCCTCCTCCTCCTCCTCCTCCTCCTCCTCCTCCTCCTCCTCCTCCTCCTCCTCCTCCTCCTCCCCCTCCTCCCTCCATCACACGCACATGTCACATCTGATAAGGATGGCACTATTATTATCACTACCACCACCACCACCACCACCACCACCACCACCACCACCACCACCACCA
>JAPQNM010000046.1:12508031-12525531 GCA_029783475.1 Metacarcinus magister
GTCATGTTTTTCTATAAATATACGGTTTTATTTTACTGCGTCATAGAACAAATATTCATAATGACAGTTGTACAGTTGAATTAGGTGTATCAGATGGTGCAATGATATTTCCAATATCTCTAATAGCTTTCGAGAAAATGAGGAAGAAAGTAATTTTAAAAAAAGTAAAATTCAGTATATATTAGTACTAGAGCAAATATTCATAATGACAGTAGTAGATTTTAATTAGGTCTATCAGATTCTGTAATGATATTTCCAATATCTCTCATATCTTTCGAGGAAATGAGGAGGAAATTCGTGTTTTTATATAATTATACGGTTTTATTTTACTGCGTAATTATTAGTCATAGAACAAATATTCATAATGTCAGTTTTACAGTTTTATTAGGTGTATCAGATGCTGCAATGATATTTCCAATATCTCTAATAGCTTTCGAGAAAATGAGGAGGAAAGTTATGTTTTTATATAAATATTAAGTTTCATTTTACTGCGTAATTATGAGTCATAGAACAAATATTCATAATGACAGTTGTACAATTTTATTAGGTCTATCAGATGCTGCAATGATTTTTTCAATATATCTAATAGCTTTCGAGAAAATGAGGAGGAAAGTCATATTTTTATATAAATATAGTTTTATTTTACTGAGTAAATATTAGTCATACAACAAATATTCATAATATCAGTTGTACAGTTTAATTAGGTCCATGAGATGCTGCAATTATATTTCCAATATCTCTAATAGCTTTCGAGAAAATGAGGAGGAAATTCATGTTTTGATATAAATATATAGTTTTATTTTACTGCGTAATTATGAGTCAAAGAACAAATATTCATAAGTACAGTTGTACAGTTTAATTAGGCCTATCAGATGCTGCAACGATATTTCCAATATCTCTAATAGCTTTCGAGAAAATGAGGAGTAAAGTCATGTTTCAATATAAATATAAAGTTTTATTTTACTGCGTAATTATGAGTCATAGAACAAATATTCATAATTACAGTTGTAGAGTTTAATTAGGTCTATCAGATGCTGCAATGATATTTCCAATATCTCTAATAGCTTTCGAGAAAATGAGGAGGAAAGTAATGTTTTTATATAAATATAAAGTTTTATTTTACTGCGTAATTATTAGTCATACAACAAATATTCATAATATCAGTTGGACAGTTTAATTTGGTCCATCAGATGCTGCAATGATATTTCCAATATCTCTAATAGCTTTCGAGAAAATGAGGAGGAAAATCATGTTTTTATATAAATATAAAGTTTTATTTTACTGCGTAATTATGAGTCATAGAACAAATATTCATAATTACAGTTGTACAGTTTAATTAGGTCTATCAGATGCTGCAATGATATTTCCAATATCTCTAATAGCTTTCGGGAAAATGAGAAGGAAAGTCATGTTTTTATATAAATATAAAGTTTAATTTTACTGCGTAATTATTAGTCATAGAACAAATATTCATAATATCAGTTGTACAATTTAATTAGGTGTATCAGATGCTGCAATGATATTTCCAATATCTCTAATAGCTTTCGAGAAAATGAGGAGGAAAGTCATGTTTTTATATAAATATTAAGTTTCATTTTCCTGCGTAATTATGAGTCATAGAACAAATATTCATAATTACAGTTGTACAATTTAATTAGGTCTATCAGATGCTGCAATGATATTTCCAATATCTCTAATAGCTTTCGGGTAAATGAGAAGGAAAGTCATGTTTTTATATAAATATAAAGTTTAATTTTACTGCGTGATTATTAGTCATAGAACAAACATTCATAATATCAGTTGTACAATTTAATTAGGTGTATCAGATGCTGCAATGATATTTCCAATATCTCTAATAGCTTTCGAGAAAATGAGGAGGAAAGTCATGTTTTTATATAAATATTAAGTTTCATTTTACTGCGTAATTATGAGTCATAGAACAAATATTCATAATTACAGTTGTACAATTTAATTAGGTCTATCAGATGCTGCAATGATATTTCCAATATCTCTAATAGCTTTCGGGAAAATGAGAAGGAAAGTCATGTTTTTATATAAATATAAAGTTTAATTTTACTGCGTAATTATTAGTCATAGAACAAATATTCATAATATCAGTTGTACAATTTAATTAGGTGTATCAGATGCTGCAATGATATTTCCAATATCTCTAATAGCTTTCGAGAAAATGAGGAGGAAAGTCATGTTTTTATATAAATATTAAGTTTCATTTTACTGCGTAATTATGAGTCATAGAACAAATATTCATAATTACAGTTGTACAATTTAATTAGGTCTATCAGATGCTGCAATGATATTTCCAATATCTCTAATAGCTTTCGGGAAAATGAGAAGGAAAGTCATGTTTTTATATAAATATAAAGTTTAATTTTACTGCGTAATTATTAGTCATAGAACAAATATTCATAATATCAGTTGTACAATTTAATTAGGTGTATCAGATGCTGCAATGATATTTCCAATATCTCTAATAGCTTTCGAGAAAATGAGGAAAGTCATGTTTTTATATAAATATTAAGTTTCATTTTACTGCGTAATTATTAGTCATAGAACAAATATTCATAATGACAGTTTTACAGTTTAATTAGGTGTATCAAATGCTGCAATGATATTTCCAATATCTAATAGCTTTCGAGAAAATGAGGAGGAAAGTCATGTTTTTCTATAAATATACGGTTTTATTTTACTGCGTCATAGAACAAATATTCATAATGACAGTTGTACAGTTGAATTAGGTGTATCAGATGGTGCAATGATATTTCCAATATCTCTAATAGCTTTCGAGAAAATGAGGAAGAAAGTAATTTAAAAAAAAGTAAAATTCAGTATATATTAGTACTAGAGCAAATATTCATAATGACAGTAGTAGATTTTAATTAGGTCTATCAGATTCTGTAATGATATTTCCAATATCTCTAATATCTTTCGAGGAAATGAGGAGGAAAGTCGTGTTTTTATATAATTATACGGTTTTATTTTACTGCGTAATTATTAGTCATAGAACAAATATTCATAATATCAGTTGTACAATTTAATTAGGTGTATCAGATGCTGCAATGATATTTCCAATATCTCTAATAGCTTTCGAGAAAATGAGGAGGAAAGTCATGTTTTTATATAAATATTAAGTTTCATTTGCCTGCGTAATTATGAGTCATAGAACAAATATTCATAATTACAGTTGTACAATTTAATTAGGTCTATCAGATGCTGCAATGATATTTCCAATATCTCTAATAGCTTTCGGGTAAATGAGAAGGAAAGTCATGTTTTTATATAAATATAAAGTTTAATTTTACTGCGTAATTATTAGTCATAGAACAAACATTCATAATATCAGTTGTACAATTTAATTAGGTGTATCAGATGCTGCAATGATATTTCCAATATCTCTAATAGCTTTCGAGAAAATGAGGAGGAAAGTCATGTTTTTATATAAATATTAAGTTTCATTTTACTGCGTAATTATGAGTCATAGAACAAATATTCATAATTACAGTTGTACAATTTAATTAGGTCTATCAGATGCTGCAATGATATTTCCAATATCTCTAATAGCTTTCGGGAAAATGAGAAGGAAAGTCATGTTTTTATATAAATATAAAGTTTAATTTTACTGCGTAATTATTAGTCATAGAACAAATATTCATAATATCAGTTGTACAATTTAATTAGGTGTATCAGATGCTGCAATGATATTTCCAATATCTCTAATAGCTTTCGAGAAAATGAGGAGGAAAGTCATGTTTTTATATAAATATTAAGTTTCATTTTACTGCGTAATTATGAGTCATAGAACAAATATTCATAATTACAGTTGTACAATTTAATTAGGTCTATCAGATGCTGCAATGATATTTCCAATATCTCTAATAGCTTTCGAGAAAATGAGGAGGAAAGTCATGTTTTTATATAAATATTAAGTTTCATTTTACTGCGTAATTATGAGTCATAGAACAAATATTCATAATTACAGTTGTACAATTTAATTAGGTCTATCAGATGCTGCAATGATATTTCCAATATCTCTAATAGCTTTCGGGAAAATGAGAAGGAAAGTCATGTTTTTATATAAATATAAAGTTTAATTTTACTGCGTAATTATTAGTCATAGAACAAATATTCATAATATCAGTTGTACAATTTAATTAGGTGTATCAGATGCTGCAATGATATTTCCAATATCTCTAATAGCTTTCGAGAAAATGAGGAGGAAAGTCATGTTTTTATATAAATATTAAGTTTCATTTTACTGCGTAATTATGAGTCATAGAGCAAATATTCATAATTACAGTTGTACAATTTAATTAGGTCTATCAGATGCTGCAATGATATTTCCAATATCTCTAATAGCTTTCGGGAAAATGAGAAGGAAAGTCATGTTTTTATATAAATATAAAGTTTAATTTTACTGCGTAATTATTAGTCATAGAACAAATATTCATAATATCAGTTGTACAATTTAATTAGGTGTATCAGATGCTGCAATGATATTTCCAATATCTCTAATAGCTTTCGAGAAAATGAGGAAAGTCATGTTTTTATATAAATATTAAGTTTCATTTTACTGCGTAATTATTAGTCATAGAACAAATATTCATAATGACAGTTTTACAGTTTAATTAGGTGTATCAAATGCTGCAATGATATTTCCAATATCTAATAGCTTTCGAGAAAATGAGGAGGAAAGTCATGTTTTTCTATAAATATACGGTTTTATTTTACTGCGTCATAGAACAAATATTCATAATGACAGTTGTACAGTTGAATTAGGTGTATCAGATGGTGCAATGATATTTCCAATATCTCTAATAGCTTTCGAGAAAATGAGGAAGAAAGTAATTTAAAAAAAAGTAAAATTCAGTATATATTAGTACTAGAGCAAATATTCATAATGACAGTAGTAGATTTTAATTAGGTCTATCAGATTCTGTAATGATATTTCCAATATCTCTAATATCTTTCGAGGAAATGAGGAGGAAAGTCGTGTTTTTATATAATTATACGGTTTTATTTTACTGCGTAATTATTAGTCATAGAACAAATATTCATAATATCAGTTGTACAATTTAATTAGGTGTATCAGATGCTGCAATGATATTTCCAATATCTCTAATAGCTTTCGAGAAAATGAGGAGGAAAGTCATGTTTTTATATAAATATTAAGTTTCATTTTCCTGCGTAATTATGAGTCATAGAACAAATATTCATAATTACAGTTGTACAATTTAATTAGGTCTATCAGATGCTGCAATGATATTTCCAATATCTCTAATAGCTTTCGAGAAAATGAGGAGGAAAGTCATGTTTTTATATAAATATTAAGTTTCATTTTACTGCGTAATTATGAGTCATAGAACAAATATTCATAATTACAGTTGTACAATTTAATTAGGTCTATCAGATGCTGCAATGATATTTCCAATATCTCTAATAGCTTTCGGGAAAATGAGAAGGAAAGTCATGTTTTTATATAAATATAAAGTTTAATTTTACTGCGTAATTATTAGTCATAGAACAAATATTCATAATATCAGTTGTACAATTTAATTAGGTGTATCAGATGCTGCAATGTTATTTCCAATATCTCTAATAGCTTTCGAGAAAATGAGGAGGAAAGTCATGTTTTTATATAAATATTAAGTTTCATTTTACTGCGTAATTATGAGTCATAGAACAAATATTCATAATTACAGTTGTACAATTTAATTAGGTCTATCAGATGCTGCAATGATATTTCCAATATCTCTAATAGCTTTCGGGAAAATGAGAAGGAAAGTCATGTTTTTATATAAATATAAAGTTTAATTTTACTGCGTAATTATTAGTCATAGAACAAATATTCATAATATCAGTTGTACAATTTAATTAGGTGTATCAGATGCTTCAATGATATTTCCAATATCTCTAATAGCTTTCGAGAAAATGAGGAAAGTCATGTTTTTATATAAATATTAAGTTTCATTTTACTGCGTAATTATTAGTCATAGAACAAATATTCATAATGACAGTTTTACAGTTTAATTAGGTGTATCAAATGCTGCAATGATATTTCCAATATCTAATAGCTTTCGAGAAAATGAGGAGGAAAGTCATGTTTTTCTATAAATATACGGTTTTATTTTACTGCGTCATAGAACAAATATTCATAATGACAGTTGTACAGTTGAATTAGGTGTATCAGATGGTGCAATGATATTTCCAATATCTCTAATAGCTTTCGAGAAAATGAGGAAGAAAGTAATTTTAAAAAAAGTAAAATTCAGTATATATTAGTACTAGAGCAAATATTCATAATGACAGTAGTAGATTTTAATTAGGTCTATCAGATTCTGTAATGATATTTCCAATATCTCTAATATCTTTCGAGGAAATGAGGAGGAAAGTCGTGTTTTTATATAATTATACGGTTTTATTTTACTGCGTAATTATTAGTCATAGAACAAATATTCATAATATCAGTTGTACAATTTAATTAGGTGTATCAGATGCTGCAATGATATTTCCAATATCTCTAATAGCTTTCGAGAAAATGAGGAGGAAAGTCATGTTTTTATATAAATATTAAGTTTCATTTTCCTGCGTAATTATGAGTCATAGAACAAATATTCATAATTACAGTTGTACAATTTAATTAGGTCTATCAGATGCTGCAATGATATTTCCAATATCTCTAATAGCTTTCGGGTAAATGAGAAGGAAAGTCATGTTTTTATATAAATATAAAGTTTAATTTTACTGCGTAATTATTAGTCATAGAACAAACATTCATAATATCAGTTGTACAATTTAATTAGGTGTATCAGATGCTGCAATGATATTTCCAATATCTCTAATAGCTTTCGAGAAAATGAGGAGGAAAGTCATGTTTTTATATAAATATTAAGTTTCATTTTACTGCGTAATTATGAGTCATAGAACAAATATTCATAATTACAGTTGTACAATTTAATTAGGTCTATCAGATGCTGCAATGATATTTCCAATATCTCTAATAGCTTTCGGGAAAATGAGAAGGAAAGTCATGTTTTTATATAAATATAAAGTTTAATTTTACTGCGTAATTATTAGTCATAGAACAAATATTCATAATATCAGTTGTACAATTTAATTAGGTGTATCAGATGCTGCAATGATATTTCCAATATCTCTAATAGCTTTCGAGAAAATGAGGAGGAAAGTCATGTTTTTATATAAATATTAAGTTTCATTTTACTGCGTAATTATGAGTCATAGAACAAATATTCATAATTACAGTTGTACAATTTAATTAGGTCTATCAGATGCTGCAATGATATTTCCAATATCTCTAATAGCTTTCGGGAAAATGAGAAGGAAAGTCATGTTTTTATATAAATATAAAGTTTAATTTTACTGCGTAATTATTAGTCATAGAACAAATATTCATAATATCAGTTGTACAATTTAATTAGGTGTATCAGATGCTGCAATGATATTTCCAATATCTTTAATAGCTTTCGAGAAAATGAGGAAAGTCATGTTTTTATATAAATATTAAGTTTCATTTTACTGCGTAATTATTAGTCATAGAACAAATATTCATAATGACAGTTTTACAGTTTAATTAGGTGTATCAAATGCTGCAATGATATTTCCAATATCTAATAGCTTTCGAGAAAATGAGGAGGAAAGTCATGTTTTTCTATAAATATACGGTTTTATTTTACTGCGTCATAGAACAAATATTCATAATGACAGTTGTACAGTTGAATTAGGTGTATCAGATGGTGCAATGATATTTCCAATATCTCTAATAGCTTTCGAGAAAATGAGGAAGAAAGTAATTTAAAAAAAAGTAAAATTCAGTATATATTAGTACTAGAGCAAATATTCATAATGACAGTAGTAGATTTTAATTAGGTCTATCAGATTCTGTAATGATATTTCCAATATCTCTAATATCTTTCGAGGAAATGAGGAGGAAAGTCGTGTTTTTATATAATTATACGGTTTTATTTTACTGCGTAATTATTAGTCATAGAACAAATATTCATAATATCAGTTGTACAATTTAATTAGGTGTATCAGATGCTGCAATGATATTTCCAATATCTCTAATAGCTTTCGAGAAAATGAGGAGGAAAATCATGTTTTTATATAAATATTAAGTTTCATTTTCCTGCGTAATTATGAGTCATAGAACAAATATTCATAATTACAGTTGTACAATTTAATTAGTTCTATCAGATGCTGCAATGATATTTCCAATATCTCTAATAGCTTTCGGGTAAATGAGAAGGAAAGTCATGTTTTTATATAAATATAAAGTTTAATTTTACTGCGTAATTATTAGTCATAGAACAAACATTCATAATATCAGTTGTACAATTTAATTAGGTGTATCAGATGCTGCAATGATATTTCCAATATCTCTAATAGCTTTCGAGAAAATGAGGAGGAAAGTCATGTTTTTATATAAATATTAAGTTTCATTTTACTGCGTAATTATGAGTCATAGAACAAATATTCATAATTACAGTTGTACAATTTAATTAGGTCTATCAGATGCTGCAATGATATTTCCAATATCTCTAATAGCTTTCGGGAAAATGAGAAGGAAAGTCATGTTTTTATATAAATATAAAGTTTAATTTTACTGCGTAATTATTAGTCATAGAACAAATATTCATAATATCAGTTGTACAATTTAATTAGGTGTATCAGATGCTGCAATGATATTTCCAATATCTCTAATAGCTTTCGAGAAAATGAGGAGGAAAGTCA
The DNA here is from genome assembly GCA_029783475.1 of Metacarcinus magister. Classification (NCBI taxonomy): domain Eukaryota; kingdom Metazoa; phylum Arthropoda; class Malacostraca; order Decapoda; family Cancridae; genus Metacarcinus; species Metacarcinus magister. The sequence goes on from JAPQNM010000046.1 coordinate 12,516,798, forward strand.
TGTTTTTATATAAATATTAAGTTTCATTTTACTGCGTAATTATGAGTCATAGAACAAATATTCATAATTACAGTTGTACAATTTAATTAGGTCTATCAGATGCTGCAATGATATTTCCAATATCTCTAATAGCTTTCGGGAAAATGAGAAGGAAAGTCATGTTTTTATATAAATATAAAGTTTAATTTTACTGCGTAATTATTAGTCATAGAACAAATATTCATAATATCAGTTGTACAATTTAATTAGGTGTATCAGATGCTGCAATGATATTTCCAATATCTCTAATAGCTTTCGAGAAAATGAGGAGGAAAGTCATGTTTTTATATAAATATTAAGTTTCATTTTACTGCGTAATTATGAGTCATAGAACAAATATTCATAATTACAGTTGTACAATTTAATTAGGTCTATCAGATGCTGCAATGATATTTCCAATATCTCTAATAGCTTTCGGGAAAATGAGAAGGAAAGTCATGTTTTTATATAAATATAAAGTTTAATTTTACTGCGTAATTATTAGTCATAGAACAAATATTCATAATATCAGTTGTACAATTTAATTAGGTGTATCAGATGCTGCAATGATATTTCCAATATCTCTAATAGCTTTCGAGAAAATGAGGAAAGTCATGTTTTTATATAAATATTAAGTTTCATTTTACTGCGTAATTATTAGTCATAGAACAAATATTCATAATGACAGTTGTACAGTTTAATTAGGTGTATCAGATGCTGCAATGATATTTCCAATATCTCTAATAGCTTTCGAGAAAATGAGGAGGAAAGTCATGTTTTTATATAAATATACGGTTTTATTTTACTGCGTATTATTAGTCATAGAACAAATATTCATAATGACAGTTGTACAGTTGAATTAGGTGTATCAGATGCTGCAATGATATTTCCAATATCTCTAATAGCTTTCGAGAAAATGAGGAAGAAAGTATTTATAAAAAAAGTATAAATTCAGTATATATTAGTACTAGAGCAAATATTCATAATGACAGTTGTAGATTTTAATTAGGTCTATCAGATTCTGTAATGATATTTCCAATATCTCTAATAGCTTTCGAGGAAATGAGGAGGAAAGTCGTGTTTTTATATAATTATACGGTTTTATTTTACTGCGTAATTATTAGTCATAGAACAAATATTCATAATATCAGTTGTACAATTTAATTAGGTGTATCAGATGCTGCAATGATATTTCCAATATCTCTAATAGCTTTCGAGAAAATGAGGAAAGTCATGTTTTTATATAAATATTAAGTTTCATTTTACTGCGTAATTATTAGTCATAGAACAAATATTCATAATGACAGTTTTACAGTTTAATTAGGTGTATCAAATGCTGCAATGATATTTCCAATATCTAATAGCTTTCGAGAAAATGAGGAGGAAAGTCATGTTTTTCTATAAATATACGGTTTTATTTTACTGCGTAATTATTAGTCATAGAACAAATATTCATAATGACAGTTGTACAGTTGAATTAGGTGTATCAGATGGTGCAATGATATTTCCAATATCTCTAATAGCTTTCGAGAAAATGAGGAAGAAAGTAATTTTTAAAAAAGTAAAATTCAGTATATATTAGTACTAGAGCAAATATTCATAATGACAGTAGTAGATTTTAATTAGGTCTATCAGATTCTGTAATGATATTTCCAATATCTCTAATATCTTTCGAGAAAATGAGGAGGAAAGTCGTGTTTTTATATAATTGTACGGTTTTATTTTACTGCGTAATTATTAGTCATAGAACAAATATTCATAATGTCAGTTTTACAGTTTTAATTAGGTGTATCAGATGCTGCAATGATATTTCCAATATCTCTAATAGCTTTCGAGAAAATGAGGAGGAAAGTCATGTTTTTATATAAATATTAAGTTTCATTTTACTGCGTAATTATGAGTCATAGAACAAATATTCATAATGACAGTTGTACAATTTTATTAGGTCTATCAGATGCTGCAATGATTTTTTCAATATCTCTAATAGCTTTCGAGAAAATGAGGAGGAAAGTCATGTTTTTATATAAATATAGAGTTTATTTTACTGAGTAAATATTAGTCATACAACAAATATTCATAATATCAGTTGTACAGTTTAATTAGGTCCATCAGATGCTGCAATGATATTTCCAATATCTCTAATAGCTTTCGAGAAAATGAGGAGGAAATTCATGTTTTTATATAAATATATAGTTTTATTTTACTGCGTAATTATGAGTCAAAGAACAAATATTCATAAGTACAGTTGTACAGTTTAATTAGGCCTATCAGATGCTGCAATGATATTTCCAATATCTCTAATAGCTTTCGAGAAAATGAGGAGTAAAGTCATGTTTTCTATATAAATATAAAGTTTTATTTTACTGCGTAATTATGAGTCATAGAACAAATATTCATAATTACAGTTGTACAGTTTAATTAGGTCTATCAGATGCTGCAATGATATTTCCAATATCTCTAATAGCTTTCGAGAAAATGAGGAGGAAAGTCATGTTTTTATATAAATATAAAGTTTTATTTTACTGCGTAATTATTAGTCATACAACAAATATTCATAATATCAGTTGTACAGTTTAATTAGGTCCATCAGATGCTGCAATGATATTTCCAATATCTCTAATAGCTTTCGAGAAAATGAGGAGGAAAGTCATGTTTTTATATAAATATAAAGTTTTATTTTACTGCGTAATTATGAGTCATAGAACAAATATTCATAATTACAGTTGTACAGTTTAATTAGGTCTATCAGATGCTGCAATGATATTTCCAATATCTCTAATAGCTTTCGAGAAAATGAGGAGGAAAGTCATGTTTTTATATAAATATACGGTTTAATTTTACTGCGTAATTATTAGTCATAGAACAAATATTCATAATTACAGTTGTACAATTTAATTAGGTCTATCAGATGCTGCAATGATATTTCCAATATCTCTAATAGCTTTCGGGAAAATGAGAAGGAAAGTCATGTTTTTATATAAATATAAAGTTTAATTTTACTGCGTAATTATTAGTCATAGAACAAATATTCATAATATCAGTTGTACAATTTAATTAGGTGTATCAGATGCTGCAATGATATTTCCAATATCTCTAATAGCTTTCGAGAAAATGAGGAGGAAAGTCATGTTTTTATATAAATATTAAGTTTCATTTTACTGCGTAATTATGAGTCATAGAACAAATATTCATAATTACAGTTGTACAATTTAATTAGGTCTATCAGATGCTGCAATGATATTTCCAATATCTCTAATAGCTTTCGGGAAAATGAGAAGGAAAGTCATGTTTTTATATAAATATAAAGTTTAATTTTACTGCGTAATTATTAGTCATAGAACAAATATTCATAATATCAGTTGTACAATTTAATTAGGTGTATCAGATGCTGCAATGATATTTCCAATATCTCTAATAGCTTTCGAGAAAATGAGGAGGAAAGTCATGTTTTTATATAAATATTAAGTTTCATTTTACTGCGTAATTATGAGTCATAGAACAAATATTCATAATTACAGTTGTACAATTTAATTAGGTCTATCAGATGCTGCAATGATATTTCCAATATCTCTAATAGCTTTCGAGAAAATGAGGAGGAAAGTCATGTTTTTATATAAATATTAAGTTTCATTTTACTGCGTAATTATGAGTCATAGAACAAATATTCATAATTACAGTTGTACAATTTAATTAGGTCTATCAGATGCTGCAATGATATTTCCAATATCTCTAATAGCTTTCGGGAAAATGAGAAGGAAAGTCATGTTTTTATATAAATATAAAGTTTAATTTTACTGCGTAATTATTAGTCATAGAACAAATATTCATAATATCAGTTGTACAATTTAATTAGGTGTATCAGATGCTGCAATGATATTTCCAATATCTCTAATAGCTTTCGAGAAAATGAGGAGGAAAGTCATGTTTTTATATAAATATTAAGTTTCATTTTACTGCGTAATTATGAGTCATAGAACAAATATTCATAATTACAGTTGTACAATTTAATTAGGTCTATCAGATGCTGCAATGATATTTCCAATATCTCTAATAGCTTTCGGGAAAATGAGAAGGAAAGTCATGTTTTTATATAAATATAAAGTTTAATTTTACTGCGTAATTATTAGTCATAGAACAAATATTCATAATATCAGTTGTACAATTTAATTAGGTGTATCAGATGCTGCAATGATATTTCCAATATCTCTAATAGCTTTCGAGAAAATGAGGAGGAAAGTCATGTTTTTATATAAATATTAAGTTTCATTTTACTGCGTAATTATGAGTCATAGAACAAATATTCATAATTACAGTTGTCCAATTTAATTAGGTCTATCAGATGCTGCAATGATATTTCCAATATCTCTAATAGCTTTCGGGAAAATGAGAAGGAAAGTCATGTTTTTATATAAATATAAAGTTTAATTTTACTGCGTAATTATTAGTCATAGAACAAATATTCATAATATCAGTTGTACAATTTAATTAGGTGTATCAGATGCTGCAAAGATATTTCCAATATCTTTAATAGCTTCCGAGAAAATGAGGAAAGTCATGTTTTTATATAAATATTAAGTTTCATTTTACTGCGTAATTATTAGTCATAGAACAAATATTCATAATGACAGTTTTACAGTTTAATTAGGTGTATCAAATGCTGCAATGATATTTCCAATATCTAATAGCTTTCGAGAAAATGAGGAGGAAAGTCATGTTTTTCTATAAATATACGGTTTTATTTTACTGCGTCATAGAACAAATATTCATAATGACAGTTGTACAGTTGAATTAGGTGTATCAGATGGTGCAATGATATTTCCAATATCTCTAATAGCTTTCGAGAAAATGAGGAAGAAAGTAATTTAAAAAAAAGTAAAATTCAGTATATATTAGTACTAGAGCAAATATTCATAATGACAGTAGTAGATTTTAATTAGGTCTATCAGATTCTGTAATGATATTTCCAATATCTCTAATATCTTTCGAGGAAATGAGGAGGAAAGTCGTGTTTTTATATAATTATACGGTTTTATTTTACTGCGTAATTATTAGTCATAGAACAAATATTCATAATATCAGTTGTACAATTTAATTAGGTGTATCAGATGCTGCAATGATATTTCCAATATCTCTAATAGCTTTCGAGAAAATGAGGAGGAAAGTCATGTTTTTATATAAATATTAAGTTTCATTTTCCTGCGTAATTATGAGTCATAGAACAAATATTCATAATTACAGTTGTACAATTTAATTAGGTTTATCAGATTCTGCAATGATATTTCCAATATCTCTAATAGCTTTCGGGTAAATGAGAAGGAAAGTCATGTTTTTATATAAATATAAAGTTTAATTTTACTGCGTAATTATTAGTCATAGAACAAACATTCATAATATCAGTTGTACAATTTAATTAGGTGTATCAGATGCTGCAATGATATTTCCAATATCTCTAATAGCTTTCGAGAAAATGAGGAGGAAAGTCATGTTTTTATATAAATATTAAGTTTCATTTTACTGCGTAATTATGAGTCATAGAACAAATATTCATAATTACAGTTGTACAATTTAATTAGGTCTATCAGATGCTGCAATGATATTTCCAATATCTCTAATAGCTTTCGAGAAAATGAGGAGGAAAGTCATGTTTTTATATAAATATTAAGTTTCATTTTACTGCGTAATTATGAGTCATAGAACAAATATTCATAATTACAGTTGTACAATTTAATTAGGTCTATCAGATGCTGCAATGATATTTCCAATATCTCTAATAGCTTTCGGGAAAATGAGAAGGAAAGTCATGTTTTTATATAAATATAAAGTTTAATTTTACTGCGTAATTATTAGTCATAGAACAAATATTCATAATATCAGTTGTACAATTTAATTAGGTGTATCAGATGCTGCAATGATATTTCCAATATCTCTAATAGCTCTCGAGAAAATGAGGAAAGTCATGTTTTTATATAAATATTAAGTATCATTTTACTGCGTAATTATTAGTCATAGAACAAATATTCATAATGACAGTTTTACAGTTTAATTAGGTGTATCAAATGCTGCAATGATATTTCCAATATCTAATAGCTTTCGAGAAAATGAGGAGGAAAGTCATGCTTTTCTATAAATATACGGTTTTATTTTACTGCGTCATAGAACAAATATTCATAATGACAGTTGTACAGTTGAATTAGGTGTATCAGATGGTGCAATGATATTTCCAATATCTCTAATAGCTTTCGAGAAAATGAGGAAGAAAGTAATTTAAAAAAAAGTAAAATTCAGTATATATTAGTACTAGAGCAAATATTCATAATGACAGTAGTAGATTTTAATTAGGTCTATCAGATTCTGTAATGATATTTCCAATATCTCTAATATCTTTGGAGGAAATGAGGAGGAAAGTCGTGTTTTTATATAATTTTACGGTTTTATTTTACTGCGTAATTATTAGTCATAGAACAAATATTCATAATATCAGTTGTACAATTTAATTAGGTGTATCAGATGCTGCAATGATATTTCCAATATCTCTAATAGCTTTCGAGAAAATGAGGAAAGTCATGTTTTTATATAAATATTAAGTTTCATTTTACTGCGTAATTATTAGTCATAGAACAAATATTCATAAAGACAGTTTTACAGTTTAATTAGGTGTATCAAATGCTGCAATGATATTTCCAATATCTAATAGCTTTCGAGAAAATGAGGAGGAAAGTCATGTTTTTCTATAAATATACGGTTTTATTTTACTGCGTAATTATTAGTCATAGAACAAATATTCATAATGACAGTTGTACAGTTGAATTAGGTGTATCAGATGGTGCAATGATATTTCCAATATCTCTAATAGCTTTCGAGAAAATGAGGAAGAAAGTAATTTTTAAAAAAGTAAAATTCAGTATATATTAGTACTAGAGCAAATATTCATAATGACAGTAGTAGATTTTAATTAGGTCTATCAGATTCTGTAATGATATTTCCAATATCTCTCATATCTTTCGAGGAAATGAGGAGGAAAGTCGTGTTTTTATATAATTGTACGGTTTTATTTAACTGCGTAATTATTAGTCATAGAACAAATATTCATAATGTCAGTTTTACAGTTTTATTAGGTGTATCAGATGCTGCAATGATATTTCCAATATCTCTAATAGCTTTCGAGAAAATGAGGAGGAAAGTTATGTTTTTATATAAATATTAAGTTTCATTTTACTGCGTAATTATGAGTCATAGAACAAATATTCATAATGACAGTTGTACAATTTTATTAGGTCTATCAGATGCTGCAATGATTTTTTCAATATCTCTAATAGCTTTCGAGAAAATGAGGAGGAAAGTCATATTTTTATATAAATATAGTTTTATTTTACTGAGTAAATATTAGTCATACAACAAATATTCATAATATCAGTTGTACAGTTTAATTAGGTCCATGAGATGCTGCAATTATATTTCCAATATCTCTAATAGCTTTCGAGAAAATTAGGAGGAAATTCATGTTTTGATATAAATATATAGTTTTATTTTACTGCGTAATTATGAGTCAAAGAACAAATATTCATAAGTACAGTTGTACAGTTTAATTAGGCCTATCAGATGCTGCAACGATATTTCCAATATCTCTAATAGCTTTCGAGAAAATGAGGAGTAAAGTCATGTTTCAATATAAATATAAAGTTTTATTTTACTGCGTAATTATGAGTCATAGAACAAATATTCATAATTACAGTTGTAGAGTTTAATTAGGTCTATCAGATGCTGCAATGATATTTCCAATATCTCTAATAGCTTTCGAGAAAATGAGGAGGAAAGTAATGTTTTTATATAAATATAAAGTTTTATTTTACTGCGTAATTATTAGTCATACAACAAATATTCATAATATCAGTTGTACAGTTTAATTTGGTCCATCAGATGCTGCAATGATATTTCCAATATCTCTAATAGCTTTCGAGAAAATGAGGAGGAAAGTCATGTTTTTATATAAATATAAAGTTTTATTTTACTGCGTAATTATGAGTCATAGAACAAATATTCATAATTACAGTTGTACAGTTTAATTAGGACTATCAGATGCTGCAATGATATTTCCAATATCTCTAATAGCTGTCGAGAAAATGAGGAGGAAAGTCATGTTTTTATATAAATATACGGTTTAATTTTACTGCGTAATTATTAGTCATAGAACAAATATTCATAATGACAGTTTTAGAGTTTAATTAGGTCTATCAGATGCTGCAATTATATTTCCAATATCTCTAATAGCTTTCGAAAAAATGAGGAAGAAATTCATGTTTATGGAAAAAGGATGTGTGTGTGTTTGTGTGTGTGTGTGTGTGTGTGTGTGTGTGTGTGTGTGTGTGTGTGTGTGTGTGTGTGTGTGTGTGTGTGTGTGTACGCGCTTAACAGGTGACCTGTCCTGAGGTTGAAAAATGAGTGCTGCCGTTTGAAGGGAGTTTACAATATTTATTTTATATAGGAAATACCTCATTTTATTGCTATATTCCTTCATATTGTATTTAGAACACAGTTATTGCAACATTTACCTTAATAAGAACTACGGTGAACGTTGATAAAAGTGATAACGTTTTCCAAGCAACACTGTAAAAAATGTATGCCACGCTTCGATATTCATATGAATATCGTAAGCGTAGCACGTTAACTTTTATTTTATACATGATTTTTTTATATTTTATGTTGCATGGATTTTCGT
>JAPQNM010000046.1:12533031-12535531 GCA_029783475.1 Metacarcinus magister
CCCGCGTCAGTCACCACACTCCATTCTAAAGTAATTTCAGAGGCTTCCACGCGTGTGTTGTGGCTGTGCGTGTGCGTGTGCGTGTGCGTGTGTGGTGTGGGTTTTGTCATAGGTTTTATTCCGGGAGGAGAAGCAGAAGTATTGTGATGCACGCAAACATTACACACTCTTGTTGGCACACACGCATCCTCCTCGTCTCCCCTCATAAGCTCATTGTACATTTTTCGAAGCAGTGTGGGAAGGAGTCGCTCTGTGGTTTCGTTCTTTGTGGAGAGATGAAGTCCAGAGATAAGAGTAAAGAATGGACTCTACTTGTTATTGTTGTTGTTGTTTGTTGTTGTTGTTAGTGGTGGTGGTAGTGGTGTTGTTCATCTTCTTTAATTTCTTTTCTGGCTTATTCTTGTTCTTCGGCTTCTTCCTTTTTTTTCTTCTTCTTCGTATTCTCCTTTTTCATTTTCTTTTATTTTTCTTATTTCTGTCATATGGCTCCTCCCACAAACCCTACAACCATTGGAGGACAGGAGAAGAGAGGGCGGGGCTAATCCGCCAACTTAGCGCAAACACATCCACATAACCGATTCCAATCCACAACATGACCACTTTAGGGATTCCTCAGCATTCCAGGCAACACTTTTTCTCTTCTTTTTTTTCTTCTCTTCCACTTGGAGAGAGAAAAAAGTGGATGCGACGTTGCCACCCGTTTAGGATTGCAACGGTGCCACGTGTTATGGTTTGTGGGGGTCATTGTGGACGACTGGATGGATGGATGGATGATTAGGGTGAGGGAGGGGAGGGTGAAGGGTGAGGGTGGAGGGGTGGGGGAGGTTAGTCGTGCCTTGGGTAGATGATTGTGGCGACCTGGTAAAGTTTATGGCGCCAACTCTCTCTCTCTCTCTCTCTCTCTCTCTCTCTCTCTCTCTCTCTCTCTCTCTCTCTCTCTCTCTCTCTCTCTCTCTCTCTCACATATATTGAAAAGGAATTGGAAAAAGAATAGAGAAAAAAAATGAAAGAAAGAGAGATAGAGAGAATAATAAAAAGGGGTGTGAGATAGAGTGAAACTGAACTAGGTATATAAAGGGAGAAGACACAGACCCTTTAGATTCCCCTTGCGCCCTTTTTCCACCCTTTACGAGCAGACTTTTTTCTGACCCTTTGAGTAATTGACAGGAAGATAATTCACACATTGATTCATTGGGGAGGAGGAGGAGGAGGAGTAAGAGGAGGAAGGAGAGGAAGGGGAGGAAAGGGGGTAAGGGTATTTTTAATAATTCTGATTTGCTCTATCTGAAATATCCAATGGAGGAGGAGGAGGAGGAGGAGGAGGAGGAGGAGGAAGAAGAGGAGGTGGTGGTGGTGGTCATTCTTTCTTATTATCATTATTATTTATGGTTACTTTGTCAAAATTTGTGTCATGTGTGTGTGTGTGTGTGTGTGTGTGTGTGTGTGTGTGTGTGTGTGTGTGTGTGTGTGTGTGCGTGTGTGTGTTTGAAAGCTTATCTCCCTCCCGTTGGGTCTGTTTAAGCGGCTGTCTATCGTTCTGTCCATCAATGTCTGTGATTAGTCTCTCTCTCTCTCTCTCTCTCTCTCTCTCTCTCTCTCTCTCTCTCTCTCTCTCTCTCTCTCTCTCTCTCTCTCTCTCTCTCTCTCAAGTACAAAAGAGCTTGTTATATACAGACGGAAGGGAGGGAGACAGGGCTCTCTCTCTCTCTCTCTCTCTCTCTCTCTCTCTCTCTCTCTCTCTCTCTCTCTCTCTCTCTCTCTCTCTCTCTCTCCCTCTCTCTCTCCTATCACTCCCACTTCCTCTTTTCTGTTTCTCTCCCTCCCTTCCTTTGTCTGCATTCCCTTCCTCTCCCCTGTCTACCCCTATTCTCTCTCTCTCTCTCTCTCTCTCTCTCTCTCTCTCTCTCTCTCTCTCTCTCTCTCTCTCTCTCTCTCTCTCTCTCTCTCTCTCTCTCTCTCTCTCGTATCACTGCCACCTCCCCTTTCCCCATCTCTCCTTTCTCATATCATCCCCTCTCCATTCCCCTCTCCATTTTCTTCCCCTCTCCATTATTTTTCCCTCCTGTCAACTCTCTTCCTCCAATACACATCAACGTCTCCATCCCTCACCTCACCCCCTTCCCCTCCCCTTTCCTCCCCTTCCCTCACCTTCCCTCTCTTCCCCTCCCTTCACCCTTCCCTCGACACCTTCACCCGGTACCTGCTCACCTTTCCAAGACTAGAAACCGGTGTATTCTCTCTCTCTCTCTCTCTCTCTCTCTCTCTCTCTCTCTCTCTCTCTCTCTCTCTCTCTCTCTCTCTCTCTCATTATTGTTGTCTTATCATCAACATTTTTGTCTTTTTAAGGAAGAGAAAGGGGGAGGGGAAGAGGAGAGGAGATTGAGGGTAGAGAATGGATTAAAAGATAGGAGAAAGGGAGGGAGGGAAAGGAATAGGAAGAATATTGGTGGAAGAGGAAGATATAAGGGGAGAGGGAAGGGGAAGGGGAAGAGGGAGGAAA
>JAPQNM010000046.1:12548031-12553031 GCA_029783475.1 Metacarcinus magister
ACAAGGGTATTATGATGATTAAATTTTGGTTTCTTTACTATGGTGGGTGTCGGTCGCCTTATGATCCTTGGCCGTATGGGATCACGTCAAGTATGCTGAATGAATCGATTATTTAGTCAACCTCCTCCCCTTCCCTCCCCTTTCCTCACCTTCTCTGCGAGTGTAAACAGAAACAGGTTAAGAGCGAGCAGAGAATTCGGGTGGAAAAAAATAGGTAGGAATGGGGATAGGAATAAAAACCGGACTTTTCCTTCCTGACACACACACACACACACACACACACACACACACACACACACACACACACACACACACACACACACACACACTTTGTATTAAAAATTATATGTATAGTTTTTTTTACTAATTTACATTGTTATGAAAATTATTCATTTAATTAGAGAGAAAAACAGAGTAAGTTATGGGCGTTGTAATGACTAATAACTTCAAACTTTAACTACAATACTTCATGAATATTACTTATACTACTAATACAACTAATATAAATACTACAATAAGAGAGTTTGTGTATCATCAACAATAAGTTATGTTCTATTTTTTTTTATTGTATCCAATTCTGTCTAGGTTAACCACGCTATATATACGAGAAGTGAGTTAGCCACTCTACGTAGATTGGTTAGGTTAGGTTAGATTATGTTATGTTATGTTAGGTTATGTTAGGTCTTCCACATACTTGCCTTTCCTTCCCAGCTTGCTTCTCATACCTCACACACTTAACCAATCATAAGCAACACGTAGCATCAAATTAACACACTCACACTAGGCTCAACGTCAGCGAATTCCGAGTCATCATTAGTATATAAATTTGTACACCATCTGAACACGTCTCTCAAGGTCATCTAAGTAAACACAGGTGCCAGCATACCGCACTCTTAGCATAAGGACGATTGCTTGTTTTTATTAGAGTGCTACGTGTGTGTGGGGGGTTAAAGGACTTGTATGATGAGTTTTTGTACGATAATTGTGTGTTTAATGATTGTGTATAAGGTAATAGAAGGTGTTTTCCTTTTATTTTATTTTATATCCATTTCTTCATTGACTTGCTTCCCTTAAAATGATACATGATGCTCAGAGGAAAGGATTTTGTAACTATATCTGAAATTTTTCCATTCTGTTCACCAAGAAAGAAAACACAATGGTCTAGATAAGGTTTGATACACATAAACATACATAAATACATAGTACATACATATATACACACGTACATACATACATTTACGTGCAATCCCTGTAGGCACCACTCTCTCCCGTCATCTTACGTGCCCCAGATCTGCCTTGCTCGTAGTATTATGCGTATATATATAGATTTATCAAGGATGTTCAGTATATCATATCGTGTATTTATTTCCATATGTAAAGTAAATATATCATACATGTGTGTGTGTATGTTTACGTTCATCTGCCTATCTGTGTTTGTTTTTGTTTTGTTTTTGTTAGTTCGTTGTTATATATATATATAGAATAGTATTGCGTTCTTTCTCGCTAGATAAAAAAAATAAGATATTGTGAAGCAAATTGTTATACGAGTAAATTTAGGCTAAGTGATGCAATTGGTATATATGTGTGTGTGTGTGTGTGTGTGTGTGTGTGTGTGTGTGTGTGTGTGTGTGTGTGTGTGTGTGTAAGCCTAGTGGCGGTATACGTACATATATTAAGGTAAACAGACTTAATCACTTGAAAACACTGTCATTAGCGGGTGAAATTGACGGTTTGGGTGACGGTAATGAAGATGGCAGTAGTGGTAGTGGTGGTGGTGGTGGTGGTGGCAGTGGTGGTGGTGGTGGTGGTGGTGGTGGTGGTGGTGGTGGTGGCGCCAGTGTTAGCCTGCTGTACACGTGTTGACGGAGTGGAGTAGACATAGGGTGTGAGGACGAGGGAGAGGGGAGGTTAACACAAGGAGGGTGAGGGAGAGTTATTAATAAGAGCGTAAGACATGTTGAAAGGGCGACAAGGGAGTGGTGTGTGTGAGGGTGATAAAGAGAGAGAGAGAGAGAGAGAGAGAGAGAGAGAGAGAGAGAGAGAGAGAGAGAGAGAGAGAGAGAGAGAGAGAGAGAGAGTATTGACACTGAAACATAGCAGACCGTACTGTGTGTGTGTGTGTGTGTGTGTGTGTGTGTGTGTGTGTGTGTGTGTGTGTGTGTGTGTGTGTTGCAACAAAATAAAAAAGGTAGAAGTCCAGTTTTCACATGAAGACAAAAATATAAATGTACATGGTTTGACAGCGTTCCTCTCTCTCTCTCTCTCTCTCTCTCTCTCTCTCTCTCTCTCTCTCTCTCTCTCTCTCTCTCTCTCTCTCTCTTTCTCTTTCTCTTTACCACAGTCAAGGACACACTTTAGGATTGCCTTCATTTAAGCTTAACAAATCATAATAGGAAGTCCATGCATGTGCTTCTGTTGTGTGTTAGTGCCTTGTTTTCTGTACTTTATTATTAACAGGAGGAGGAGGAGGAGGAGGAGGAGGAGGAGGAGGAGGAGGAGGAGGAGGAGGAGGAGGACGACTACTAAACACATCACAAATAATATCAACAATTCCTACTACTATTATTGTTATTATTATTATTATTATTATTATTATTATTATTTTTATCATTATTATTGTTATTGTTATTATTGCCACTACTACTACTACTACTACTACTACTACTACTACTACTACTACAACTACAACTACAACTATAACTACACTACACCACCACCACCAGCACAACCACTGCCATCAACACCACCACAACATCAACACCGCACTGCACGTGACTTGATCCTCACATGGACATCCCCCTCACAAACTTTTTCATCGTCTGAGTCCGGCTGCCCTACTCCTGACTCCCTATCACCCTCCCTCTGCCCTCTCTACCTCCAGCCTCCCTTCTTCTCTCCTCATTCTATTATTAACTCCTCCCTTTCTCCTTCTTCCCTCCTCCTTCCATCCTGTCCCTGGCCTGGAATGTTTGGTTGGCTGGTTAGGTGAGAGGGGATGGAGGGAGTGGAGGGATGAAAGGATGGTTAGTTGAGAGGGATAGAGAGGAAGAGGAGGAAGAGGAGATGGAGAAGAAATGAGTGGTTGAGAGAGAGAGAGAGAGAGAGAGAGAGAGAGAGAGAGAGAGAGAGAGAGAGAGAGAGAGAGAGAGAGAGAGAGAGAATGAGAGAATGAGAGATACCGTCTACTTCTTTTCCTCCTCCTCCTCCTCCTCCTCGTCTCCTCTTGGCGCCAGTGCTCAAGATGGACGCTGATTGGATGTTTTTTTTCTGTGAGTGTGTTTTAATTTCTCGTTTGTGCACATCATTTTATTGTTTATTGTTGTTGTTGTTGTTGTTGTTGTTGTTGTTGTTGTTGTTGTTGTTGTTGTTGTTGGTACTGGTGGTGGTGGTGGTGTGTGTATTGTTTTCATTATCATTATTACTGTTATATATATACTATTGGCAATTCTTCCCCTGATTTTAGTACTTGAGAGATAGATAGTTACAATAATAATAATGATAATAGTAATGGTAATGATAATAATTTTGCCTCCTCATCCAAAGAGTATATAACCATTGACTGTCTGCAGTACAGTGACCTCAAATAGTGTGTTAGTACATAAACAGGAAGAGGTGATAAAAATAAAGGAGGAGGAGGAGGAGGAGGAGGAGGAGGGAGGAGGAGGAGGAAGGAAGGAAAGAAGAGGGAAGAGGTGCAGCGTGTCGAAAAATAATATATATAATTGAAGAAAGGAAGGAAGAATGGAAATAAAATCAGAATGAATATTTATTACATACTCGTAAATATATATTCATCCCTCTATCCATGCATACATTTATACTGAACATACTGAACTACTTACATACAAATATACATACATATACATACACACAGATACGTAAATATAGAACACACACACACACATGGACAGAGAGACAAACAGAACCAGGAAGAGAGAGAGAGAAAGAAAGATAGATGAATGTTGTATAACAGAATCAGGGCAAGTGAGACAGACAGACAGACAGACGGACAAACAGATAAACAGACATATCACCCTATTGTCCTGAATAACACTAGCTGACAAGTGATCATTTAGTCTGCATTAAGTTAAGTAACAAACACTTAACTTTGATACAGAACAAACAAAAATGAAAATGTAACTTCTAAAAAACATATTCAAAAAGATATTGAAATTTAAGCTACAGAATGAAGGTGATTTTTGAAAGTGACTGAAGGAAAATGATACACGAACATATGAATTAAGAGTAAATAAATAAATAAATAAATAAATAAAAGTTACCTAACATACAGCAACAAAACAGTAAACTTTTAACCTTGAAAACATGTTAAAAAGGCTGATAAATATAGACCACAAACCTTACATAAGCAAAACTATAAACTTTACGACCTGAGCCACCACACACACACACACACACACACACACACACACACACACACACACACACACACACACACACACACACACACACACACGGGATTATTGACCGGAATGAAAACAACAAACACGTTAACGAATAAAAACAAAACAAACAAACACACACTTAACTCAGGTGAGAAGGTAATACACCCAATTAACTTTGATTGAATAAAATTACAGATTAACTACATATAAAATAAAAATGTATAAAAGATATATTTTAATACACATACACATAAACAGGACAGGTGTGTGAGAGAAAATTAGCTGGACAGGTAAAGCAAAGGTTAGGTAAAGGGTTATACAGGAACAGGTGCTAACGAGGCAGGTGTGTAGAGGTGAAATTGGGTGGTTCAATATATTAAGGTAGGTTAGGGTAAGAGCAAGTAGACGTTATCTCTCTCTCTCTCTCTCTCTCTCTCTCTCTCTCTCTCTCTCTCTCTCTCTCTCTCTCTCTCTCTCTCTCTCTCTCTCTCTCTCAGTCCACGTGACCACACACACTCTTTAATTTACTTTAAAGTGTATAGATGGCGCTGTAACCTACATCTCTTCTCTCCTCCTCCTCCTCCTCCTCCTCCTCCT
>JAPQNM010000046.1:12558031-12588031 GCA_029783475.1 Metacarcinus magister
TGGTGGTGGTGGTGGTGGTGGTGGTGGTGGTGGTGGTGGTGGTGGCAGCAGCAGCAGCAGTAATGGTGTGACATTGGTAATTGTTTTGACAATATTGGAGGTTTCCTTGAGACCGAATTTCCTTTCTCCTACTCTTCCTCCTTTCCTCCTCCTCCTCCTCCTTCTCCTTCTTCTTCTTCCGCCTCCTCCTCTTCCTGCTTCTTAGAGTGGAAGGCTTTAATGATTAGAAGGAATATGACTGGATGAAAAACCAAGGGGAGAATAACAGGAGAGAGGAGGAGGAGGAGGAGGAGGAGGAGGAGAAGGAAAATTATGGGCCTTAGTCTGGACCATAACCTTTTTTGGGTGTATCTGACCAACCAGGTGAATCCGTCAACCTCATTGGCTACCTGAGCACCTAATCGTACCCCGCCCACACCCGCTGCCCCCTACCCCCCAACCTCACATCCT
Organism: Metacarcinus magister; assembly: GCA_029783475.1. Taxonomy (NCBI): domain Eukaryota; kingdom Metazoa; phylum Arthropoda; class Malacostraca; order Decapoda; family Cancridae; genus Metacarcinus; species Metacarcinus magister. The sequence goes on from JAPQNM010000046.1 coordinate 12,558,482, forward strand.
TTGGGTCCTGGCTCTCGAACCTTCGGCGCCACCTATGTTTTTTTTCTTCTCTCTCTCTCTCTCTCTCTCTCTCTCTCTCTCTCTCTCTCTCTCTCTCTCTCTCTCTCTCTCTCTCTCTCTCTCTTTATCTATTTTTGCCTCTATTTATTCCACATGATTTAATTTCATATGAGTTGTTTTCTTCTTCTTTTTCCTCCTCCTCCTCCTCCTCCTCCTCCTCCTCCTCCTCCTCCTCCTCCTCCTCCTCCTCCTCCTCCTCCTCCTCCTCTTCAAGACATCCGCGTTGAAGATAACTCGCATTTATTTCATATTTCGCTTCGCCTTGCTCGTAGTTTTTCCGCGAGTACTAACAGAAGTAATTTTCGTATGCAAATATTCCGCTTCAGACCAGCCGATGCACCGTCATCACCACCACCATAAACAGGCGAGGACCCGTCCCCTATGGCACCTCACACACACACACACACACACACACACACACACACACACACACACACACACACACTTGGGGACTTCAGGCTCCTGTTGGTCGCCTGCCGCTGGGTCCTATCTCCATCGCTCCTCCCAACCAGTCCTCTTGAGCGCCCTCCCGTCCTCTCCCCCTCCCTCCCGTCAGCCATCCTGTCAGCCAGCCCGTCAGCCGCCTCGCTCTGCCTCCTACTTGTTTTTTTTCTTATTATTCTGCTTCGTTTTTGGATTCTCGTGAGCGCTGCTGGGACTTAAATATTTTGGGATTATTGTTATGGATGCGAATTTTGTATTGTTCTATATAGGAAATAGCTGCAATTGATTTTTTTTTGATGTGTATGAATATGAAGCCGATTTTTTTTTTTAATATATATTTTTTTTTCTGGAAACGTGATTATTTTATTTTTCATGTAAGGAAATTCCACTGATATATTTTTTTTTGTAGCCTTCGTGCCAATTTTTTTTCTTTTCATGTGATTTTTTTTTCTCTCTCTTGTTATGTAAAAGTGAGGCTGATGTGACGGTGGTGGAAAGTGTCATTCTGGAGGAGGCGTCTCGACACTCTTATCGCCTCTTCCATCTGTGTGTTATTTGGAGGAAAATTGGATCATTCTCTTAAGATAATGTCAAATAAATTGGCTTAGTTTTGTAGCGTTGTCCAAGGAAAGGTTACTGTATACGACTGTTACATAATATTCAGGTTAGGTAAGCTTTTTGTAATGTTTTGATCCTCTAATTAAGAAGATTAACCTTATTCTTCCAAGTAATTAAAAGTAACTAAAGAAGGCAGGTAGTATTAACTTTCATGTAAGTAATCTTTTTATTTTTTCTAATCTAAAGCTGGGGAAAAAATAACGTAATCCAAAACACTTCAGAGTTGTTTTGATTTAATATTTCCTTTACTTTGATAGTATATTGTTAGTGTTGATTCAGTCCAAGTAAACCATCTTAACCCTTACACTGCCTTATCATTAATATTTGTTATTATCATTAATATTTGTTTTTATCATTAATATTTATTTTTATCATTAATATTTATTTTTATCATTAATATTTATTTTTATCATTAATATTTATTTTTATCATTAATATTTATTTTTATCATTAATATATATTTTTTATCATTAATATTTATTTTTATCATTAATATATATTTTTATCATTAATATTTATTTTAATCATTAATATTTATTTTTATCATTATTATTTATTTTTATCATTAATATTTATTTTTATCATTATTTATTTTTATCATTAATATTTATTTTTATCATTAATATTTATTTTTATCATTATTATTTATTTTTATCATTACTATTAATTTTTATCATTAATATTAATTTTTATCATTAATATTTATTTTTATTATTAATATTTATTTTTATCATTATTATATATTTTTATCATTATTATTTATTTTTATCATTAATATTTATTTTTATCATTAATATTTATTTTTATCATTATTATTTATTTTTATCATTAATATTTATTTTTATCATTATTATTTACTTTTATCATTAATATTTATTTTTATCATTAATATTTGTTATTATCATTAATATTAGTTTTTATCATTAATATTTATTTTTATCATTAATATTTATTTTTATCATCAATATTTATTTTTATCATCAATATTTATTTTTATCATCAATATTTATTTTTATCAATATTTATTTTTATCATCAATATTTATTTTTATCATCAATATTTATTTTTATCATCATTATTTATTTTTATCATCATTAAGTATTTTTATCATCATTATATATTTTTAGCATCATTATTTATTTTTATCATTATTATTTATTTGTATCATTAATATTTATTTTTATCATTCTTATTTATTTTTATCATTAATATTTATTTTTATCATTAATATTTATTTTTATCATTATTATTTATTTTTATCATTATTATTTATTTTTATCATTATTATTTACTTATCATTAATATTTATTTTTTATCATTAATATTTGTTATTATCATTAATATTGGTTTTTATCATTAATATTTATTTTTATCATTAATATTTCTTTTTTATCATTAATATTTATTTTTATCATTAATATTTATTTTTATCATTAATATATATTTTTATCATTATTATTTCTTTTTATCATTATTATTTCTTCTATCATTATTATTTCTTTTTATCATTAATATTTCTTTTTTATCATTATTATTTCTTTTTTATCATTAATATATATTTTTATCACTAATATATATTTTTATCATTAATATATATTTTTATCATTAATATTTATTTTTATCATTAATATTTATTTTTATCATTAATATTTATTTTTATCATTAATATTTATTTTTATCATTAATATTTATTTATACCATTATTATTTATTTTTATCATTATTTCTTTTTATCATTAATATTTCTTTTTATCATTAATATTTATTTTTTATCATTAATATTTCTTTTTTATCATTAATATTTCTTTTTATCATTAATATTTCTTTTTATCATTAATATTTCTTTTTATCATTAATATATATTTTTATCATTAATATATATTTTTATCATTAATATATATTTTTATCATTAATATTTATTTTTTATCATTATTATTTATTTTTTATCATTAATATTTATTTGTATCATTGATATTTATTTTTATCATTAATATTTATTTTTATCATTAATATTTATTTTTATCATTAATATTTCTTTTTATCATTAATATTTATTTTTATCATTAATATTTATTTTTATCATTAATATTTATTTTTATCATTATTATTTCTTTTTATCATTATTATTTCTTTTTTATCATTAATATATATTTTTATCATTTATATATATTTTTATCATTAATATATATTTTTATCATTAATATATATTTTTATCATTAATATTTATTTTTATCATTAATATTTATTTTTATCATTAATATTTATTTTTATCATTATTATTTATTTTTATCATTATTATTTCTTATTATCATTAATATTTCTTTTTATCATTAATATTTATTTGTTATCATTAATATTTCTTTTTTTATCATTAATATTTCTTTTTATCATTAATATTTATTTTTATCATTAAAATTTATTTTTATCATTAATATATATTTTTATCATTAATATATATTTTTATCATTAATATATATTTTTATCATTAATATATATTTTTATCATTATTATATATTTTTATCATTAAAATATATTCTTATCATTAATATATATTTTTATCATTAATATTTATTTTTTATCATTAATATTTATTTTTTATCATTAATATTTATTTTTATCATTAATATTTATTTTTATCATTAATATTTATTTTTATCATTAATATTTATTTTTATCATTAATATTTATTTTTATCATTAATATTTCTTTTTATCATTAATATTTCTTTTTATCATTAATATTTCTTTTTATCATTAATATTTCTTTTTATCATTAATATTTATATTTCTTTTTATCATTAATATTTCTTTTTATCATTAATATATATTTTTATCATTAATATATATTTTTATCATTAATATTTATTTTTATCATTAATATTTATTTTTATCATTAATATATATTTTTATCATTAATATATATTTTTATCATTAATATATATTTTTATCATTAATATATATTTTTATCATTAATATTTCTTTTTATCATTAATATTTCTTTTTATCATTAATATTTCTTTTTATCATTAATATTTCTTTTTATCATTAATATTTCTTTTTTATCATTAATATTTATTTATATCATTAATATATATTTTTATCATTAATATATATTTTTATCATTCATATATTTTTTTATCATTAATATTTCTTTTTATCATTAATATTTCTTTTTTATCATTAATATTTCTTTTTATCATTAATATTTCTTTTTATCATTAATATTTCTTTTTATCATTAATATTTCTTTTTATCATTAATATTTCTTTTTATCATTAATATTTATTTTTATCATTATTATTTCTTTTTATCATTATTATTTCTTTTTTTATCATTAATATATATTTTTATCATTTATATATATTTTTATCATTAATATATATTTTTATCATTAATATATATTTTTATCATTAATATTTATTTTTATCATTAATATTTATTTTTATCATTAATATTTATTTTTATCATTATTATTTATTTTTATCATTATTATTTCTTTTTATCATTAATATTTCTTTTTATCATTAATATTTATTTTTTATCATTAATATTTCTTTTTATCATTAATATTTCTTTTTATCATTAATATTTATTTTTATCATTAAAATTTATTTTTATCATTAATATATATTTTTATCATTAATATATATTTTTATCATTAATATATATTTTTATCATTAATATATATTTTTATCATTATTATATATTTTTATCATTAAAATATATTTTTATCATTAATATATATTTTTATCATTAATATTTATTTTTATCATTAATATTTATTTTTATCATTAATATTTATTTTTATCATTATTATTTATTTTTATCATTATTATTTCTTTTCATCATTATTATTTCTTTTTATCATTAATATTTCTTTTTTATCATTATTATTTCTTTTTTATCATTATTATTTCTTTTTTATCATTAATATATATTTTTATCATTAATATATATTTTTATCATTAATATATTTTTATCATTAATATATATTTTTATCATTAATATTTATTTTTATCATTAATATTTATTTTTATCATTAATATATATTTTTATCATTAATATATATTTTTATCATTAATATATATTTTTATCATTAATATATATTTTTATCATTAATATTTCTTTTTATCATTAATATTTCTTTTTATCATTAATATTTCTTTTTATCATTAATATTTCTTTTTATCATTAATATTTCTTTTTTATCATTAATATATATTTTTATCATTAATATATATTTTTATCATTAATATATATTTTTATCATTAATATATTTTTTTATCATTAATATTTCTTTTTATCATTAATATTTCTTTTTTATCATTAATATTTCTTTTTATCATTAATATTTCTTTTTATCATTAATATTTCTTTTTATCATTAATATTTATTTTTATCATTAATATTTATTTTTATCATTATTATTTCTTTTTATCATTATTATTTCTTTTTTATCATTAATATATATTTTTATCATTTATATATATTTTTATCATTAATATATATTTTTATCATTAATATATATTTTTATCATTAATATTTATTTTTATCATTAATATTTATTTTTATCATTAATATTTATTTTTATCATTATTATTTATTTTTATCATTATTATTTCTTTTTATCATTAATATTTCTTTTTATCATTAATATTTATTTTTTATCATTAATATTTCTTTTTTATCATTAATATTTCTTTTTATCATTAATATTTATTTTTATCATTAAAATTTATTTTTATCATTAATATATATTTTTATCATTAATATATATTTTTATCATTAATATATATTTTTATCATTAATATATATTTTTATCATTATTATATATTTTTATCATTAAAATATATTTTTATCATTAATATATATTTTTATCATTAATATTTATTTTTTATCATTAATATTTATTTTTTATCATTAATATTTATTTTTATCATTAATATTTATTTTTTATCATTAATATTTATTTTTATCATTAATATTTATTTTTATCATTAATATTTATTTTTTATCATTAATATTTATTTTTATCATTAATATTTATTTTTTATCATTAATATTTATTTTTATCATTAATATTTATTTTTATCATTAATATTTATTTTTATCATTATTATTTATTTTTATCATTATTATTTCTTTTCATCATTATTATTTCTTTTTATCATTAATATTTCTTTTTATCATTAATATATCTTTTTATCATTAATATTTCTTTTTATCATTAATATTTATCTTTATCATTAATATTTCTTTTTATCATTAATATTTCTTTTTATCATTAATATTTCTTTTTATCATTAATATTTATATTTCTTTTTATCATTAATATTTCTTTTTATCATTAATATATATTTTTATCATTAATATATAATTTTATCATTAATATTTATTTTTATCATTAATATTTATTTTTATCATTAATATATATTTTTATCATTAATATATATTTTTATCATTAATATATATTTTTATCATTAATATATATTTTTATCATTAATATTTCTTTTTATCATTAATATTTCTTTTTATCATTAATATTTCTTTTTATCATTAATATTTCTTTTTATCATTAATATTTCTTTTTTATCATTAATATTTATTTTTATCATTAATATATATTTTTATCATTAATATATATTTTTATCATTAATATATTTTTTTATCATTAATATTTCTTTTTATCATCAATATTTCTTTTTATCATTAATATTTCTTTTTATCATTAATATTTCTTTTTATCATTAATATTTCTTTTTATCATTAATATTTCTTTTTAACATTAATATTTCTTTTTTATCATTAATATTTCTTTTTTATAATTAATATTTTTTGCATCATTAATATTTATTTTTATCATTAATATTTATTTTCATCATTAATATATATTTTTATCATTAATATATATTTTTATCATTAATATATATTTTTATCATTAATATTTATTTTTATCATTAATATTTATTTTTATCATTAATATTTATTTTTATCATTACTAATTATTTTTATCATTAATATTTATTTTTATCATTAATATATATTTTTATCATTATTATTTATTTTTATCATTAATATTTATTTTTATTATTAATATTTATTTATATCATTACTATTTATTTTTTATCATTACTATTTATTTTTATCATTAATATTTATTTTTATCATTAATATTGATTTTTATCATTATTATTTATTTTTATCATTAATATTTATTTTTATCATTAATATTTATTTTTATCATCAATATTTATTTTTATCATCAATATTTATTTTTATCATTAATATTTATTTTTATCATTAATATTTATTTTTATCATTAATATTTATTTTTATCATTAATACTTAATTTTATCATTAATATTTATTTTTATCATTATTATTTATTTTTATCATTATTATTTATTTTTATCATTAATATTTATTTTTATCAGTAATATTTATTTTTATCAGTAATATTTATTTTTATCATTATTATTTATTTTTATCATTAATATTTATTTTTATCATTATTATTTACTTTTATCATTAATATTTATTTTTATCATTAATATTTGTTATTATCATTAATATTTGTTTTTATCATTAATATTTAGTTTTATCATTAATATTTATTTTTATCATTAATATTTATTTTTATCATTATTATTTATTTTTATCATTATTATTTATTTTTATCATTAATACTTATTTTTATCATTAATATTTATTTTTATCATTAATATTTATTTTTATCATTAATATTTATTTTTTATCATTAATATTTATTTTTATCATTAATATTTATTTTTATCATTAATATTTAATGATGTACATACTTAAATAATTCTTATCAAACTCTTATAAGACAAATAAAGAAAATCAAAATATCTTTCATACATGGAATGGCGCTGTGCCTCTGTGTTCATTTCCATTCCTTATCCCTTTGAGCCTATATCCACACACTGCTGGTTATCACTTGGAGTTGTTACCTTAAAGACTCATTTACAAGGCAGCTGTGGCAGGTAGATACACAGGTAATTGACTGGGTGTTACCTGTCCCTCTTAACTATCATATTCAGAGGGATAGCAGTAACACTATCATCATTCAACCAAAGAAGAAAGAAAAAAGTTACCCCGTTAAAAAAAAAATAAACACCCCCATCACGTTCTTTATTTAGATGGCGTTGACGTTTCACTTCCAAAAAACAGGATGAATACAATACCTCGTTTTGTGCTTAGCTTAATCTTAATCTTGACGTGTGTGTCGCGGGGACTCAGCAAGTGGTTCCATGAGGGATGTTAAGGGGGAGGGGGCGCGGCGTCCCCTCCCCAGCAGCCTCTTGTGTTTATCTTGTCAGTTTTTGTTTAGGTGCAACGCCGCGGCCGACCTTGACTAGCGGTGGTGGTCACGTACTAGAGTAGGGTGAGAGAGGGATTTTGGTACTCTCTCTCTCTCTCTCTCTCTCTCTCTCTCTCTCTCTCTCTCTCTCTCTCTCTCTCTCTCTCTCTCTCTCTCTCTCTCTCTCTCTCTCTCTCTCTCTCTCTCATAATACACATTTGAATCTGCTCTATTTATTTATTTATTCATTTGTTTTCATGACCTACTCTTCATCACTCCATCCCTCTCCTACATCCCTCCCTCCTCTATTATCAAGCTAACCTTTGTATCATTCTGATCTTGTTTACTTTCGAAAGCTTGTCTCAGTGTACAGCAGTGAACCTCTCTGCTAACATTTGGAACCTCTCAGGGCACGCCAACCTCTATCGCAGTATGACAACCTGTATTTAGGGACGTGAACCTTTTATTGGGGTTACGAAGACACTTTTTTTGGGGGTATGACAATCTCTCTGGGGGTACGACAATGTATCTCCGGGTACGACAGCATGTATGGGAGTACTATAACCTCTCTTAACGGTACGACAATCTCTCCAAGCTTTATATAACATTTTGAAATTACTATAACCTCTCAGAATCTAAAGTAAACACTGGGAACTAAACATTACTACTAACTACTTCTACCCGAGTCAAGGAACTGTAGGGTGAGCGAGTCCTCCTGGTAGGGTTCAGAATGGATGTAGCCTTGCCCTTGTCTATTCATCGTAACAACCTTCTTCTTTAGACCCATTAAAAGAGGAATATAAACAGCCAGATAAATACTGAGGCAGAGTGGCGCCGAGTGAAATTTATGTAATCGTTACGTGACTGTTACCACACTTAGGTATATAGAGGAAAAACTGTCATGTTGATTTATGTTTTATTTCTGTCATTTTTTTCTTCTTATATATGGTGATAAATACATCATATTTAGGTCCGGTTTCGTGATTTTTTAAGGTACTACTACAAACTTCTTCCCAGGTTGGTTAGCGAGCGAATAAAGACCATTAATTATATATATGTAATAGTTCAAATATAAGACAAATCATATCTCATCCATATCACATGTGACAATATTGACGATGCTATTTATCCCTAAAATCTAACACCATATGACCTTTGATATCTAACACTTACTCTTTTGATTTGCATTTAACTAACTAACTAACTCACTATAATTATGAAAGCTAGAGAGTAATGGTTCTCAGTTAGGTGATGTGGAGGTGAAGGAGGAAGGATGAAGGATGTGTCAGTACAATGCAGATACAGGGCGCGGTGATGCTATCCAATTCACATCCTTCACTATCTTGCCGTGTTGGGAGAAGGTCAACACATCCTCAATACACGGTGCACGTTGCCGGCGAAGAGGAGAGACTAGATGCTGCCTTGGCTGTATTATAGGAGATAAGAGCGGTCAAAAGTTTTATTTACTTACGTCAGCGAAACTAAACTGTAAACACCTATCTATTACCATTTATTTGTATCTCTCATTTATTTTATGCTATGTAATACAAATCACTTCCAAACAAACTATATATTATCATCTCTCTTCATTAATATCGTAGTTTCGTTTGAGGGTGTGTGTGTCTCCAACGTTCTTTCAACCATCTCTTACCACCCACACCGTTGACGCATAGCAACCCTTACGAACCCAAACAGTGGTGGTAACAGTATCTTAATCAAGGGGGACCGTGTAGCATAAAGTAGTACTCGCTGCGTTAAGTTAAGTAATAGCGAAGGATTAGAACGAGGAAAAACAGAGAGACGAGGAATTAAACACACATTTGATGAAGAACTGATGAAGGAGAGGCAAGGGAGAATTAGCATCATATAGAGACAAGGGAATGGAGAGGGGAAAGAGAGGGTGCCGGGAGGATTAGGAGAAAGGAGGAGTGGGAGGATGGTGTGATATGAATAGGGGTGAACGAACGGTAGGAATGGAGAAAAAGGAAGGAAGTAGCTTAGAATATATATTTTTTTTTCAAGTGCTATTTCTTTTTCTTTTTTAGTCCATCGCAATTTACGTGAAGAGTAATTAAAATGTATTATATCTCAAAAAAAAAAAAAAAAAATCTTCATATATCTTGCACTTGTGACGATACTTATAGCGAATGGAAAAATAAATAAAAGAAGCAGCTTAGAATATATATTTTTTTTCAAGTGCTATTTCTTTTTATAGCCGATCGCAATTTACGTGAAGAGTTATTAACATTTATTATATCTCAAAAAAAAAAAAATTCTTCATATATCTTGCACTTGTGACGATACTTATAGCGAATGGAAAAATAAATGGGGATCAATATTGAACCAAACTGCGCACAAAATATCGATAACATAAATTATTTCTCCTGGTTGACTTTCTTTACAGCGATGGAAGAGAGAGAGAGAGAGAGAGAGAGAGAGAGAGAGAGAGAGAGAGAGAGAGAGAGAGAGAGAGAGAGAGAGAGAGAGAGAGACAGAGAGAGAGAGAGTGTGAGTCATATAATTAGCAAGGACAGAAGAGCATTAACCATGAAAATAAGGTAATTGAGGAGAAGTCTAAGAGGTTAAAAACAGTTGTGGGAAGAGATGATGATATGACTAATTCCATCTTGTTTTAAGTTTCTTTTGTATCTTTGTTCATCTTGTGACTGGTCTTCTTTTCAACATCACTTCCCTTCTTACTCATTCCAACCATTCCTACTCCATTCCTACAGACTCCCATCCCTCCCTCCTCTCCTTCCCTCCCTCCCTCTCTCCCTTTCCATTCTTTGAGCAGCTCTCGTAAATCTTTCTTCTGTTCTCCCTTTAATTATCTCTTCCCATCTCCATCTACTCATCTGTGCATCCCTCCCAGCCTCACTCCCTCCCTTTCTCCCATCCTGCCACCCTCCCTTTCTCCTATCCTCCCTCCCTTCATGGCGCCAGACCTCGTTTCCCGGCGACAGGCGTCTACAGCAGGAATCCTCTCATTAACCTTACCCAGCAACGCTTTCAAGGTGACCCAGGGCGCGAAAGGTGATCTGGCTACATATGGGAGGCAAGGGAGGCTGCAGGAATGAGGGTAAAAGAGGGGAAGGGAGGGAGAGAAGGAGGGATTGGAAGTATTAAAGGGTAAGGAAGCATGATAGGTGAGGGGAAGAGAATAAGTAGGAAGAGGGGAGTCTCCTTACCTGATCTTACCTGGTTTATCTGTACTTAATTGAGAGAGAGAGAGAGAGAGAGAGAGAGAGAGAGAGAGAGAGAGAGAGAGAGAGAGAGAGAGAGAGAGAGAGAGAGAGAGAGAGAGAGAGAGAGAGAGATTTAAATGGTAAAGAAAGAAAGGAACAAAATAAATGCAAAACACACACACACACACACACACACACACACACACACACACACACACACACACACACACACACACACACACACACACACACACACACACACTTACTTCTATCTCATTGCCAATTACAGTACCAGCACTGTATGTATGTATGTATGTATGTATGTAGCCCAATGACTATGAGCACCTTAGGAATCAAAAACTTTATCATAATTTAATTGAATGACAAACACAATAATCAGAGTCAAACATCTCATACAGGAACTTCACTCTATAAATATAAACATCATTACTATTTCTTCCTATTATATGGTCCAATCGTTTATAATATTCATAATCCATATTAACGTAAGCTAAATCCTCTATTCTATCATGTATTAATAATGTATCTTGATGTATCATATTATCATAACCGTGGCTCGTTAAATCTTATCATATCAATGTTTTTTTTCCCTTAAGTGATGAAACATTATACGTTCACTAGTAAAAGATCCATCACTTATACTATCTTCATCTTATCAACATACTCGTTTACCAACATATACTGACGCCACAAATCAGTTTTGATAACTTGGTTTATATCACCAGAGACAGCTTCTTGGAAAAAATTGGAAGCCTCAGACTATTAATCACTTTTATATTGAAATTGTCTTTGATCTATGAAGCAATCAGACTCCCACTATCAACTCCCAAACGTCGGTGAATGTGTGTTTTCTTGTTTTTATTTGAGCAGCGTCTTTGCCTTCCCTACGCCAAGCGATTTTCTTTTGTTTACCATGCTCCGTTTTCTCCAGTAATTGACAAGGATCCACTCATTCTAGTAGTAGTAGTAGTAGTAGTAGTAGTAGTAGTAGTAGTAGAAGTAGTAGTAGTAGTAGTAGTAAGGGTCATAGTATTGGTGGTTGAGTACTACGTAGTTATGGTTGCGTTGGAGACGGAGGTAGTAGGAGTGGTGGTGGTGGTGGTGGTGGTGGTGGTCACGTGATGTTGGGTTGCCCGTTGCCTCGTGCACCCTTGGTAAAATATGGTAGAGGACACCAGTACCGGTTCTTGAAATACACTCCTTCACCTCCTCCTCCTCTTCCTCTTCTTCCTGTTCTTATTCTTATCCTTCTCCTCATCTTCCTTTTCTTCCTGTTCCACTCTTCCTTCTCCTCTTCCTTCTGCTTCTCATCCTGTTCTTTTTATTCTTATTCTCCTCTTCTTCCTACTTTTCCTATTCCTATTATCCTACTCCTCCTCTTTCTCCTCCACCGACTCCTCCTCCTCCTTCAGCTAGTCTTCCTGTTATATCTTCTTCAATTCCTAGTCTTCTCCTCGCCCTACTTTTCTTATCCTCCTCCTCCACATCGTACCCATTAATCTTCCTAAGCAGATATATCCTTCACTCAATCCTATGATCCTACGTCCCTGAGGCATCAATGTCCGGACGGCGACGAAGGCGAGGGCAGGGCGGAAGGAGGGGCCGGGTGAGGCGGGGCGGGAGGTGTGTGTGTGTGTGTGTGTGTGTTGATGTGGGGTGGGGAGGGACGATGACGAAGGCTACAAGAGGAAGGCCAGAGTCAGAATAAGAGTGGTTTGTTATGCCAGTACTCTGTTTTTTGATGTTTTTATTTTCTCTCTCTTTTCCTTTCTATCTCTAATGTTTTTGTTCCTATTATTATTATTTTTTCTTTGGTTTTATTCTCTCTTTCTCTCTCTCACTTATCCTTTTTTCTTCTATTCCTCTTTTTACTGTTTATTCTCTCTCTCTCACACACACACACACACACACACACACACACACACACACACACACACACACACACACACACACACACACACACACACACACACACACACACACACACACACACACACACCTGTCACTCACAAGGTCAACTGACTCCAGACTCCAAATGGAACAGTCTTATCTTTAAAGGCCAGGTGTTCAGACAGACAGACAGACAGACAGACAGACAGACACGACGACTGGTAATGAACGTAGAAAAGAGAGAGAGAGAGAGAGAGAGAGAGAGAGAGAGAGAGAGAGAGAGAGAGAGAGAGAGAGAGAGAGAGAGAGAGAGAGAGAGAGAGAGAGAGAGAGAGAGAGATTTTAACATATCACCTTAACACAAATGAAATAACACTCGGTTCTCAAGGTCACGTTAAACCACCACCACCACCACCACCACCACCACCACCACCACCACCACCACCACCACCACCACCACCACCACCACCACCACCACCGCTTACTTACTTACTTACTTTTGTGTTCGTAACTTTCGTTTTTATTCTCCACAATTTCATATATATTTTTTTCCTGCATTTTAAAATATATTTTGTTATTTCCTTTCCTTTTTTAGCTTAAAGAGTGACATGTGCCAAGTGTGTTTTGTATACATGTGTGTGTGTGTGTGTGTGTGTGTGTGTGTGTGTGTGTGTGTGTGTGTGTGTGTGTGTGTGTGTGTGTGTGTGTGTGTTGTGAGTTACCTCTCTTTAATCTTTATTTAGTCTGTTGTTGTGTGTTGACGTGTTTTCTTTAATCTCTTTCCACTTTATTCGTCTTTTTCGTTTGTTTATCTGTATTCATCGGGTTTTTTTTCTCTTCTGAAGGGGAAAGGATGCGAGGGGAAGGTTGATGGGTGGGTGGGTTGGGGGGGGGGAGCTGGGGGAGAAACGCTGATGGGGGTGTTCCGAGAAGGTGGGGATCAGAATGAGAGTTGCCTTGTTATAGCAATACTAGGACTAAACACTAACAGCTCACTACTTTGGTACACTGGCTTACTCCACTTATGTTGTACCCTTGACGTAGCAACATGGGTTACAGAGAGCAATGCGATAAGGATGCTGCTCTATTAATCTATATTAGAGAAGGCTTGAACTATAGAGTCAATATGGTGTATTTAACTATGTGTGTTAGTGTGTGTGTGTGTGTGTGTGTCGTACAGGGCCGTAAGGGAAAGGCATCGTTGACTTTACACATGAAGGTATTGGCTTCACTGTAATCCATAAGAGGGAAGAACCATGATTCAGGAAAGTAAGCGAGGCCATCACAGCCAGCACCCCCCGAGAACACCTTGTAAATGCCGTGAAACAAGGTTGGGTAAACGATTAGATCATCTTCTTATGCTTTCACAGGATCAGATATATGTCCCTCCATCCCTGTTAACTATGTGGCAAGAGGGGAATATTATGTTCATCGATTAACCCGGAACATTACGTTTGCTTAGTCAGGGAATCAGGCTTTATAAAGGTTACGTTTAGTATGATTAAAGAGAGTTTCAGTGAGTGGCATGATGAAGCTAAAGGGATGAGGAAGGAGGAGAAGGAATTATAGGTTGAAAAAGATCTTACTTATGATTATTAGCCAAGATTTGAAGGGAAAAAAAACATGAAAGCATTACTGTGTGTGTGTGTGTGTGTGTGTGTGTGTGTGTGTGTGTGTGTGTGTGTGTGTGTGTGTGTGTGTGTGTGTGTGTGTGAATCGGCCCCTCAGAGTCCAAGGCGTGTGTGAGGCTTGGCAGAGAACGCTGATACGGACTACGTGAGGATTGACACTAGTTTTGGAAGGTCGCGAAGAACGAAGCTTTACAAACAAACAGATTGGTGACGACAACGATGACCACTGCCAGACCTTGTGAGTCCACGCATGGGTATTAAGGAGATGCAGTAGGGGGTCGGGGGGGTCGGGGGGGGCCGGGGGGGTGAGGGGTGCGGGGTGCGTCTGCGTGCGTCAATCCGCTGAGTTCATTGAGTTTGTGATTATTGGTTCCAAGTGGGTCGTGGTCACACACACACACACACACACACACACACACACACACACACACACACACACACACACACACACACACACACACACACGCACGAATGGAGCAGAGAGGCTGTATGTACTTGATAATTTTCTTGGATTCTGTTCGTGATGTTATATATATATGCGAGTAAGCGTTCAAATACTGTATATCTTATTTGTGTATATCTTATCAAGGCAGTGTTGAGACCTCCACTACCACTACCAATACCAATACCAACACTACTACAACAACTACTACTACAACTACTAAATATTATATCACTATCAAATATTATTATCATTATTATTACTACTACTACTACTACTACTACTACTACTACTACTACTACTACTACTACTACTACTACTACTACTGTCTGCTGCTGCTGCTGTTGCTACTACTGTTGTTGCTACTACTCATATTACCTATTTACTATGTTTTCCTCTTCCTCTTCCTTCTCCTCCTCCTCCTCCTCCTCCTCCTCCTCCTGCATTGCATGTCTTTATGGTTTAGAAAATTAATTCTAGCGATATATGATTATCTCCGTGCTTCTTCTCTCTCTCTCTCTCTCTCTCTCTCTCTCTCTCTCTCTCTCTCTCTCTCTCTCTCTCTCTCTCTCTCTCTCTCTCTCTCTCTCTCTCTCTCTCTCTCTCTCTCTCTCTCAGACAAACAAGTCCTCTTCCTTTTCCTCTTCCTCTTCCTCCATTACAGCTAGATGTATGTAAGTGAAGGGGAGGAGGAGGAGGAGGAGGAGGAGATAAACTTATTTGAACTCATACTCGTGGCGATTGCGATATTTGCTAATTTGAGGGGGGTGGGGGGGAGGAAGGGAGAGGGGATTTATCTTCTATGTCTTCCCTCTTCTCTGTAGTCTCCCCTTACCTCTCAAACCTTCTTTCTCTTACCTCCCACTCTCTCTAAGTCACTTCTTGGTTATATTTATTTTAACAGTTTTATTTACTCTCTCTCTCTATCTATCTATCTCTCGCCTCTTTTTTTTTATATATTTAAACAATAATAATAAAGAAAAAAGGATTAAAGTTTAAATTATTTACTCAGTGAGAAATAAAATATAAAAAGAATCAAGTAGAAAAAAATGTTGGTTGGTTAAGCACCTTGTGAAGCAGCAGTGAAGCCAAGCACTAGTTGGAGGAGGGGGTTGTTGGGGGGAGGGGGCGAGGTAACATTCCCCCCTCCCCCTCCCCAACAAGTTCCGTATTTCTCCCTCTCTCCTCCCCCTCCCTAGAGATTCCTGTCACTACCTCGTTCCCAGTCATTGTCGTGCGTCAAAGGAAGACTGTCACACCCCCACCAGTAGCCTCTCCTCCTTGGCAGCCTCTGCAGGTCCTTCCCTGACCTTTTACGTTGCCTAGCTGACGGAAGCAGAGGATGGGTATCAGCAAGGCGAACGTTGCCATGGCCGCGTCGAACATCTGGCAGCGGCTCAGCGGGCAGGACCTGTTACTTGCCCGTCCGCCGGCCAGTCACCACACTTCTGCTGTCCCCGCAAGTCCTGTGTCCGCTGCCCGCCGCACACTCCATCCTCGTGAGCAGCTCCTTGTGTTGACGTCTCACACATCACGTCTTCCTGCCACACTATCTCGCCTACCCACAGGGGCACGGACAGCCCTGCGTGGGCAACGTAGACCAGCGAAGCAAACCGTCAGTCTCGAGGTATCTGTTGCTGCCTCGCCCTGCCGTCGCAACCACATCCACCTCAACTCCACCTCAACCCTCCCTTACCACCACCACCACCGCCACCGCCGCCGCCGCCGCCGCCGCCGCCGCAGCCATGGCCAGATATTCGCGGCGCCAGTGGTTGATCCTGGTGGTGTTCAGCTTTGCACAGTTCTGTAATGCAGTGTGTGTGTCGCTACAGGCGCCGTTCTACCCGTCAGAAGCGGAGCGGAAGGGTGCCACTGCCTCCCAGTATGGGCTGGTGTTCGGGGTGTTCGAGCTGACAGTGTTTCTGGTGAGCCCCATTTATGGTCGTTTCATGACCCGATGGGGACCCAAGTTCATTAACAACGCGGGCATCTTCATCGTGTCCGTCATGTGCATTCTGTTCGGCTTCCTGGATCGCATCAACGACACCAACACCTTCATCGGCTGCTCCTTCGCCGTGAGGATCGTGGAGGCGATGGGCAATGCTGCCTTCATCACCTCCGCCTTCAGTATCATCGCCAAAGAGTTCCCTAAAAACGTGGGCGCCGCCTTCGCCACCATGGAAACCTTCTTCGGGGTGGGCCTTATCGTGGGCCCCACCGTGGGTGGCGCCCTCTACGAGTTGGGCGGCTACACGTTGCCCTTCGCCGCCATGGGGGGTATCCTGTTGGCAGCGGCTACAGCTACCGCATGCTTCCTTCCATCCGAGGGTGCCGAGGCGAGCCCAGAGTCCCAGGCAAGTCGCGGTAATTTCTTCGCCGCCATCAAGGTGCCATCCATCTCCCTGGCGTGTATCGCGATCATCTCCGCCTCCATCAGCATCGGCTTCCTGCAGGCCACGCTGGAGCCCCACCTGCGTCCCCTTTCCCTTACGCCCGTTCAAATGGGACTCATGTTCATCCTTAACGGGTCCACGTACGCGTTGCTGGCGCCTTTCTGGGGCATGATGTGCGACAAGTACTTGTCACCCCGCACGCTCATCACCTTCGGCGCCGTGGTGGTTGCATTGGCTTTCACCTTCATTGGACCGATGCCCTTCCTGCCTATGAAGCTTAGCCTCGCCCTCTGCATCGTCTCACTTGTCATCCACGGCATTGGTTTTGGCGCTGTGCTCGTTTCCACCTTCGCCGGGGCCCACCGCGACGCTTTAGCACACGGCTTTCCAGATGACCTGAGCACCTACGGCCTTGTGTCTGGCATCTGGACTTCAACCTTTGCCCTTGGCTGCTTCATCGGGCCGTCTGCCGGTGGTGTCCTCATGGACTACATCGGGTTCGCTTGGTCCACGGTGATTGTGGCAGCACTGCACGTGGTGGTGGCCGTCAGCACGGGCTTCTACCACTGCTGTTCCTCGCCCTCTGAGGTGATATACCCACCTGTGCATGAGAGTCTTGCACATACCAAAAGCGAACAACAGAGTCTGATTGTACCTGGCCACGACGATGACGACTCCACCTACGGAAGCGCAGGATCTTCTCGAGAGAACCTTGGCACGCTTCCTTGAGTCGTACTTCCCCGCGGTGACCCGTCCCCTGACTGTGTCTAGGGGACGGTGGACGCCGGCGGAGGGCACAGATCCCCATAACCGGCAGGATCCTTGGTGCAGCCTGCGGTGACCTGAGGAACTCAACCACTGAATGGCGGCGCTGGCATCAGGATACTGCCCGCAGCCCGCCCACCATTGTTTCAAGGCACGGCGCGGCCATTTAAGAACTTTACTGCAGCACTCCGAGCCCGTGTGTGTCATGGTGGCTCAAAGACGTGTGAAGTGTGATTATTTGCTCAAAAAGTGCAGATTTTATTTATGTTTGTTACTTGTTACGTATAATTATATATGAATGTATATTAAACCAAACGACAACGTGACGGTCGATTTAATGACCCCAAGTATGCGTGTGGCTTTGTGTGTGTGTGTGTGTATGTGTATGTGTATGTGTATGTGTATGTATGTGTGTGTGTGTGTGTGTGTGTGTGTGTGTGTGTGTGTGTGTGTGGCTGCCCAGCTATGTGGTTCTACTCCCTTTACTATTGTGGCTGCAAATGACCTTCAGACTCGCCTTCACTACACTACTGGAGCTTCACTGCTCGCCTTCCCACTCTGCTGCCTGCCTGGGAGGGGCGGGGAGGAGAGGAGAGGAGAGGGAAGAGATATCTGGGCTGTGTACACATGGAAATTCAAGGACAAGGCGATACAGATGTACACACAGTTGGCTGGAGACACGCGTTGCACAAGTGTGTACGCTTTGAGGAGGCACACGTGAGGCCTAAAACACTTCAACACACACATCGTAGCTGGCTTGTTGGTGTCCTGAGGTGCTGGTGCAGGTAACTCTTGTGTTGCGTGTGTGTGTGTCGCGGGGAGTGGGAGGAATCTTTGGATAAAGTATAGAGGGATCAAGACTTAAGATTTAACTTTAATCAATAAATTTAAGGCTACGAGAGTGACCTTGGAATGTCTTTTCACTACTAGAAAGGCAAAAGTGGGCAGGTTTTTTTTTTTTTTAAGTACAGACACCATTCCCCTCTACTTGTATGACCTTACTCTCACCCACCCACTCACCATTTCTCTCTCTCTCTCTCTCTCTCTCTCTCTCTCTCTCTCTCTCTCTCTCTCTCTCTCTCTCTCTCTCTCTCTCTCTCTCTCTCTCTCTCTCTCTCTCTCTCTCTCTTCATAATTAAATCCAAAATAGTTTACCCAGTTTTCTTTTCATGTTTTTCATTAATCGTCGTTGCTATTGTTATCCTCCCATTCCAGCTCCTCCTCCTCCTCCCACTCCTCCTCCCACTCTTCCTCTTCCTCTTCTTCCTCCTCTGCCTCCTGGTGCCCTAAACAAATCTGCTTCCCCCCCATCATTCACGCCTTTCCTTGTTGACTTCGCGGACTCCCTGGACTTTCACCGTCATCTTGCTTATTTAGGACCAAGGGCACGAGACAGACGGCCGGCCACATGCAGACACACGAACGCACGGATTACTGCGCATATTCCGTGAAGGCGAAACATCCACGTTGACAATCCACCACAACAACCTACATGAAAGAGGATGATAAAGACCTATTAGTGTGTTAATATAATACTTTAACATGGAAAGATAGCATCAGTTACTCGTCTAAACTTGAATTTCTATAAGACACTTTGACAATCCAGGGAGGGAGGAAAAAAGACGAAGAATAAAATGAGATAGTAAAAACATGGATATTTATAGTCCTAGTCAACCCAGGTATCTATGATTTTAGATGCGAGTCGTGTTGTGTTTCTATTATCTTCTCATAAGGTATTCAAACCTACTTACGGTGTTATTCAGCTTGCCATGTTTGTCCCTATAAGTGTTGCTCCAGGTACATCTCCGCCTTGGTAATATAAATGAACTTATAACCTGCTCTTTGATTGTCATTTGTTCACTTGTTTAAAGATTCGAACCCAAAGTAAGTATGGATTTATGGGTCAGTAGTCTTGTTTACATTAATTATTCTGAGAGAGAGAGAGAGAGAGAGAGAGAGAGAGAGAGAGAGAGAGAGAGAGAGAGAGAGAGAGAGAGAGAGAGAGAGAGAGGAAAAAAAAATACTGACCTTTGCAGAGACAGTGGACAAACACACACACACACACACACACACACACACACACACACACACACACACATGTATACTAAGATGCAGACAATAAGATAAAGATTGAGAAAGTGCCACGTATTATTCTGACACACACACACACACACACACACACACACACACACACACACACACACACACACACACACACACACACACACACACTTTCACATATACACTCACTCACTCACTCACTCACACTCACTTTCTCTCTCTCTCTCTCTCTCTCTCTCTCTCTCTCTCTCTCTCTCTCTCTCTCTCTCTCTCTCTCTCTCTCTCTCTCTCTCTCTCTCTCTCTCTCGGACCAATACAATAATATTCCTAAATGAAAAGTATAGGAGAAAGAGGATGAGGAAGGAAAAGGAAGAGAAAATTAATGCGGGAGGAAAGAATAAGGTAAGGAGGAAGGAAATGAAAGAGAGAGAGAGAGAGAGAGAGAGAGAGAGAGAGAGAGAGAGAGAGAGAGAGAGAGAGAGAGAGAGAGAGAGAGAGAGAGAGAGGAAGGAACGATGGAAAGTGAAGGAAAACGAGGAAGGACGCGGTGATCAAGGGAAGAAAGAGGAGGAGGAGGAGGAGGAAGAGGAGAAGAAGGAGGAGAGAAATCATGCTGAGGTGAGATGAAATTTGCTAAAGAGGAGGAGGAGGAGAGGATAAGAGATGATGAAAGGAGATTAAAAGGAGAGGTGGAGTAAAAGGTGATGAGATGAGTGGAAGGGAGAGGTGGAAGTGATGAGTAGGTGTTGTGAGGGAGATGAGGAAGGTGTGTGTGTGTGTGTGTGTGTGTGTGTGTAAATACATATATGGTCAATGCAAATCGTAAGGTAGACAGACAGGTAAGAAGATAAATGAATGTATAAGTAAATGAATAAATATATATCCGTTTAGTACTTTATTTATCCTTTTACAAACTTGGTGTCGATGGTTGTGATTTCATTTTTTATTGTTTATTTATTTTTTTTGTAATTGTTGTTGTCACCCATATATGTGTACGTTTTCTTTGCCTTTACTGTGTGTTGATGTGTGTGTGTGGTGTGTGTGTGTGTGTGTGTGTGTGTGTGTGTGTGTGTGTGTGTGTGTGTGTGTGTCTAAAGTACTCAAGTCTCACCTAAAACGCAAACACCACCGTAGAAAACGTAATATTATAGCTACTACGATGAATATTATACCCTCAGGCGCTTTTAACTACTACTACTACTACTACTACTACTACTACTACTACTACTACTACTACTACTACTACTACTACTACTACTACTACTACTACTAACTCAAGAAACACTACCATTTGACCCAGTTCATATATTCTTGTTAAGACATAAGTTAGTGTTATTGGTGGTGATGGTAGTAGTAGTAGTGGTGATTGTGGTAGTAAACGAATGGCTGTTGTGTTGATGTGTGTAGTAGTAGTAGTAGTAGTAGTAGTAGCAGCAGTTCAATTCGTTCCTAACTTGACAGCTGTGGTAAGGCTCCCGATAGTGGTGCCATCATATATCAAGGCACAAAATCACCACAACATTAACTGTGGTAGGCGTGGTGGAGGTGTGGAAGTGGTAGTGGTGGTGGTGGTGGTGGTTAGTAAAGTGAGATAGTTAGCTGTGGGTGAATGTTGAGCAAGTGTTTCGTAAGAGTTTCACACTTATTGGGATTCACTTATTGAAAGAGGATTGGAATACTTTTGAAGCGTGATTGAGTAGGATCTGAATCTCGTTTTGGTGATGATTGGAGGATGAAAGAGGAGGAGGAGGAGTAGGAGGAGGAGGAGGAGGAGGAGAGGATGTCTGTCCCTGGTATTTGATTAATGGAGTTGTGTTTCCTTAGAATATTTTTGTAGTAGAGGTAAAGGTTGTGATGGTGGTGGTGGTGACTGTTTTTTGCTAATACACACGATTACGAACCACCACAAAGCATTAAATTAACCTGGAGGAAAGTGACTCTTGTTCACTTCCTATTCCTCCTTTGCATTCCTTCCTCTTCCCATTTTGTCTCTCTCTCTCTATCTATCTATCTGTCTATCTATCTATCTCATTCTCTCTGACTTTCCATGGTTCCTTCCTTTTCTTCTTCACCCATTTCAATTTTTCATATTTATCTCTTACCAGTTATTGCATCCTTTCCCACTTCCTTTTCTTCCCTGCATCTTCCTTTCTTCCTCTAAGTCTTCTTCCTTGCGTATATTGCCTATCCATGCTTCTTCCTTCCCCTGTCGCTTGCATTTTTCTTTATCTCCCTTTTCTTTTATCGTCTCCTCGTGTCTCTCCTTTCCTTCCTTCCTTCCTTCCTTCCTTCCTTCCTTCCTTCCTTCCTGAATCACTTGTACCTTGTGATTCATACAAGGTTCTCATTTTATACTTTCTTCTCGACAGGTGAGTTGAGGGAGAGTTGCATATGCCGCCGCTGACACGGGGAGTGGGTGAGTGTGCAAGGTTATGTACACACACACACACACACACACACACACACACACACACACACGCACACACGCAGACACCACACACATATGCATACACACACGAGGTACAAACACGTGATTTTCTATCTTATCTACTGCCGCCCTCCTCCTCCTCCTCCTCCTCCTCCTCCTCCTCCTCCTCCTCCTCCTCCTCCTCCTCCTCCTCCTCCTCCTCCTCCTCCTCCAGCAAGAACTAATAGGTCTGTTGGTGCTGGTAATCCTCCTCCTCCTCCTTCTCCTCCTTCTCTCCTCTCATCTCTCTTCTCATTTTCCTTCTCCTGCTCCTCCTTTGCTACTTCTACTATTACTACTTCTAATACCAATACTAATACTAATACTATTACTAATACTATTACTGTCACTAATACTATCATCACCATTGCCTCATTGACTAACAAACATCAATACCAAAACCTGCAACACACACACACACACACACACACACACACACACACACACACACACACACACACACACACACACACACACACACACACACACCTGCCCTTGCAACACCTGTACAACGCCCTCTACACTATCACGCCCTACATTACCACTTCCTTAGCAAATCCATGAAAACCACGCCTTACCTCACCCTTCCCCGTCCCTGCCTTGCCCCTGCCTTGCCCCTGCTTTACCCCTGCTTTGCCCCTGCCTTGCCCCTGCCTCGCCCCTGCCACCTTCCCCTTGTCCTTGAGTGCAAACATATTAAGGAGAAGCGGTGACCTTGAGGTGCGGGAAAGTTATTTGCGTTCACGTGGAATGGAAGGAAAAGTTGTCCAAGGAAGGAGAGGAGGAAGGATATGCAGGCAGGTAGGATGAAGGTATAAGGTGTGTAGGAATGCATGTTTGGGAGCGAGGATGGGAAAGGAAGGAGAGGGATAGGTAGGAAGGAGAGAAAGAAATGGTTGGAAGGAAGGATTTTGATTTAAGGGGATAGGGAGGGATGGTATGTGTGTGTGTGTGTGTGTGTGTGTGTGTGTGTGTGTGTGTAAAATAAGAGAAGTGAAGGAAAAACAAGATAGTTACGATTATTTTGTAGCTGAAGAAAGAGGAGAAGGAGGAGGAAGAAGAACAAGAAGAGTAGAGAACATAAAATAACAGAAGATAATCAAATAAACAGTATCATGAACATCAGAAGAAGCAGCACAAACATCACCAGCAAGAACATCAATCATAACAAACAACAACAACAACAACAACAATAACAACAACAAAAGTAATAATAACAACAGCAATTATAATAAGAGCAACACATTAAAGTAAAAAGAAAAAAGAAAAAAAATAGCGAACAAGAAGAAGATTAAACGCAAATATAGATAGAAGACAAGGAGGAAGAGTAGAAGGAGAAGGAAGAAGAAGACCAACAACAACAACAACAACAACAACAGCAACAAATAACAAAATAGAAGACGACGAGGAGAACGAGGAAGAGGAATATAAATTACGAACAAGGAAGGAGAGAAAGTTAAACTGATCCCTTTTTTCCTTCCTATCTTTCTCTTTTTCAGACAATGCAAACAGTGGAAGTAAGTCACGGTTGAGTTAGTTTTGGAGATATTTACCCAAGAGAGAGAGAGAGAGAGAGAGAGAGAGAGAGAGAGAGAGAGAGAGAGAGAGAGAGAGAGAGAGAGAGAGAGAGACAGAGAGCGAGCTTGTGTCGTCTCCTACCACCTGCCACTTCACCTGACGCAGAGCAGACTGAGTAAGTGAGGTCATGGTGAAGTAGTAGTGGTGGTGGTGGTGGTGGTGGTGGTGGTGGTGGTGGTGGTGTGGAAGGTTATTGGTAGTATCTGCTATATAGTGGTGATTGCTGTGATGGTAATGGTTGTGGTGGTAGTAGTAGTGGTGGTGGTAATTGTAGTAGAAGATCAGTTATATAATCATCAATTTCTCAACAAAAACATGCATAATATTGTATCCTGAACGCTTAATAAATCAATTAATTAGTATTTTTGAATCAGATTTTTCTTTACCTTGTTTCTAGTATTTCTGTATTATCCTTCTTGTATTTGTGTAATATTCTTTTTATTTTGTGAGATTGACATAGGATTTGCATTAGCACATTTGCATACTTATATAAAGGATTATTTAACATCGCCCCTAACAGACGCCTCTTCTAACTTGCATCTCCATCGAAGACTCAGTGAACTTGTGGCGTAACAGACTAACTTGGAAGAGACTGGTGTGGTGTTTTACTCTACTAGGCAAGATTTCATTACTTTACCTCTTTACAAATTCGTGTAAGACTGCGTGTTTTTAAGTGACAGTTAATTCTAAGACAAAGGAATATACTTACTGGATTGTAGATATTTTTTTTTTTAATATGGAAGTAGAATAAAGGGAGGATGACCAGGCAAAGGGGAGAGGGAGGAGGCACGGGATTGTTTTAGTGTGGCACGTGCCCTGCCCTGCCATGCCCTGCCGTGCCCTGCCTCATAACTGTTCCACTGTGGTAGATGTGGTGGTAGTAATGGTGGTGTGCGTTGAGTAGTAGAGGTGAAAGTGGTGGTGGTGGTGATGGTGCTGGTGCTGGTGGTGATGATGGTGCCTTAGCGGTGAGGATGGTGGTTTGGTGTTGGTGATAGTGGTGAGGATGATGGTGATGGTGGTGTGGTTGTGGTAGTAGTGATGTTAGTGGTGACGATGCCTGTAGTAGTAGTGATGGAGATGGTCATAGAGTTGTTCCGCTTCGCGATAGCTTGTGCTTGCCGTCCTCAGCCTTAGTGATTAGGACCTTTCCTAATGGAGCCTCAAGTTTTTACTCGGGCGTGGCGAGAACCGCAGAGAGGCGGCGTCGGCCAGGCTGTTGCCAGGGCCTGCCTAGGGTGACGGCCGGCGAGGCTGGACTTGACTGGCTCACCCGCCTGCCTCACCCTGCAAAACACTTTTTTCTATTGTTCCTTCTTGTGTCCCTTGTGTCATGTCCTCGTGAAAGTAAGGGCTGGAACAGTGGTGTGGCCGCCACAGTGCCCAACCCGAGGTGGTGTCGGTGTCATAGGCCGGTATCTGGTGTGACGCCTCACTCCGCCACGTGGTAGCTGGCAACCTCACTGCGGTGTCCGCTGCCCACCCTGTCCTCGGCCATATAAGCTGAGCGGGCACTCGCTGATTGCAGTTCACCCGGGAGCAAGGGTGGTCACAGTGGTCGATCTTCTCTTCCTTCCACTTGCACCGCCTTCCTTGCCTGTTTCTGTCTCTTCGCTCCCACCTTCGTCTGCCAGTTACGCACACCTCACCCTCAAAATGGCCTACACGCGTCAACAATGGCTCACCCTCATCGTCTTCGCCATCGCCGACTTCTGCAGCGCCGTCTGCGTCTCCCTTCAGGCCCCCTTCTACCCAATAATGGCCGAGTCTAAGGGAGCAACACCGACTGAGTACGGGTTCGTGTTTGGCATCTTCGAGCTGACGGTATTCATCGTTAGTCCCATCTACGGTAACTACCTCTACAAGATTGGCCCTAAATTCATGTTTAACGCCGGGATCTTCACCACCGCAACTACCTGCATCCTGTTCGGCTTTCTGGACCGTATCAACAACTGTACTGCCTTCATTGGCCTCTCCTTCGCCATCCGCATCATTGAAGCGATGGGCAACTCCGGCTTCCTCACCGCCTCCTTCAGCATCATTGCGAAGGAATTCCCAGAGAACGTGGGCGCCACCTTCGCCTGCCTCGAGACCTGCTTCGGGTTGGGCATGATCGTGGGACCCACTCTGGGCGGCGCGCTGTTCGAGCTCGGAGGCTACACACTGCCTTTCGTCTCCCTGGGCTGCATGCTGCTCGCGGCTGCCACCCTCACCTACTGCATCTTGCCTTCATACAGCAACGAAAGCAAGGTCGAGCCTGAGAACAACGGCAGCATACTGGCACTCATCAAGGTTCCGGCCATTGCCCTTGCTGCCTACGCCATCATCGCCTCTTCCATCAGCATCGGTTTCCTGCAGGCTACGTTGGAACCCCATCTCCGACCCCTCCAGCTGTCACCCTTCCAGCTGGGTCTCATGTTTGTGCTGAACGGCGCCACTTACGGTTTATTCGCTCCGGTCTGGGGCTTCCTGTGCGACAAGAAGGTCAATCCACGCTTTGTAGTGATATTTGGGGCCTTCGTGATTGTAGTCTCCTTCACGCTAATTGGACCAGCGCCCTACCTGCCCATACCCACCACGCTGCCGATCTGCATCGTGGCTCTGGTGTTGCACGGCACAGGTTTTGGTGCTGAGCTGGTAGCAACCTTCACCAGCGCTCACCGCGATGCTGTGTTAAATGGCTTCCCCGACGACATCCAGACCTACGGCCTCGTGTCCGGCATGTGGACCTCCACCTTCGCCCTGGGTGCCTTCATCGGGCCCTCTGCTGCCGGTGCACTCTTCGACTTGGTCGGCTTCGGTTGGGCGACGGTGTTTGTGACGGCGCTGCACGTGGTGGTGGCTGTGTTATTCATAGTCAACATGTGCTGCACCTCACGACGGCGGCCAAGCAACGGCATCTACACCAAAATTCATCACAGCCTGGCACAGACTGACCCTGAAAAGGCGGGACTCCTCACCACCGGCGCTGACAACAAGGGGTCATTCACCAGGTCCATCTCGGACTCATCTTCCTGTAGCTCCACCTCGGAATCCTCCCAAGAATACTATGTGTACTGAGGCGCCGCAACCACGGGAGGAAGTTCTCCCAAGAACAAATTCCCGCGACGTCTGGTGCCCCATGGGCCTCAGGCGACCACAGAAGCAGCCCCCGCCGACCCGGGTGTGATGCTACGCTAGGAGAAGGAAGAGGGGTAGACGCCCCTCTTATTGTCCCCCTTGTCCCCCCACAACAAATGGTGCTCATCCCGCTCAAGGCTCAGTATTGACTACTTGGTTGTTGTTTACCCGCGACTTTAGTCCCCGCGGGCGCGTGTATTAAGGTTGTGTGTAACTTATGTCTTGGAATGAACAAGAGTTTTCTACTTCGATTTTCATTCCCTTCCAACCTCTTTTTAACCACATTCACCCCCACCACAATGCTCACCCAGTAAATGAGAGTCAGGTGACCAAAACTGACAAGTATTCAATATGATCAAGAGAGACTATACACATATGAGTATACATATTTTTTTTCTTCTGTTTCTGCAGACATGAAATATGACAAATAAACTGTATTCAGAATTAGACTAAGCAAAAAATTGTATATAGATAGAAAATGATAGGCATTATTAAAGAGTAAGAGATAAATCGAACCAGATATTATTACATGTTATTATATGGATGATTTACGAAAGATAAACAATAAATCATATGAACTAAAAAACATGACTGAAATTTTCCTAACTGTATGTGTGTGTATGTGTGTGTGTGTGTGTGTGTGTGTGTGTGTGTGTGTGTGTGTGTGTGTGTGTGTGTTCTCGAAAAAAGGTTATAAAAGGGAGAACGGAGAAGGTGACATAATAAAAGAAGATGGAACAGATAAAAGAATAAGAATAATAAGGTGAGGGAAAGGGATGGGGAGGGGGATCAAAGAAATAGGTTGTGGGGAGGTTACAGACGCCAGACAGTCGGTCCTCCCTCTCGTTCCCATTCCCCATCCCTCCTCCCCAACAATTTTCATCTCCACAACCTTCACCACCACCACCACCACCACCCACCACCACCACCACCACCACCACCACCACCACCACCACCACTACCACTACTACAGACTAAGAACTACATAAACAATACATGATCTATACACACAGTTACTTAACCAAAACACATGTAACTTTCAATCACTTTAAAATGTTTCTTATGAACCTTACGTCGTTTAAATGCTTGACATCTTATCTATGTTGTGTTATCGTCTTCCTTGGTCTTTAAATGGGGTCTGCTACACGACAGTCATATTTAAAGGGCATTTGAAAAGTCTGTCCTTATCAAACTCTTGTAATTGACTCATTAATCTGTCTGGCTTCCTGTCCTAATACGTTCTTCAAGTTCGATTTTTTTTTCTGGTCCCACTAAACTAAACGGTAAAAGTTATATTAGTGGAGTTAGTTTATTGTTTTTTTTCCTTCGTGATTTATGAAGATTTTTTTTCGGTCATGTGTAAATTGTGGGTAAAGGATGTTCTTTTACCGTTGTATGCAGAGTTTGGTAGGATAACTTGTGAGGTTATTGGGAGTAAAAGAAGATTGGTACGAAAATGAGACTGTAACTGCTGGTACATCCTCCTCATCATTCTCCTCCTTCTCTCATTCTTCTCCTCCTCATTCTCCTCATTCTCCTCCTCCCCATTCTCCTCT